>OY856411.1:1457516007-1458101007 GCA_963693085.1 Alisma plantago-aquatica
TTTCCCTGCCGTGCCGCCACCAAGACGGCACAACAAACACAACCTTAATGAGGGGAATCTCTTTCAATCGCGATATAGATTTTATTTGTCCCGGATGTCTGATGATTAGAACGGGAGTGCGACTCATCAATAGAACTAATGAATCCCATGATAAAAGCCAATTAGTAAGATATTCAAATAGGCTATCGTAAATAAAAAATCATGCCATCAATAGAGGGAAGAATCAGGGATGTTCACTATGGGTTCAAATTTGCTGTCTCAAACTTGTTGTTCCAACGTGTCTATATTAATCTCAACTCCACACACATTTCATTAATTTTTTTGGGTATGTTTTTGAGTAAATGAATGGTAAGAATTTTCTGGGACAGTATCGGGACATCAAGTCTGGTACAATAGATTTGGAGGCTCTAAATAGAGAGTGTGTGACGTGTACAATAATAAACAAGTGATAATACACAGTTGTCTAACGTGGTTAAAAGAAAATTTGGTATGCTGAAGAGGTGGTTCCTCATATTTAGACAATATCAAAAAACTTGTAAAAATATATAGTCTCACATAACGCTTGCTTGGTGTGTGATTGACAATTTCATAAGGCGACAACTGCTCTCGCATGAAATTGTCCATAATGAAGATATAAGAAATGAATTTAGTTATGTGGCAGACAAGGAACTATCCCATGGACGTGCAACTCAAATGGAACTCAAGTCTGGGACAGACTAACGGGTAATATAGCCACTCGACTTTAGGATACATGATAGATTGTTTTATTTCTAGGGTCGTACATTTGACAACAATATGTTTCTTTGCTTCATGACATGTTTTGTATGTGTTGATGTGCATATCATCGCGTGAATAATCTCAGCGCATAACTATTGGAATGTCAATATGTGAATGTAGACTACGATGCACTATCAGAGTGTACATGGGCCAATCATAAGCACAAGGGTAGGTTTGCATATGTAAAAAAGACAGTTTAAAATACATGTGAAATGAAGGTACCGGCCCATCAGTTCCAGTGTTGAAGTCATTGAGAAAGGCAATCATGAACCAACTATTTTTTTGTAAGAAGCACTAGATCACAATGGTCTATATTTGATGATTACCTTAAATTTGCTTACGTAGATACTAAAAAGGTTGCTATCTAGTATACGTGAATACCTTTATCACAAAGTGGATGCTGCTAGAGAGAAGAACTACAACAATGAGGATGGATCGACTAGTGTATAAAAAACGATTATGTTATTGCAATGTACCAATAAAGTAATTTCAAGCCAACGTTTTATTGAACAAGTGTATGATGCCTAATGTTGTAGTGAGAAATGACTAATCACTTATTTTTATATATGATGTCAACTTAGGATTACCTTAACAACCGATGCAATGGAGTATAACGTTTCACTATAGATATCCCATGGACGTCAATGAAATTGTGGAAATCTTATTGCACATAGGATTAAAATAGATGATGCAAATAATCATTACTTAAAGTGTGTTACGGGAGTAGATGGTGACCTATATAATATTTGTGTGCTAAGAGATGTTCATATATTAAGTTAATAGTTGAAAACATCATTCATACTAAGAATAAATGAATATAAACTGTGTGAAAATCAGGAGATGTTCTTATTTCCAATTGAAAATCGACATTACCACAATGACAAAGTGTCGCTAAAGATTAGATTGACTTCGCAATAATATGTTACGTCAAGCGGAAAATCTACTTGATGTTTCTACCATGAACATCAACGCAAAAATAGACTACAAGGCATACATGGACGCGTATCTATCATATCCAATGATTTAGCAAACTATAAAAACCAAATCATTATATATTCAACCAACTCCACGGTATCGATTGTTTTGTTAATCATTATAACTGTGAACTTCCACTGCCATTATTATTTAAATGTACCAACGTGTCGTTGTACCAATAACACTCCCACAATTACTCAGTTGTGTAATAACATTATATTATTTTGACTTTTTAGTTGTGTGGTTGCATAATTGTATGTTTGATGATATCATTTTTAGTTGGTGATGGTACCTCATAACCACGTTGTATGTGCCACCATAAATGTATGCCTTTTTATTATTTATATTGTAATGTCTTATATAATTGTAGATGGCAAGTACGATATGGACAAACAAGATGAGCAGAGATCTCATTCAAGCAATGACAACAAAAGGATTGGAGGGCATATGATCTATCATGACTTTTTATGAAGATTGGTAGATATCATAAAACATCTTATATGTTCTTTCCATATAATAATATTGTCTAGCATGTGAAGTTGCACTAGAGTCTTAATTCAAGTTTTTATCAGAGCGAAGGAAGTTTATAGGTCGGTTGTTGGCCATAGTGTGATGAGTGTTGTAGGCCAATACCAAAGTTTCTCCAAATGGGATTCATTTTTATAAATAAAAAAACCATGAACTAGATTTGATGACACAGTTGGTGGCAATTTTATACCTTGATGCAATAAATGATGTATCATGTTTAATAAGTTGCTCTAAATACATATAATTGTAACATGATAAACATATGTATCAACATGTTTCAGTTGTGTTTGTCTAACAAGCCAAATATTATAATCCTCAATCACTCTAGCATGGTGGTTGTACTAACCCACACACATTAGTAATTATTTGAGAAAAGTTACATTAGCTCAAGTATATTAAGCAAACAAAATCACCCCAACAAACTACAAATATGAAATTATCATTTGTCTTTGATTTTTTTTAAATCATCATACATTATTGTCTACATTCAAAAAGAGTGTGACTAGAATTAAATTTCACGACATCTAAATAAAATAAGACCAGAACCAAACTAGATCCATGTAGATCATCTAATTCTAATTTATATCCGTGCATAACAATATCAAAACTAGATTGTATGCAAACCAAACCTCAAATTGACTGCTATCCAAACATAATCATACCAAAGCTAGACTACAACATGATTAACCCCATATTTTTAGACCTCTATCTAAATAGATTCTGACCATAATTAAATATGATTTTTGACAAAATTTCATACAAATCAAGACTCAACAGTATTAATCCCCAAACCAATTCAATCCACCCCCCAACATCATGTTCTTATACCAAATGGGGTTGTCACCATTGAAACTCACTTAGAAATCCAAACAAGAAAGTTTGACTTGCAATCTAAACATGTTGTTTATGCTCATACAGGATCCATACATTTTTATGTAGTTTGTATAGTAAGTAGAGTGTATGTTGCTTATGGGTCATAGTGCCAAGTTGTGATAGTTGCACTTAATTATTACCCTCATTCTACATGGGATCTACCTTCTCTATAGTTTTCCACCTCTCATTAGCCTCCTTTGTGTTGATCTATTTTTCCTCCTACTTACACATTGACACATCCCTTTTGGCATCTGTGCAGATCTTAAATATTACAAGTCATCATCGAGACGAATAGGTTATATGATAGTTTGTTCAAATTATGTAATAAAAGTAATCTTTATTCTTTTCCTTTTTGTCTCTATTTTCCTATTTACTTTCATCTTTTTCCCCTTCTTTTTGTGTTGTCATATACAACTATTTTGATTAACTACTTGAGGTGATGGTGATGTATAGAATGTGCTCATCCTTCCTGTATTTCAATCACACCAATATAAATAAGTTGTGCTCATGCTAGTGTTCACCAGGTGGAGTAACAAAGTTAATGTATCCATCCACCAAGTTTCAAAGCTCCTCTAGTTTTGATCCATATAGTCGTCTACATAACAACAACATTGTAGTGTGAGCACAACATTAACCACTGTTGCAGACTACCCATCTCATACCAAATAACATGTTTTCAGGTAATATGAAGGTACACTATATTGTTATAAAACCCAACATGAGGAAGTTGTTCCTCCATACCATAAAAATGGCATGGCCTAGATGTAGATGTAGGGTGGGTCCGCATTGAAATAGGACAATGTTAATGTTTCATCCTATTTATGTGGCACTCTAATGAGCACTTAGTCACATTATGGATGGAACAAGATTATGGAAGACCTTATTATGACAGAGAGAAACACTTTCTTTGTAACTCCTACTGGAAATAACAAAATTTTGATGTCACCCTTTGACGTCAAAGGTAATGCTTAAGAACCCCCCACAGGTCTCGTGAGTATTAATGTTTCATCCTATTTATGGTGATTCTTGCCACCACCTAACTTTGGATATTGTGACATTAGAACACTTTGACAAGGTATCTACTTTGATATGTATTTCAAAATATCTAAACAATACAAATACTAGCAAATGGAAATCTACTTTCCGATGTAGTAACTTTATGTGTTCAAATGATATCTTATATGATGACAAAGCATATTTATAAATCCCAATCTCCTTTCTATGACCAGAAATGCCATTGATATTACTTAAATTAAATCAAAGAAAGAGAAAATATTAGTGATATCAATAGTAGAAAATAAAATTAGAGTAAGGATGTTAAAGGAAACAAACAAATGTTCCATGTGATTACGGGTTGTAAATGGGTAGGGTAGGGTAGGTTGAAGACTTACCCATACTCTTACCCTCATCAAAGTTGTGAGTAACATGTAGGGTAATTACCTTTCCTATAGAAACCATTACCCTACCCTTATTCACTCCCATTTACCCAAACAGTCAATGGGTAGGGAAACATGTGAAATGGTTAAGCAACATAGGTATAAATATAAATTATTTTTAACAATTAATTTGTATTATATTCCCTACATAAAACACAAAACGCTCATAAATATTTGAAATTGTTATAAGTTATGTTTCTAGTTATATACACCCAAAAAACTAAGGTTTAACACAATAATTATTTTTATAAAGAAAGACCATTTTTAGTTTTTTTATTATAAAGGATTTATTTTCTCTCTGTAATACATGATATGAAAACTTGACATGCTAGTGACTATTTTACCAAGTTCTTGGGATCATATAATAATACAAATTTAAGCAAGTATTAATGAGGCTTGTTGGGGACATAGTAGTAATAGGACGTGTTAAAACCCCAAACTATTATTTAAACCTTATACCATTGGGTAAATGGGTTAGTCATGTAGGGTACAACTTCTATGTTACCCTAATCTTTATAGATGCGGGAAAAGAAGCTAAATGGTAAACATGTGGTGGGAAAAAATTATGATTACCCTTACCCTACACTATAGGTATGGGTGGTAGGTGAACAATTTTTACCCAACCCATTTACATCCTTACATGTGACGATCATTGAAAAGTAATTGAAGACAAGAAGGGGAAAAAGAAAAGTTAAAGAGATTGTAGATGATTAGGAAACATCAAGTATATGATTCAATAACAACAATAAGAATCAAAAAAACTTCATTAATTGAATTGGTCCTTACCCAAACATTTGGTCCAAAAATGTGTACATGGAAAATAGTTTGTATCACACTTAGGGGAAAATATGCTTTCCACACACAATGTAGAGAGACTAGTCCCCATCACTATTGTTGTAAATAATTAAGAAATGATTAAAGTGGCATGTTTAGGACACTTTGCATGTGATCACAAGATTTATCATATAAATGGCATGGATTATCACAATCATAACTTTCAAAGGAATGGGGAAAATATAGTGGAAGTCCATGAATCCTACTGAAAAGGGACAGAAGACAAATTATGCGTATAAAATCATAATATTTCAAACTTGATTCCTACATTTCAAAAAATAAAAATATAAGAAAATTGGTGGTGACATTTATTAAAAATTAAATGGGTTCTCTCCCCCTTTCCCTCTTGAAGGAGTATATTGGTGACACGACGCGGTGGGAACCAGGGAAGGGCTCATCCTACTTTACTACTAAGACTCTAAACCAGTATATGCAATAATGAAGAGTGATGCTTCATATACATGAAAGAAAATCTACATACAAACATCCTAATGCTTGTACCTCGAGGATATGAGAAAAAACATGCCAAATCTACCAATATCTTCAAATATATCTAAGACATTGATGAGACAACAAACTTCTATGTCAGATAATAGGGACACAACTATACCACTAGGATATGTCCCTTTTTTTTGTCTTAATACCCTAACCCAAATCCACCCTTTATTTTCACTAAGATTATTCAAACTATGACCTTATTTGATAGCACCTCCATACAAAGAGTGGTGTAAAAAATTTACATATATCTTTCAGTCAACTTGATGTGATTACTGAAGGTTTGGGGGTCACCAAGCTTTTGATCACCTTTTCCAGCTGCCCAGCAAAAACTTCGATCAAGACAATTGAAGTAAAAAAAACAACTAAGGTCATCTTGTTCCAAGCATATCCCTTAATCGATCAAATATTATTCTCTACAAATAAATTATATACTCTCTTTGAGAATACAACTACTGAATATATGATTGGACAAACCATTATGGTGATGGGAGGGTAGGTTTTATGATATGACATATCTCAAAATGGGGATCTTAGAGAGGAGCAATAACGATAGGTTATGGAGGAATGTGATGGATGGCATTATCAGGATTGTGATTCCCCGACGCGCCACAAACGAGATTACTCAAAAATAAAAGTGGAAAACAGCATTAAACATGCAAATTACCAGTAAACACGGCAAATTAAAATTGATTGCACAAAGCACCTCAAATTGGAAACATTCACATATAAGTCCTCAACAGGTACATGTATCACATAACATATACCATTGTTCTTACATCATCAGTCCTATCATCAACGTGTTACGTGAAAAACATGTTCCAAATTTATAATATACACATGCCATATCTTATATACATGGCTCACAAGCCCAGAAACCTCGTATTGGTAACATATTTACAAACACATCGAAACACCCGAAGGACCTAAGTGTATAGGGACAACTCTAGGGCTCTAATACCAAAAGACTAGCAGCACATCCAACCTTATCAACTACTGCTCTTGCTGCTGCTCTTCCTCAACTGCACAATCTCTACCTCTTCGTACACGACCACCTAAAAGATGTGAAAAATCCACGGGGTGAGACCAAATGTCCCAGCGGGATATATAACTCTTCACCAACACTATTAAAGCATAGATAATAACTGAACAATTAGATAAAAGAACTTAGCAAGATGAGCAAATTCAACTAAATAATATATATCCAACAAAGTAAAGTGGATTAAGCAAAACTAGGAAGCTACCATTGAGCAGTAGAACAATTAAAATTCTAAGAAGAAATATGAAGAACGTGTATAACAGTTGGCTTCTCTTACCACATTATAATTCAAGAGATCAGTACAAAGATATGGCAAAGGGATCAACCAATGTTATTTGCATTTGGTCCTAGGCAAGATATGTTACACGGTTGTATTATGTCTTTTATTATTTCCCTGAGAATTTGATTTGTACCACCCAAATCCAATCGACCACTACTAAGTCGAAATTGGTGCCATACAAGGTCAATGGAAGAATCGGAATCCATGACCTCTCCAACACCTCTTGGTCAACACAAGAGAAAACACCACAGAAACATATCAGCCAACTGCAGCACTGACATGTAGTCAAGTTGAAGGATTGTCTCATGCATGGTCATCCACATATATTACACCTAGCCGACCTTAGTATAGATAACGGAACTAGAAGAACATGCTCACGCATGGTCATTCTAAAGAGAAGGATCAGCTCATGCATGGCCATCCATATCACAAGCATAGCAGCTCATGTATGGTCCTTTCACATCATTTGTAATTGTGGATACAAGGAGATACTCGACTTGCACCCCCCGCATATTCAAAAATATGTGCTCCGGGTTATATTCATTTCATCAATCTAGCAATTAAGGCTGATAGTAGAAAGGATCTATGGCACAGGGCACCTACGTGATTAGGCTTTTACTTGATTAATTTAGATAATTGGGTATCTTTTAGCATCAATCAAGTAATAGCATACAAATCCAAAACAAACTCTACAAAGATAAGGGAAAAGTGCAACTCCAGAAGATATAAAATGTATAAGGTGTGAACTAGTCACATCATCTCTACATGATATTTGCAACACTGCCAATCACCAGGCCATAACCAATAATACAACATTGTGGGATAACAATCCCTCAGTCATACCATTGGAGGATAATACCTCACAATAGGCATCAAGCCATCACCAGATCATAGGGCCCATCACGTCAATATGATCTCATCAAGGCTCACAGCCATTACCCTATGTCATAAGATCACCATCATAGCATACACAAACTATGATATTCAAGTTCATGTCACTTTCAAGGTTAGAGGCTTATAAGAAGGAGAGAGAAAATAGTATAATAGGATAAACACCTCAAGAGAGAGAATCAAACACATCACATGGCCCAACAGAGGGTTAAGACTCCATAACTGGCCGATTAGAGTTTTATAGTTGTATGCAATCACCAAACCATAGGTACACAACCTCCCACTTTCTTGGAGCATATTAGGGTTAAGGAGTATCATTAATTAACCATGCTTAGAGCATTATGTCAACAGCACTAGGTGTTAATATCATATACATGTGTAGGTATATCATTTTATTTTGTCATACATATTTCACAACCACACCCCATCCAAGTGTCGCAACCTCAATCCAACAAAGGATCATGAAAACCATCCCACTTAGTGTCGTGACCATGACAGGGCATGGTGTTGCGACCACTGCCAACAAAACTTTGCGACCGCGTCAAACCAAGGTGTCGTCCAGCATGATACAGGCATCACAATTAAACTCAAGCGGTGTCTCGATCATCAACAAAGCATGGTGTCGCTACCACCAGCAAAGCAACGTCTCGACCCTATCCAAAGGCAATGTCGTGACCGCGACACACCCACTAGGATGTGAACCAAGTATGCCAGGTGACATGTATTGATCAAGACCAAGAAAACATCAACATCTAACACGTAGACAAGGTGTCTCGACCACAACAAAACAAGGCATCGTGACCCAAGGTCAAATAAAGGGTGTATCTATCGACCTAGGACGCCAAGAGAACACATGTCATGAACCAAAACATCAAGGGCACATATGTCTTGATCATAAGAAAGGTCAAATAGAAAGAAAAATAATATCACTAAGATCAAAAACTCATGGATCTAAGATCATCAAACCCTAGAACAAGCTCTATGAAGATCATCTAGCAAAACCACTTAGGAGAGAGAAAGTCGAACCAAAACACATGGGTGAAAATAACCAAAGATCTAAGGAAAACATGATGGCCAAACTTAAGACATGGTGACAAAACCAAAGCTCAATATGCATGCAAGATCATCCTCTCAAAATCACTTAGAAAATGTGCACATAGAAATTAGGGTTTTGGATTCCAAGAAAATCATGCATAACAACCACTACCATTCAAGTTCTAGGGCATGATAACATCTACTAACATATTAAGGCTATGTTTTAGAGAGAGAAACAACAAAATGCATGTAAATAAAGTGTGATAATAGAGAGGGTAGAGGGTTATATCACCCGCCTTAAGGAAGATCACTCCAAGGATCACAAGCTCCAAGAACACAATCACCAAGGATTATGAAGCTCCACCAAAGGCTCCACTTTCAGCCATAAGAACACCTTGCGAAGGAGAAGACACCAAGGTCAAAGATTGCTCAAGAAAAGGGGGTCAAAGGACCCTAGGTCGATCCAAAGGAAGAAAGGAAAAAGAGATAGAAGAAACTTCCTCTCACTTGGGTTATTCCTTGTCCAAACATGGTATATGACCCTTGTGATGAGGAGTTTACTCTCAAGAATGGCTAGTGTGTCAAAAAATAGTCTAAGGCAGAGAAAAGAGAAGGAGATGGGGTAGAAGATCCAAGGAAACATCACAAAAGAAAGGAATCCACTTACCAAGGTTGAATATGAGCAAGAGTCACCACATGCAAAGGATCTCGGCCACCAAGAGCTCCAAGATCAGTTCTTATTGCTCCACCAAGCTCCAAGGACGAGAAATAGAGGGTGAGGAAGGAAGAGGGTTGAAAGGTTTGCTTGCATGGAGAGAAAAAGGGTTATATACCAAAGGAGGAGGGAAATAGGGTGAGGGGTGATGTGTCAACACCTAAAGGCACCAAAGGGACACTTTTCCACCCAAAAAGTGCACATGCAACCATTTAAACCATGCATGCACGAGGTGGTGATACAACCTATGTTGGGTCTCTACCACTTAGGTCCCTAACACATGGTTTTGGTCATGACACCTCAAGGAGGTCAAAACCAAAGCACCAAAACACCACCTATTCGAGACAAAAGGTCCACCAAGCACACTAGGTCGAGACACTCCACAAAAGGACAAACTGTCTCGACCCAAACCACCTCAAACTATCATGGTCGAGACAAGACACACCCAACAAAGGTGTCTCGACCGAGACACACCCCAAGCACCCACATAGGTCAAGACAAGGGTCGAGACAAACCAACAAAGCACACATGGGTCGAAACTAAGCAAGCCCTAGAAACGCTAATTACCTCTAGTGATGCCATCACTCAACCAAGGCTCAACCAAGGAGCCCTAAATAATCACACACACTCTCTCTCTCATGAAGCTAAGAGAGATAATGTGACGCCCCACACCACACAAAGCGAGATTACTCAAAACATAATCATGGAAGAAAGATTAATGAACAGATTTTGAAATCACTAAAAATTAAAACAGTTTTCATAAAACTGCCAAACAGCAAGAACCTTCACATATAAGTCCTTTCATGCCTCAAAGAATATACAAGGCATGCTATCAACCTATAACTAAAGAACTATTCCAGAATATATATACATGATTCGACCACATTTGTACATAACAAGTATACAAGTCAGTCACATAAAGAAAGCACGTTCGCAAAACAATTACAAAACATTCCCAATGGCCCGAGTGTACATAGACAACTCTAGGACTCTATCAACAAAAGACATCTAGTAGCACTACCAACCTCATCAGCAACTGCTCCTCCTGCTGCTCCTCAACCTCCGTTGCACGATCTCTACCTCTTCATGCTCATCCACCTACAAAGGGTGTGGAAAACCCACGGGGTGAGATTCCAAATCTCAGTGTGATATATAACTCACCAACAACTCTATTATTATCACAGATAAGACAAACAAAGCAACAATGAGGTTACAACTATGTGAAACTGATAATTATTATTAACAGGAAGAACAATTACTATTGAATTATGAAACATCTTAATAATTTAAAAGGAATATGAAGAACATGTATAATTCCTATAAACAACATTGTATAAATATCAAACAAGGCCTCATCCAATGTTTCTGTATTTGATCCTATATAATCATACTACACGGCTGATTACGCATTTTATTATGCCCTGAGGATTTGATTCGTACCACCCAAATCCCACCAACCACTTGATAAGTTGAAATCGGTGCCATACAAGTTCTAGTGGAAGAGTCAGAATCCAGGACCTCACCTTCCTCGGTCAGTACGAGTGAACATGCAGTGACATCATAAGTCAACTTCTTCCAATGACATGTAGTCTAGTTGTGCAGATTTAGCCCACCTTGGTACAGGTCACGGCACTAGTGAGTTACGACTGCAGTCTTACTCTTCCAGGTATGGCATGTGGCCAATCTTGTGTTACATATCATGGAGCTATGGTTCAAAGTCATACTCTTCTAGGTAGGGCTCACGGCCAATCCTATGTTACATATACATTTAGGACACAAGGAGATACCTCAACTTGCACCCTGCATATTCAACAATATGTGTTCCGAGCTAAACTCGTTTCACCATTCAGCAAGCACTAACACTGAATGAATCTATGGCACAGGGAAAATGTATAGGATTAAGTTCCACTGGATTAATTAGGTTATTTAAGCATATTTTAGCATCAATCAAGTTACAACGTACAACCTCTAAACAAAATCTACATAAACAAGGGCATGATACATCACTGAAACATACTAAAGCATAAAAGGTGTGATCTCATCACTTCATGTCTATTTTTCAATCTGTATCCAACACAAGGACCACATATCTTGGGGTGATAACCCCTCCTCTCATTACTGAGGAAAATCATCTCATGCAAGACAATAAGCCATCATTAGGTCATTAGACCATTACCCTTATCTGTTAAGAATGTCAATAACACTTTATGCCTCACAAGGCCCATTTAAATGGATCATTACCACCATCGATCATACCTGGCTATGTACATCAATTGATGTTGCCTACATAGTTAGAAACATATAACAAAGAAAAGCAACACATCATTAACACCACCATTTCATAGAATTCATGACAATCACATTATATCTTAGGTTTAGGGTTTCTCTGTATTCGATTAGGGTTTATCAGGTTGGATCAACAACCACCCTTAGATCATTACTTCCATCATCATCATGAGGTATGTTATGGGATATAGAAACATGGCTCTCATTATCATACATACGACCACCCCAAAGGGTATCACATCATATCATGTCACCCTATAATCAACATGGTGTATCACAAATGCCACCACAAGATATTGATTAGGGTTACAACATAGGGTATTGGGTTAACCCTAAGTGTGATGTGCAGTAATAGTGTGTCGAGCAACACATAAAGGGTGTATCGATTGAGAAGTTCAAGGTGTCGGGATAACCTCATAAGACATGTATCGGTTTAGCACCATAGGGGATTTTGACGGTCAACACCGCAAAGGTGTGACGGTCACAACAACACCTAGGCCATGACGGGCAACGCCCAGGTGCGTCAGGAAGCAACAAGTTGTGATGGTCGCTAGGGTTATGAATTAACTGGAATCACAGTTTAAGGTGTATCGGGTAGCATCACCTCTAAGGTGTGTCAGCCTCCACTTGACCAAGGTTTCACGGTCTAACCTTCATAACGGACCATCTCCACGAGGTACACTCATAGCCATGTCGGCTAACACCTCATCCATTCAGGTACTCCAAGAGTGTGACAGCTAGTACCCTTCATGCATAATGGTTAGTCATCACGAGGTATCGGTTTAGGTGCCTCTAGGTCATGACGGGCTAAGGCCCTCCAAGCAACGCACCCAACGCCATAACGGTTAACAACCATAGACCAAGATAACCATCTCGACCCTCAACATCCTACTTATGCACAAGGCATGATGATCTAAGCATCACCCAGAATGTGTTGACTTACACTCCACCAAGGTTGTGATGACTTGTCACAAGGTGTGACGGTATGTGGCATCACAGGTCGTGACGTCCGCCTTCCAACATATCAGCCTATCATGCCTATCGACCTCATCATCTTCAACCTAGGAACACTTGTTCAAGAAAGACAACAAAGAGTAACACAAGGGCAGAAACTAAGCGAGATTCCTCTTCCAAAATAGAATGCAAAACCACCAAGAACGAAAATACTAACAAGTAAGGGAAAATGAGCCAAAGATAAAGAACAAGATAGCAAGTAAAGGTGATAATAACAAAGAGGGTTTAGAGTTATATAACCCGCCTCAAGGATCACCCCAAAGCTCCAAGCTTCATGACCTCAAGGTAGAAGAAGATCTTCCAATCATGATCACCACAACACCTTCAAGGAAGAAGATGTAACCATGCTTAAGAAAGCATGAGAGTGAAAAGAAAGTAACCAAGGTCCATGGCTGAGAAGAAGAAAGAAAGAGAGAAAGAGGAGCTAAGGATCATGACTTACCAAGGTAGAGGATGAAGAGAGCACCACAAGTATGGGACTCATCCTCCAAGCTTGAAGGAAGAGACTCCTCTAGCTCAAGGTCATCCACCAAAGAGGGAAAGCAAGGATAACCAGAAGGGTTCTCTTGCATGAAGAAAAAGAGGTATATATGCAAGAGGGATGAAAGAGAGCAAGGGGAAGGTGTCACCACCTTAGAACCATGGGTGACACTTATCCATGAATAAGTGACACATGAAACACCATGAAAGAACGTGATAAGATCTATGTATTGCCCGCTAGGTCACCTAAGATGGTCATGGCCAATATACATATCTACCCTCTTCACAAACCGATAGGGGTAAACCCTAGGTACCACAAACTGATATGGTGCACCTCTAGACACCGCAAAACTGAAAGGATGTCCCTCAAGACACCAACAAACTGATAGGATGTCCCTCATGACACCCACAAACTGATATAGGGCCTCTCCAAGGCTCTTAAGCTCGAGACAACACTCCTAGGTGTAAGACACACCTCAAACATGTACTTGAAACATCACCAAGGATGTCACCACACAACCAAGGTCCAAACAAGGTGCCCATCTCTTTCTCTTTCCTCTATATGATACTAAGAGAGAGAAGGAACATTGTAGAGGCGGAAAATTTGCACATCAACCCCTATCCTGGGTAAATTGCAATTTGCACCAAACCTCTCCACAAAACACAAGCATCAAGCTCATACAAGAAACTCCAAGCTTCCAACATGCCCTAATTACATCTCGGATGTTTAGAGCAAGGAGCTAAGAAACATACTTAAGCAAAACAAATAGGGTTATCCCAAAACGTGGGTCAGGGTCCTTACATATAACGTACACACTAGGTGTGGCAAGTTGCAAGATACCCTCACAAATGGGTAAATTGAAATTTGACCCAAAACAAGCACACAACGCACAAAATCATCCAAACAAGCTCAAATTGGAGACTTCGTCTCTTCACAAGATTATAAGGCATCTCAAAGGATTAGAGAAAGGTTCTAAGAACTCAACAAAGCAAAACAAATAGGGTTAACCCAAAACACAGGTCAAGAGTCTTACAATGACTCCCTCCACATCTAAGGTAATTTGAGGTATTCAAAGCTATCACCACATCTCTGAGTGTAAAGCTTCATTATATGCAGCTAGATACTTTACAACCTAAAAACTTATAATAAAACTTATATTCTGAAATCTATGAAATAGTGTACGAATATGCCCAACAAAATGTACATCCTACCAGACAAACATATTCATATTGTTTGCATATCGATGAGGAACCCTATCTAATCACTAGCCATTTTGATGATGTTTATGATCATCCTACTATATGGATAGTCCAGAATGAGCAACATCACCACTTTACAAGCACCCTCAGTTCCCAAGTTTTCTTACTAGTAAACTTACCCACAATCATACTAAACATTACAGTCAAGTATGGTTTGCAAAAAACAAAACATCCAATATAGATTAAGAGAATTCATTACAACAGTATAAACAATCATGGAGTACAGCAAAGCTTCAAACAATAATCCCTCAAAAACATATGGCAAACAATTTAAGAATTTGAACAATGCTATACCACCACTATAGAACATGATAGTTCAAAAGATAACATGATAAATCAGGCCATTTAAAAAATAGCTTATGGTATCTACGTAGCTCTTGATGTCAAAATAAAAAACAATTGATGAAGATACCCAAGAAAAAGATGTTTATGAACACCACATAAGAGGATCCAAATTGTGAGAGGCTATAAAGTTAACAAAGAAAGATCGTGATGGCTCGTGTAATTCCCAAGTACCACTTTTTGTTATAGATGAACTAGGTAACGTCAATCTTTCTTTAGATACTCTAGAAAATAATTTATATTGGCAAATATTTCTTCATTTATAAACTTTGTTGGGAAGATAGAGATCACAATACTAGATTCTCATAGTGCTCATATCGCACTTAGCTATATATAATAAGACATAAGTTTGTCAAGTCATATACCTAATTTCTTAGCCCTATATAATTTAGGAATACAAAATTTTAAATATCCCACAATGGAGTTGGCTTATCCTTCTCGCACTCTATAATATTAGCACTTTCCTAATTTACATAAAGTACTACTTGGAATGGTGTGCCCAAGTCCTATGGATGAAGCAAATGCTCCAAAATATTTGATGCTTTTCCTATCTAGTGTGATAATACTAGTGCAATCAATATCTCTTACAATCCTATATTGCATAGTAGAGCTAAACATATAGAGGTCCGCCATCACTTCCTCCGTGACCACATTGCTAAGAAAGATATCTATATTATGTGGACACGAAAAACCAACTTGCGGACACTTTCACTAAAACTCTAGCTAGAGAAAGTTACTTTCATTCGATCAAAATTGCTTATTACTCCTCTTGAATTTAATGGAATGCCTTCTAGCTAGATGTTCACTTATTCTTGCGCATAAAATGCTCATTTTATACTTGTTTGTGTTACATGTTCCTGGTTTTAATGTCTTATTTTGCTTTTTTTTTTTATATTTTTTTTGCAAATGATCATTTTATCACAAAATTGTAGCCAATGATGAGTGGAAAGTGGCTAAAATATGTTCAAAATGCATGATAGGATAGAAAAATAAATGTATATAGAATTCTAGTGGCCTAGAATTAGTTTCAAATATTTTTATAGGCTTCAGCCAATTTTTCTCTGGGGAAACTCGACTGACAACATGCCCAATGATTGTACACACAATAGTCTGTCTCGAGCGAGTTTCCTAAATCTCAAACTCGACTGACAACATTGTTGCATGGAAATATATATATTGACGGTCGGTTGATTTTTTCCCTCTCAACTAGAGAAAACCTGACCGATTTGTCTCGATCTCAGTTTGTCCTTGAACCCTAGGTCACCCAAACCCCTTTCCAAGCCCTAGCCTACCCCGATTGACCTTCCCCAACCTCAACTTAGGCTTGGGCAGCCTGTTGATGTTGTTTTCTTCCTTTATTGGTGCCATCTTCATCAAGATTCCTCTCCATGGCGTCCAATAGGTGGAAACGAATAGGTCCAGCTAGAGTTCCTTCATCCTCCACAGCTCATAGACACATTTCATATGATGCTACCTCTTTTCTCTCAAATCAAGCAGTTAATCATTATAAGGATTTGTTGCTTAGGAATACATGCCCTTTTACGCCTTTGTCACTCCCTAGCAATGATATTGAAAGAAGTTAAGAAAAAAAATTCTTCCAACACCTTAATGCTATTTGCATGGAGTACTTGACCTATAACAACTCCCTATCAAGCACAAAAATGGTGCATGAGTTCCACGCACTAGTACATAACCCACCTTTAGTGTCGGTTATTTAAGACCTTTAGTGTTGGTTTCTATGCGACACCTATGTGGGCACCGCTAAAAGGCAAACTGTTAGGTGTCGGTTTAGAAACTGATGCCAGAAACCTTTGCGTGCCACCGAAAATGCGCCAGTAGGGGATATAGGCATCGGTTATTACTACAGAAACTGACGCCATAAACCTTCGCACAATAGAAAGGGCGTCATCTTGGACACCATCAGCGTCGGTTTTTTATTGATAACTGACGTCATATCACCTGTTGCACGGCCGTGGTGTCTAGTCTCATTAGGCGTCAGTTTTAGCTATTATCCGACGTTGTAAGCATTTGTCGTCGGTTTTTTCAAATAACCGACGCCTATTGTATGTATTTTTTTTAATCAGTCTGCAGGCCTGCTGTGGCTGTCGCAGGATGAGAAACCTGCAGTTCAGTTATGAACTGCAGGTTTTACGACATCCATTGATATCAGCCAACAATAGGCCACAAACCTGCAAAATTAACAACATTAATTTTCACACATTTAGCAACCTGTAGTTCCATTCGATTTTTACACATGTAGAAACATTCATGTAGCAATTTGCAGTTCCATTCATTTTCACATTCACACATGTAGAAACATTCATATAGCAACCAGCAGTTTCATTCATTTTCACATTTACACATGTATAAATATTCAGACACATGTAGAAACATTCACACATATTACAATTCAGAAATTCATTTACAAAATATCATTCTTTAGTCATTATTCTCTATCAACATCCTAATTATATTTTAAAAACCCCACTACTTGTATGGCTTTTGCCCATTCTTCTCTTACATCATTTAATTCTTCTTTCGTATAAGGAGCATGTACATCTAGTAAGGCCTTTCCTGTAGTGTGTCAGTTTTAAACACCTGCAAAGAGAATGATGTATATATATAATTAATAATATATAAATAAGATTGATATATTTCATATTATCTAATGAGACTATATATAATACCTCAGGATGGTATCGATGTCCACTGTGGCATATTTGATAATCATGTACATAAATCGCATCACATAGTATGCACATGCCCATCCGTTATCTTGTGTAGCACACTATAAATTGAAACATACAAAATATTAAAAAATACAACTAATTAAGCATTGTTCACATAAATAATATATACATTGCAGTCGGGAACTTACTTCCACGTTCTTCCAAATTATTGGCTGGTTCTTTTTCCTGGGGACCTTTCCTCTAGCCTTTTTGAACTCATCTAAACCCCTACATGTTAATATAACACAGTACATTGCATAATTAAATAGTAATGTAATAACATATGTTAACGGATATGAAAATAAAATATTTCTCACCAGAATAATGTCATTTTCATTGTGTGTCCAAATTTTGAATTCAATTTAGTCCCCTTCGGATCTAGATAATAGACAGTGAATGTCTCGGGGACAATAACTAGTAACTCCCAATGCATACCCCTAGAGGTAAAAAAGTAAAAAATTAATAACTCAAAATCCACAATAAAAATGTAATTTTCTTAAGTCCAAATTATAAGCAGAGTAAACTTACTCCACATTGAATGCAGCTATTATAATCGTCTTATTATTTTGAGAAAAATTTGTAAAAGAATCACAGCAGTATTGTTGAACTGGCGAAGGGTCTTTAGCTACTAGACTAATCAAAGATTGAATCAAAAATCCTACATGTTCGAATGAAAAATATGCACATATCTTGTCTAAGTAGCTGCAAAACATGTATTATGTATGCATTAATATATAAGAAACCAGATCACCAGATCCTACACAAGGTATATGGATGTATAAAGAAGATCTCACCTTATCCATAGCTCTATCACAGATGTATTCAGCCAATCATATCGAAACAACTCCAAAATATCTTGTATAAATAGTTTGTTTTCGTATGATTGACCTGTAGCATCCGCATCTATAGAAACAGTTATAGGGCAATTTATATCATGTTCGCCTAACCATATTGCCATACCCCTACAATTAGTACCTAACCGGACAGGTAGGTCCTGTGGAACCCAACTTGGTAATGTAGGAGGTGGAGGTAGAGGCCTAGATGCTCTGGGTGTCATCTTTTTAATCTGTATATATATATAATTCCAGATCAATTGAAATCATATACACACACTAACAATTTAACGTAATGTAAATTTACCATACAATTTCAGTATAGAGGACATCCGCTTTTGGCCACAATATCACTCCGCCTTCTCCCTCGCCAAGCGTTTCACAATTTGGGTGGGCATATGGTAATAGAAGATCCATCCACTTGGGGAATATATGTAGCGGGTTCACACGAACCCAACTAGATGGTAATGGAGACACATGAAACATTTCCCCTGGTAGGGATGGGTAAGTCGACGCCTCTGCAATGACTATTCTTTAATTTTTAGACAGCATGGCTTCAACCCCTACAAATTTGTGTAAAGAATGTTATATACATATATACATATCATCTTGAAAACATATCATCTTGAAAATACTAGTTACTATGTCATAAAAATACTTACAGCAGATGTGCTAGGTGGTGGGTCTACAGGATTACTACTCCCAACCTCTGAAGTAGGAGTAGAGCAGGACGCCATAGGTATTGTTTCTTGATTGGCAGTCAAAGATGCCTGCCACTTGCTCATTGCTTCATGGAGTGTCTTATCAACTGCTTCCTTGATTCTCTTATCAACTACTTCATCGAATCTCCTATCAACTATCTTATCTACCTATACATGGCTAAAAGAAATGTTAGCTTCTGATTATTGAATTCTCTTTTACAGTAACATTCTAAAGAAAGAATAGGTTACCTCTTCTTGTGAAATTCCCACTTTTGGGACATGTTTGCACTGAGATGGCCCAAAGAACGCGTTGATGCCCACACCAGCGCATGCAGCCCTAACACGTCCAGGATGCTCTGGGTTACCCAGAGCAACTATAAATTCATCCCTTGTGCCCTCAGTGATGAACTTGCCTTGTTTCCTCAGCTCATGTAGCTCCCGCTAATCGCCAAAACAAAATTTTGTAATTAAGTAAACACCACAAATAATCAATATTCGAACAATTGCTCTAAGAGTTGTATTTTACCATTTTTGCAGCCGCCTCAGCAGTTGTGGGCTTCCTTATTTCTCCCTTCTTATTTTGCCTCCCAGCTATCCATACATCATGGCGAGGCAGAGGTGTGGTACCTATAGTAGAGGACTCTTTAGTAGCAGTAGACTCAGCTTGTAGTCTTTGGCGAATGCCTGCATACCCTTTGGACCCATTGTGTGGTCATGCACATTCAGTGCACGCCTTGCTCTTTGCGCCTCACTGAGGGCCTAGTTAGTATGCACATTAATGATTTGGTTAGTAACACTAAATGTTAATCTTTAATAGGTGAATACAATGTATATTAATTAAATTGGGAGTGATGCCTAATACCTTGAATTCATCAGTTTTTCTTGAAGCAACAAACGCGTCCCATTCTTCTTGGTCCAAGAAGTTCCACTGTTCAGTGGCTGTCTTCTTCCTCTTGTCACCTTCTTTTATGTATTCGCGGGTGAGATTTGTCCTATAGTTCCTTAGGACTCTCCCACAGCGTTGCATCACGCATTTACGATGTAGCTTTTCATCCAATACAAATATACTCTGCAAAATAGAATTGCTATTAACTAGTATCCAAAAAATTAGTAATCTACAAAATAGAATTGCAAATTAA
Organism: Alisma plantago-aquatica; assembly: GCA_963693085.1. Lineage (NCBI taxonomy): Eukaryota > Viridiplantae > Streptophyta > Magnoliopsida > Alismatales > Alismataceae > Alisma > Alisma plantago-aquatica. The sequence goes on from OY856411.1 coordinate 1,457,536,670, forward strand.
TAATAACTCACGTGTAAATATTTCCATATTACATCTTTCTTCCCCTTAGGAACTTTATGCCAAGAATCTATCTTACAACCGCAATGGCTACGAGTAACATACCCAAGATATGAAACAAACGAATTGTGATTCACTCCAATTGCATTTCCTACATTATCAAAATCCACAACAAGTTTGGGTCCATTGTCCCTTAGCGTTGTTAACTTCTTCATCATAGTGATGTCCCTTCTCTTGTCAACTTTTTGGTGTTGCTCATTAAGTGCCTCAAGTGCTTCAGAGGGTACATGTGCATCATCAACCTAAAATTTGACAAAATAAACACACTTATAGGATATAACTATAAATGGACATATAGATATAAATATATGATATATTTTTAAAACTTACATTGTGAGGCGGCGCATTGATGTCCTCACCCTTACGGTAATCATCAGCACGGTCATCAGGAGAATGCTCAGCCATCTGAAAGTTCACATTGTAAAGTTCACATTGTAAAGTAATTCACATTGTAAAGCTCACATTGTAAAGTTCACATTCACATTGTAAAGTAATTCACATTGTAAAGTTCACATTGTAAAGTAATTCACATTGTAAAATTCACATTGTAAAGTTCACATTCACATTGTAAATTTCACATTTAGAAAAATAAAACATATAAAAAAATATAAACATGCCTCTAATATTGCGATTTTTTATCAATTAACAATCCTTCATTGTGATCTCCGCACGCATACAAGTCATCATTAGCTTCAATATTTGCTGGTGTTGGCAACCCAACTGAGAATGGACTGGAGTCATCATACTTATCATAGTACTCTTCTTCAACTATAGGATCTTCAATGAACTGTCTTTTACCATGAAAAACAACTGACCATTTATCATTTGCAGGATCATCGATATAAAATACTTATTTCCCCTGTGATGCCAATATGAATGGTTCACCCTTCTCGCCAATCTTTTCAAAGTTCACTAAAGTGAAACCCAATTCATCCACTATAACACCTTTGGTGTTATCAACCCAATTACATTTGAAGAGCGGAATTCTGAAATCTATGTAGTCAAACTCCCATATGTCTTCAAAGACACCGTAATATGACATTTTAGCTTCACGTGGACTCTTATCCTTTGCACTTATAAAAAACCCAATACACATTATACACTTACATCCTAAGTGAGATTAGGTGTTCAAGAACAGTCCCAAATTGGGGACTATCCAAGATTTACTCCTAATTAGTAAATCTTGGACGGGTTTCTAGGCCAACAAACACAATGATAGATATGTACATGTTAGGGTTTCAACACAATTGATGTTAGGGTTTCATCAATGTTAGGGTTTAATCAAATCAAATTAGGATGCTAGAATGGACAAGTTTAAATCTTATTTCAACATGCATCAAAATTTACTGAATTAGGTCAAGCATTAAGATTAGAAGCACAAATATATGCAAGCAAAAGATTTGTTCATATCCTAGGTTGATTTACAATAGAAACATCTAAATATATAAACTCAAAGCATTAGGTAAATAAATATAATCAGTAGATAGACAAATACAAAGCAATAGATAAAAAAATAAATGAACAAAATACCCTCTTTTCTTCCTTATCCCTCCTTACCAACAGCAAGCACGGTCGTGGCTGTGTTGGCCGACCACGGTCGTGCTGCCTAGCACGGCCGTGGTCGGACAACACAGCTAGGGTCGTGTTTGCTGTTGGTAATGAGGGAGAAGGAAGAAGAAGAGGGGCATGGAGGAAGAAGAAGAGGGCTACCTGTCGAGCAGCTAGCATCGTGGAGAAGAGTAGTGGCGGAGCAGCAAGCTGGGGCAGGAGAGAAGGCCACCGGAGTAGGAGAGCAGGTGGCGCCAGAGCTGGAGTAGGAGAGCAGGCCGCCGGAGCAGCGAGATGGGGGTAGAGGGCAAGCGGCGGCAAAGGGGGTAGAGGACCAACAAGCGAGCCAGAGCAACGGCCAAAGTAAGCGGCGACAGAGGTGGGGGCAGAGGAGAAATGAGCGGTGGTGAGCAAAAAATCGTCGAACCAAACCCTGAGTTGCGCAAGATTGAATGAAACAGAGAAAGGAGAAGAGTCTGGCTCGCGCGGGTGTTGTTAAGTTAACCATAGGCGTCAGTTTTTAAATAAAACCGACGCTTAAAACTACAGGTGTCGGTTACCCAACAAAAAAATGACACTTTTTTTCTCTTATAGTCGTCGGTTCAAACAAGAAAAATCGACGTCTATATATATATATATATATATATATATATATATATGCCAACAAAAAATAAATATTCTCGAATTAAGACCATACTCGTCGGTTTCCATGTAAAACCCGACGCTATATGGTGGCAAAAAATTTTGCGGTAAAACGCACGGAAACACATCGGTGTCGGTTACTGTAACAGAACTGACGATAAAAATTGGTCAAATTTCTATTCTGCAGAAAACCTTTAGTCGTCGGTTTCTTTGTTAATAACCGACGTTGTGTGTTAAATTTTGGAGGACTTTTTTTCGCTCAAAAAATTAGATTTGGCGATCAATGTTTAGCGTCGATTTCTAATTTAGGAACCGACGTGAAATAAAAAGTGATACCTGTGTCTGGTCACCCTTCACAGATATATGTCAATTTAATTATTTAACCGATGCTTTATTATTTAGGCGTCGGGTTTTGTTTACAGCTGACGCCTTTAAAAGTGATGTTATAAGTCATTTCTGTAGTAGTGACGTGAGTCTTACCTGGAACTACACCACTTTGGTGCCTCCTCCTAATACCCAAGTTGTGTTGCCATCCATGATTAGGGAGATCAAGATTCAAATCTCTGAGTACTCTTCAAGTACTTACTTAACTTGTTCCTCATTAAATTGGATTGCTCCTACAACTCTTACTTTGACCTCCTTGACCCTAAAGCCTTTTACAAGAGTTTTGAACTCAAGTTAACCCTTCCTGGCATTTATAAAACCTTGAAGAATCTAGAGGTTCCATATAGGAAAAGCCATCTTACCATCTTCTTCTCTTGATATTAAGACTTGCTCAGTTGCTCTCCTAGTTAACTGCAACATCCATCCAAAGAAGAATCAAATGCATATTGCAGAAAACTCAGCAGTGACCATGTATTGTCTTCTTCAACATATCAAATTCAAATGGGCAAGGTATATTCTACATCACATGACTTGATTTGACACAAAGAAGAACACTACAGACTCACATCCGCCCTATCCTTACATGATTTGTGGTGTCTTGCAATATCATACTGACAAATGCCTTTTCAAATACCTTGGCTACAAAGTCAGACAAAAAGGACTTTATATCAATGACACCATGGTCAAGAAATTCTTTCACCCCACCTCCTCTACCCCTGGTGCTTCGACCTCCACCTAGCATCCTCTTAGACTTGACCATGATTCTTTTTTAGTGTCTAATGAAATGCTCATGAGCTACATGATGCACCAATAGAATTATAACATGCAGATCTAGGATCACCTACACTAGGACCTTGTTTATATAATGTCTAACATAAACTTGTCATGCTCCCATCCATATCCCACCTACCAGCCCTACCTAAATGTTGACTATGCATCATATACATACACTCAGTTCCACCTGTCCTACCAGTCTACTACTTTTGATGTACCTCCTTCCTATGATGGTGGACATGTCTCTACTTAGTCAAGTGCATGTTAGTTACTTTCTCTTCCTCCTAGCCCTGCCTCCACTCTACTTTTTGGTTTTCATGGGGTTTCTACACCCAGATTTGAGTAAGAAAATGCACAACATGCATGTGGTATGTCTTGGGAAGAGCAACATTGCAAGTGGCATGCTACTTACTCCTTTGGACCTCTGAAGGATGAGAAGATGGTCGACAAGGATGTTGAGGATGTTTTTGAGGGTGATGGTGACGAGGATGAGGATGATGGAGAGGATGGCTATGATGATTATGGGGATGGTGGTGAGGACACACCTACTTTCCCTGATGCACCTTTGGATGGTGATGAAGACTACCAACCTAATGATGATGAGCCCCTCGACATATATGCACTTGAAGTTTAGTTCTTAGTCCTTAGAGTGCTCATACATCTATCTTTCTGTATTTTACCAAGTGCTTAACAATGAATATTGTATCTGAGGATTACTATTTTTGTATTATGTCCTTTTTCTTTGTTGTTTGGTAGCTTTCATCTTGAGAGGACACATCTTTTATTGTAATCTTTTTATCTATGTCTATAACTCTCTACTTTGCTATAATCATGAGTTACTAGTATGGGCTTCCATATTTTGATTATGACTCCAACATATATGTTCTCTCTCTTGATTATGTGTGGTTCTTAGACCTATAAATTGGTTGAATATGGAGCCAATACTACTGTATTTGATATCCAAATCTGAAATAAAGAAGTTTGATCTGATATGTAATTCGATATTTGATGGATATCATATGTCAACATCTGAATCTGATCCAAACGGATAATATTCGAGTTCGGATAAATATCAGATTCAAACCTAAAATCATATTATATATAGAAAATAATGATATTATATTAAATATATATGATAAAGTGTCTATATTTTCATATTTCTATATATAAATAATATATATTTACTAATACATGTATGTATTTGTTGAACTTGGATTTTTTTAGCGGATACAGCAATATCCGATATTCGATACAAAATTTTTGGATCTGAAATTCAATATCCAAAATTTGATCTAAATTATGTGGATGTCGACTCTTTTTCAAAATTTCGGATTCAAATCTTGATCGAATGTGCAGGTTTCATACATCCATTTATAGGTCTTGTGGTGCTTACATATGGTGGTTGCTTGTGTTGTTTGTGCCTTTTATACAAGACATATTTTTAGCTCTTCTACCCCCTCTCTTTTTGAAATGACAAAGGGGGAGAAATGAGCTTAGTACATATTGAATTGTGATCCTTTTCTAGTTAATTCCCTAAAATGTCTTGTGACTGTGGAAGTGGACTTAATAAAATATATGTGCTATGGTTATGATTTTTGGAAGTAACTAACCATATTGGAAAAGCTAAGCATGAATTCAGGGGGAGCAATTGCTATTGTTCATTCACGTATCTCCCTACAATTTACAAGGTAAAAGTTCAAATTCCAAGTCTTTTTCAATATGTTGAGGAATGATTTGCCATGTTTAAAAAAGGAGAGAATGTTGACCTAACAGTTATACATTGTCCATATTTTGATGATGACTTGACCAGTCCATTCATATGTATCTATTATATCTATTTGAGATTGATTTTAGGTATAGGGAATGTGAAAAGGACAAATTAAATTGATCCCTAGCATGATCGAATACAAGCCAAAGTCAATGCAAATGCACTTTTATGGAAAATTCCCTAAAACCTTTAGGACAATTTTTGTAATCATTTGTATTGATTATGTGACTTGTAATTAAGATGAGAAAATAATTAGTAGCACTTAAAAAGAATATTTAAGCACTTTAATGATATTTTCCAAAATTCATTACAAGAACTTCTATCGGCTGAGTTTCATCTTTGATAAACTCAACTGACGCCTTTGATGAATTTTGAGAAATGACAGGGTAGGCCGAGTTTCTCCAGGACAAATTCTATCGACACCTCTGCCCAAGCAAATCAAATTTAAGTTGTCGATCGCATTTCATCCACGATAAACTTGACCGACAATACAAATTTGTTTTGTCACATAGTGCTATCGGTCAAGTTTGCTTTATTGAAACTCGACCGATCACACTATACAGAATGTGAAGAAAAAGTGTTTCTAGTCATTGGAGTACTACAAAACTCAAAAATAGATCTATTACAACACCCCAAATGACTAAAATATGTTCCTAAGTGCTTCTATTAGCTAGTAGACACCCCCAACTATAAATAAGGACTCTTGAGCTTCATCCTAAGTTTTCTTCTTATGCTCCTAGCTATAGTTGAGTGGATTTATCTACTAACAACCTCTTTCTCTCTTTCTTACTATAGATCAACATCAGTTTGAGTGAGATGGGTTATTTGTGAGAGATACTTCATTGTACTCCTTGTGAAGCTCTCAATCTTCCCTTTCCCAATCCCTTTTCTCAAGTTGTGATGGTGAAAACTTCTCATTGGTGAAGGTGAAGGTGAAGTTGAAGGGTGAAGATCCAAGAGGAGAGTAGGCGATTCGTTTAATGTGGAAGACTTGTTGCAAGAGGGGAGCTCCTTGGTAAAGGTGTCCAGCTTTTTGCAAAAGTGGGTAAGCCCTTGTAGAGGTTGAAGACTCTTGATCTAAGGATATGTAAGTCCTTATAAGGCTTATTGGATATTTTATTCTTAAAATAAAAGGCTAGGTATCCTTGCCTTATAGAAGGAAGATATTATTGTATCTCTTATAATGGAACATAAGGAAAGTGCAATGGTTACAAAATCCTAGAGGTTGACCTCTCTAGGTAGTGGATGTACATTCTCCTACTTTTTAGTTTGAAACCACTATACATAGCTTATTCTTGATCTTATTCAATCTCTCTCATCCTTGCTATGTATGTTTAGTTGAACTCAAAATCCATATTTGCAACCTCATCTCTTAAAGTAATTTGAAGGTCTAATGAATTTGGTTTAAGTGTTTTAGCTCTATTCAACTCCCCCCTTTCTAGAGCCCATTGATCCAACATCTCTCAATTGTAATGGTCGGATCACCTCAAATTTAACAAAATTATATATAATGACTAAGTATTTTCACAAAAATATACAAGCACAACCAAAACCATTCAAATAGATTGAATTTTTAGTGGGATCATCTTTGTGAGACAAAATTAAATACCAAAAAGGATCTTACATCTCCCTTCACTGTTTGTGAGATAAAAAAAATTGTCTTTTGCCTTGGGATTGACAAATCACCTAGTCCAGATGGCTTGGACATGTTTTTTACCATGATTACTGAGATACAGTTAAAGACATTATATTATTTATGTTTCAAATATTTCATGAGAATGAAAACAACTTAGTAAGTATAGCCCTTATAAGTGAAGCTAGTATTACTTCAATAAAAAAAGGTTGAGAACCCCATGAATATCAGACGATTTAGACCTATTAGTCTGATTGATAACTCATATGAATTCTTGCCAAGGTCTTTAGTGCTAGACTCAAAAACACATTAGTGACATCAATAGTATAGAACAAACTACTTTTATCAAAAGTTGGCACATGCAAGATGCCTATATTATGGAAAATGAAGTGATACATTACTCTCATTACAACAATGAACCATTGCTAGCTCTCAAACTTGATTTTGAAAAGGCTTTTGATAATGTTAATTATACTTTCTTGATGAAATGATTGAAAGGATGTAATTCCCCTAAGTTATGAACTGATTGAATTTCCTAATACATAAGTTCCAAAAAATCATCAGTGATTGTAAAGGGTTCTCCCTTTGGAAATTTCAAACAATCAAATGAACTCGTGCAAGGGATCTTTTGTCATTTTATCTCTTTGTGATTGTTTCCTTTATTTGTGCATTGATGTTTAGATCAGGAGTAACCAAAGACCTAATCTCTAAGATTGGAAATCTTCCTACTTGTGATACTATTCATTTTCTTGATGACATAATGTTTCTATAAAACTAAAGTACCAAAATGTCGTTAATACTTTCTATAGGATTGATTGTTTCAACAATCCTTGGACCTTAAATAAATTTTTAGAAATAAACCCTAGTTTGTATTTATTGTATGATTTTGAATCGACGTGATATATTTATTTGAGTAATTGGAAATTAAAATTAATTTTTTAGATATTTAGGTTTACCTCTTTTTCCTTGAACTAACAATACTTGACTGTATGGCAACCCATTTTAGATAAAATGATCCAGTATATGGCTCCTAGGAGGAAAAAAATAATTAATAAAGTTGCTCATATTACGCTTATAAATGTATCCCTTTTAGGTATCATTAGTTCCATCCCCATCCCTAAAACAATTGAGAACCACATTAACATGTCTCATGTATGCTTCCTTTAGTATTATCAAACAAAAATAAAAATATGCACATGGTCAACTAGCAAATTGTATACAAGTCCAAAAAACAAAGTGGTTGGGTTGTGATGAACCTAAACTTATACTTAAAATATATTTTAATAAATTATTATAAGCATCGTAGTAAGAATTGTAACTACGCAGAATATGTTAAGGCAAAATATTATAGTAAAAATCTGCCCTGGTTGTCAAGGAAAAAGTTCAACAAAATTCCTTTTGGAAGTATGTCACTGCTAACAAGAACATTTAAATTGTCATTTTTTTCCTTTAGGTTTCCAAAAATAAAAAAAGTTATCAAACCCTTGGTCCTCTTTGGAGCAAATATCTTGTTATAATCCTGATATCAAATTCAAAGGTCAATAAAAGTTATTTCCTTTGATAAAGCATATCATCTACTTTGCTCTTCTAGAAACAAACAACCTAAAAGAACGCTGACTAGTGTCGGCATAGATGACCATATCCATGACTTCAAAAAAGTCTTTTCAGGCTCTACAACAAACCATATACTTGTTGGTGGAAGGACATGATGTCAGTGTAAACAAAGCCTATAAATTTTTCATATTCTTAAACTCAGCACTTGCTATGGAACATTCTTTTGGAGAACAAAATATCCTACAAAACTGCATATCCCTCTATGGTTGATTGGATAAAAGAAAACCTTTATCATGCCAAATTGTAACATAAAAGGTTTCCTTGAACACTGAATATGAATCTTTTACTAAAATCATGAAGAAAATAATAGTCAAGCTTTTCATTAGACAATTTTTTAAGAAAATATGTGACTATTTTTTCATAGTCAGCACACTAGCAGCAAATACTCTTCACTCCATCGATAATAGAGAGTGTGTATAGATCATATTCTCATACAAAAAACCTATACTCTAGTTGCTCTTAATCTGTAAAACATTTGGGAAGCCTAGAACCTCAGAGATTCTTACAACAAAAAACTTTCACAGGTTCTTACCATTTCAGCTATATGTATGATTCCAATGTTTGAACTTTAAGTTTCAACAAGTGATGCTCATCATCTCTCAAACATAAACATGCTCCCCATTTGTTCTCCATTTCTAACGATGGTGAGACATACTCTCCTATGGGGTTGATCAATTTTGATGTCAAGATGATGTGGTGACAACTTCTCATGGTGGCCCTTCAATGGCTACTTGAATTTTTCTTTGATGTTGTGTAGTGGGTTATCTAAGATGAGCCCACTCCCATTTTGGACATGATTCTCAAAACTCTTGTTTAGGTATTGATGTGTCTAAACCTGCCTTATTTAGGTTTATATTTCATGTGGGTTGTTTAACATAGAGATCAACCTCTACGCATTTTATCTAGGGGCCACCATGGGGTAGTGCTTCTTCTTTTGCTTTTCTCGTACTTCCCAGAGTATGCGTGGGCATTTTCTGGTTTTGATCTTTTAATGTACAAATGGTGTATCCAGAAAAATATATTACCGGCTTCTCTGAAAGAAAATTGTATTTTAACGGTTATACAGTGCCAAGATTACAACCTTAGAACCAATAATCTCCAAGCTGCGATTAATTCCAAGCTAAAGCACGGACCCACAAGAACGTCAAAGTTTTACCATAACAAAGCCCAGTTGCCCAAATTGCCCGATCCCGCGGGGCGAGTGAATCAGAACCAAGCAAGATACGGCATTATCCACAGCAAAGTGATAGGGTGGCTTAGATGGCACTCCGTCACTGGCCAACCCAGGCACCAGTTCGCAGCTCCCCTCCCACCACCAGTGGCTGTCATTCTCCCCCCGAACCGCTCCCAGATTCTTAATCAATCTCGGCAGCATCCCTCCACTCCATAGCAGGAGCTTGCTGAACTCCAGACCCGAGCGTTCTTCTTGGTCGATCTTGCCGATCAAGATCAGGAAATGGCCACCTCCGGCATGGCTTCCGCGGCCTCCAGCTTTGTGTTGACCTCCAACCTCCCCACTACCACTACCACGGCATCCCGTAACTCCGTGGCGTTTCCCAGGAACGCTTGGAAGCGCCTTGTCGTGAGAGCGGCTGATGAAGCCGCAAGTGATACCCAGGACGCCGAAGCTCCTGCTGCCGCCGCGGAGAAGCCCAAGGCCGCGGCCAAGCCACCACCGATCGGCCCGAAGAGAGGAACCAAGGTAAGCAGCCTGCGGAGGGCCGTAGGCTCGCAGCTAGTAGAAGCTAAACATAATTAGATTAGTAGAAACTAAGGTTTATGCTGGCGATTTTTTTTGTACATATTGCATTGTATTATAACGTATTAGATCGTAAGAGACATCGTACACCAACCCATGTTGATTATCGTACAACAACCCATAGTGAATTAAGGGACACCATACACCAATAGTGAATTACATGTATAAGGAAAGTTCATTAACCAGACAGGATTACATGTATATGGAAAGTTCATTAACCAGATAGGATTAGCTTCTTCATATGGAAAATTAGATGCAGAGGAATCGTTTGCCTTTGTATACGAATATATATATTTCATTTTATACTGCAGAATAGCCACCTTTGCTGACATCACACGCATCAAGAGAACAGGAGAACTAGTGGCAAGTAGAACAAGAACTTGTGATCTCAAAATTATTAGAAAAACGTTGTGAATTATTTTCAAGTCGAAAGTTTATTCATAGCTAGTACGTGTAGTAGATGTTTGAATGGCAATGACAATATCCACAGTAAGCAATAGATTGTTAAACGGCTTCATAAAATGGGATAAATTTTATCTGCCATGCTAGGGTTTTGGTCAACACTTGTTCACTTATGATAGTGTCTTTGAAAACACAAGGAAAACGGGAATGATTCAGGGAAGTAACAGAACCCTGGAAAGCATCATGTGCAGCAGAGTAGTCTTTACCTAGTTCGGGTGTAGAGTTCAATTAGTCTTTACCTTGTTTGGTGTGGAGTAGATCGGTTTCCAAGTATGTTAACTAGGGGAAAGATATTTATTGAATATAAACATTGCGGTAAACTTAGGAAGGTTAAAAGTTTCACCCTTGGCTGGATAGAAATGGTGGAACAATTTTATAGCTTCAATGTTACTCAACCACTAATTCCATCGAAAAAATATTTAGACCTCCACGGTGTAATACTTGGTTTCCTTGTATGCGCTTACACAAGTTTCACACGCTCTTTCAAGTTATAATTGGGGATACAACTTAGGCTCGCCCATCTTTACAATTGAGAATACAGCTTAGACTTGCATGAAGTTTTCTGCAATATGATACTACCATAACAGCACTCAGTTTCCTTACAAACCGAAGTGAGTGATTTATGTGACTTTATTTATAATATTTCAGGTTAAGATCCTAAGGAGGGAATCCTACTGGTACAATGGTACTGGATCAGTGGTTGCTGTTGATCAGGTCAGTAAACACCAAACTAACATTGGTAACAAGAAAATATCATTAGCTCGCCATTCACTGAGGAAGTGAATCTTTCATTCATTTTTTCAGGACCCAAAAACCCGCTATCCAGTGGTTGTCCGGTTCAACAAGGTGAACTATGCCAATGTCTCCACCAACAACTACGCACTGGATGAGATCCAAGAAGTGAAATGAACGAACCTGTATTTTGCAAATCCTTGTAGTGTAAAATCAATGAGTGATGTGTGTAATTTGTATAACACTATGCTGTCCTGCAGTTTTTAAATTCACATTTCATCCCGTGTTCAGCAACTAAATATCTACTCAACATCTTGTAAATCAGACGGCCTAGAAGTTGAACTCGGTATCGCATTAACATCTTGATTAATTGATGCACTGGTAAAACAATACACTGATGCTGTGGAGATGTATATCTTTAGAATGCTCTTTGCTGGGCATACTCAAGCTGCATTAATATCAAGTTGTGATGAGAAGGGAAGCAGGACACTAATCCAAAAGAGCATGCTTCGCCTTCGCTTCGTTTCGTTACTTTTCCCACTACACGTAACATTCATTCTAAGTTGCTAAAGAAACGTGAAGAAATGAGAACAACCTCTTTGAGTAGGTGATAAACAGGAACCATCAGAACCCTAGTAATTTGGTATGTCCAACAGAGATTTCCTTGAGGAGATTGTAAGCATGCCTTGTTGCAGTAAAAGTATTTAGCATCAAAGAAGCATTACAATGTCATATGTGCTAGCAAATCAGCAACACTAGGTGAAAGCACTGGACCGGCTTGCCCAATCAACAACCCAAGATTCAATATCTAAATTGCCTAGCCAGCAACCCACCTAGAGAAATCTCGTGGTTGCTCGCTCGGTGAACCTTACAGGCAGCCCTTGCTTGGTGGAGTAAGGGCTATCAGGTCTAAACCTTGCATGGTGGGATGATCGTTGGTGTAAGATCATCTTGTTTAATGTAAAAACTTCTTTCTAGAATGGTAGCTTTTCTGTGCTTTGTTAGTGTTGAAGGAGTGCAAAGTGAACTCCTTTGAGTCACATTCTTTCAGCGCAACAAACCAAACAATCACCTAGGACAAAAGGGTTTTCATAACTTCCATTGGAACAGAGGACAGATCAAGCTCGTTCCTTGCATGTAAGCAAATGAGAACAGAGGACAAATGATAACTTCGTTCCTTTATCTCAACCCCCACCCCCCTCATTCAGTGAATTGTGCTTCGTCATTATTGTTCATTAAGATACTTCAGAAAAGTTCTCTATTATGTTGTTTTGACGGTCACGTGCTATTTGTTGAAATGCCACGGTCATGTGGCCATATGTGTTTCTATTTCTTTGTATAACCGAGCCCAATGTTCTCTAAAATTGATATATATGTGTGTAGCATGAGTGATTAGTTGGATGAAAGACGTTGTGGTTGGTACATTAGTGTTTGATACATGATTACGGTGGTTATTTGTGGTTTCAAATTATTTCTTGAAAACTCTCATCGCTAATTCGCTAGTGGTCCTTTTACTTGATTCAATAAAAACGGTGACCCTCCTGGCTGTTCGGGTGGAGAGGATGGCGTTGGCTGGGACTTCATTTTCTAAAATTTAATATAGTAGTTTTGAATTTTCAGTAAGATTTCTTCAGGAATGTCCATGCACATAAATCATATTTAATGTAGGAAAAAATATTTCTACACAAACCGTGATCTTTTAAATATGTGATAATTTCATTGTTACTTGTGGAAATGATTAGTTACAGTTTATGCAAAATAATTGATTTTTAATGCAATTTAATTACTTTTCGTGTCATATAGTTACATTATGTGCGATAGAGAGTCTCAATAGCAGCCAAACCCAACAACTCAAAAAGGTTGGCTTGGAGAAGACAATCACGGTGATGTTCAAGGCTAAAGAGGGAGACCAGTAGAGTGAAACCGTTGTTGCTGATTATGCATCTATGTTTGGGGAAAGAGACAACCATTTGTATTTGAGCTTGATGTGCTTCGTTGGGATGAATGATCATTTTATCCTCTCTTTCTCAAACATCACTTTGGCTGCTACTCTTTAGTATCACCCCCTTTTTGCTGTGTAAAAAAAGGCAACGGGAATATCATGGTAAAAATGTCAACTTGTTGACACAATTGATACTTTATTAGTAGGTTGGAACAGAAAAAAAGGTTTGTACATCTTGTTTACTTATTTCTCTGTCTCATTTTCAATTACCATGAAATTCTAATATACGCACTAGACATCACAATCAGCCATTAATATATATTATGTATGTACATATTATTTTTATTACTTTTAGTAATTGACTTGTTATTTTTTGTCTTCAAAAGTTACTTTCGCTGTCAGATAATTACTTTTTATACCACATAGTTACATTTGTTGTTCTATTCTTATACTCATTTAATATTGGACATTCTGCACATTTTTTGTTACTTTTAATAACTCAATTTATTACTTTTAATGACTCAATTTTACCTTTTTGTGCCACATACTTATTTTGTATACCAAACAATTACTGTGTATGTCACATAGTTACTTTATATGCCACATAGTTACTATCTCGTAAAAAAAATTACCTTTTATAATTGTATTAATTCTTATTTTATACATTTTATAACTTTTGACTATTATTTGTTCTTCTTATTATAATTACATTTTGAGTACTTACAGTTATTATTGGTCACTTTATATTTACATTCATACACACAACAAGTATTAAACTATAAAAGAAATATCTTTGTTTAGATCAATGTGTTATTCTAAATTGAACGACATGACTGGTGCAGAAAATTCCTACAACATTCCCCTTATACTTAGATCACAACAATTAAAATAAGGGTAGATAATGGCATATCTCAAGATCATGGTTCTCAGCCTACATCTCACAATTCATTTTTCTTTTCATATATTTCTGATAGTTTTATCCATGAAGATTATAAATATAAAGGACCCGTTGCAATGTGTTTTTCTGGTTGTATGAAGACGGTTGCACCCATTGCTTTTTTGAGTGATATAGCATCTTGGCAATATGAAGTTGATTAGTCTGAGGTACCACTAGATAAGCATACTGATATATACATAGTTACATTTACTCGAAGGTGTGGAATTGATTGTCCAACGGGAAAGGAGGTTGGACCGATTGGTTAGCTACTCCACCATGGAGTGGTCCTGCTTGATACGGATGTCTACGGGAACAGACATATCAACATGTCTCCGTTTTTCTATATAAAATAACAACTTAGTACGGTCAATGAGTATTGTACATAAATTAGCAATGCGCCAAAATTGTTATATTTTTTCATTATAACAACACTCTTTTCTAAATAATTACTTTACATTTCAAAATATTATTTTTAATGTCAAATGGTAATTTTAAGAGCTCAAGATATGTATATTTAGTTATAACCACAATACTTTTAAAATTACATTTTATGTCTTAATGTTGCATTTAACTATAAAATTAATATACGTACGTATTTTTTATTATTTTTTGTAATTGATTTGTTACTTTTAATGTCTAAATGTTATTTTTTGGGGTAAATGGTTACTTTTCACACCACGTTGTTACCATTCGATGAACATCAGAAGATCATCTACTGATGGATTTAAAGTTAGTTGTAATGTTTTTATCCCCTTGACCTTGCATGTTGTTCCACGTTGACCATGTTGTTTCATAACTCTTTTAGCTCGGCAGCGCTCTCATCCTGCTTGGCCCAAAGAAATTCTTGTGAGTGCAGCCACACGACGGACGACCAAGAGCCACTAGCGCTAGTAGATATACAGGAATAAGGCGCAACCGTGGTTCCCATCGTATGATGGAGGAACGGAGGGGGACCATGTTGTCACCTTGTCATGGAAACAAAGTTGGACAGGGATGAGATCCCCTCTCCGTCCTTGCTCCCAGCCCGGAGATGCAGAGGCATTCATGAAGGCAGATCTAGTAGTTTGTAATAGGGTACAAACCGCGATATAAGCCGTAAACAGTAAAGCTTTTACCAGAGATACGCTGAGGCGTGCAGAGAGCACTGTCCTTAAGAGTATTTCTGCGGTACTCGACGGCGAGCGCCTGTGCGATAGTCTCCTGCGCGGCTACTCTCCCAGGATCCAACAGCGTTTGCCGACGTGAAGTGCGCACACGCAGTCACGGCGACGAGCGAAAGGTGACTGATCGTTCTTCCAGTGGACAGACAGCAGGCGAAGAAGAAGAAAGTGAGAGATATTGTGCAACTGTTTCAAACGACAACGAGGGACAAAGATAAATATCAAAGAGAGTCGCGCGAAGAGTTGTGTTGCGGTTGCAAATCGAGTTGTCGTTTGGAAGCGTCCAAACAAAGAGGTGCATCGAAAAGATGCGGCAATTGTCTCTATTTGGTTCAGTGAACCGAAGAGCAAAACCAAGTCGGGGCCGCGCCCGCACAAGGGGCTTCGGGAGGCCGGATTTGCACCCCCTGTGCGCGGGATGCGACGTGCGCCGACGCGCCCGACTAAAGGGTTTCCGGACCGGACCGGCCCAAAACCCATTAGCAAGGCCCACCATATGCGTGCGTAGGGCCTATCCTCTTTCATTCCTCAATTGTACTATGGATAAGAGTCCATATATAAGAAGGAGGGAAGTCTCCAACACAAGCAATATGGGACTAAACTTTTACCTTTTGGTTTGAAATATAGCAAAAAGCATAACAATCCCCCATTATTTCAAAACAAAACAATATTAAACCGAGTTGACCACTGGAAGAACTTAAACAAATGACATACATAAGCTTTGGTAGAACTGAGTTCTTTGAACTAAAGCATAGAGTAGATGTACGTTATCTGTGGAAGATTAGTAGAACTATGTTCTTGAACCAATTCCTCTTTTATCTGATTAGAGGTACATTACTCACATGACATTCATAAAATCAATTACCTTTCTTACAGATTGGCGCCTTTAGGCCATGCGCCTACTCGGAAAATTCATGAATGCTCTAGAGATCTGCCCAAATCTCAACAGAAGCGGCACCACTCCACACTCATATAGTTGGACTTTCATCAAGCATATATTACAGTATATACACCACCATTAATGGCCATGAAATCCATTAAGAACTATATTCAACTGAATCACTATAAATTGTTGTTTACATCATAAGAATGAGATACATTTATTACAACATGTTGAGTCCTCTAGTGACTTAGTTTTTCCCATTGAACCTTCTTCTCGGGATCACCGTTAATGAAGGTTGGGTGTCCATCACTTCGACTTCTGGTATGGGCATAGTCCCATTCTCCTCGATGTATCGCTCACTAGTCGTTGACTTAATGGCTTTGTCAGAGGATCGGCCAAGTTTAATTCTGACTTAACATAATCCATTGAGATTATGCTATCACATACAAGCTGCCTCATAATATTGTGACGTAGACGAATATGTCTACTTTTCCCATTATAAACTTTGTTTTTAACTCTTGCTATGGCAGCTTGATTATCACAGTGTATAAACACTGGTGGAGAAGGTTTCTCCCAAATGGGAAGATCCATTAGAACATGTCTTAGCCATTCGGCTTCAGTCTCAGCCTTTTCTAAGGCAATAAACTCAGATTCCATAGTGGAACGAGCTATACATGTTTGCTTGGAGGATTTCCAAGACACAGCACCTCCACCCATAGTGAAGATGTAACCACTTGTAGATTTCAATTCATCTAAATCATAAATCCAATTGGCATCACAATATCCTTCTAGCACAGTTGGAGATCCACAAAAAATCAATCCATGATTAATTGTGCCTTTAAGGTATCTTAAAATCCTATGTAGAGCATCACAATGATCCTTATTAGGATTTTGAGTATATCTACTAAATCTCCCCACTGCATATGCTAGATCTGGACGAGTACAGTTCATTAAGTACATCAGGTTTCCAATTACTTGTGCATATTTGACTTGTTGAACACTATTACTTTTATTTTTCTTGAGATTGTAATTAGAATTAAAAGGTATACTTACCAGCTTACAATCAAACATTGAAAACTTATTGAGAATTTTCTCAACATAGTGTTCTTGGGATAGCATGATGCAATCATCATTTTTAAGAAGTTTAATTCCTAAAATTACATCTGCCTCACCCATATCTTTCATGTCAAAATTAGAAGCCAAGAAGCCTTTTGTACTATTTATTATATCAATATTAGTGCCAAAAATAAGCATGTCATCTACATAGAGACATATTATAACACAACCTTGGTTATCGACTTTAGAATATATACATTTGTCTCCTTCATTTATATGGAATCCATATGATACAACGACCTTATCAAATTTCTCATGCCACTGTTTAGGTGCTTGTTTCAAGCCATAGAGAGATTTGATTAGTCTGCATACCATATGTTCTTTTCCCGAAACTACATACCCTTCGGGTTGATCCATATAAATTTCCTCATCTAAATCTCCATTCAAGAAAGCAGTTTTAACATCCATTTGGTGTATAATTAATTTCTTAATAGATGCCAAAGCAGTTAAAATCCTGATTGAAGAGATTCTAGTAACAGGAGCAAAGGTATCAAAATAGTCAATATCCTTTTGTTGTTTATATCCCTTGGCAACCAAACGAGCTTTGTACTTATCTACAGTCACATCTGTTTTCAATTTTCTTTTAAATATCCATTTACATCCTATGGGTTTAATACCTGGTGGAAGATCCATTAGTTCCCATGTATGATTAGATAATATAGATTCAATCTCACTATTAATTGCTTCCTTCCATAAAGAGGAATCAGTTGAATTAATAGCTTCATTGTAAGATTGAGGGTCATTATCCACTATAAAGGAATAGAAATCATTACCAAGATTCTTTTCCTTCCTCATCCTAGTGGATCTTCTAGGTTCTATATCATCCGATTCTAAAACATCATTAGAATTGGATGTACTTGGGATATTTTCTAAAGTTTCATTTGAAGGATTAGCTAAGTTTTCTAAGGGGGGTTTCATAGGGAAAATATGCTCAAAAAATTCAGCATTTTTAGATTCAACAATTGTATTAGGTTCTACAACATTGTTGTCACTTCTAATAACCAAGAATCTATATACAGCACTATTCTGAGCATAACCTATAAAAACACCATCTAGGGTTCTAGATCCCAATTTTCATTTTTTAGGCTCAGTTAATAATACTTTAGCTAGATACCCCCACACTTTGAGGTATTTCAAATTAGGAGGATATCCTTTCCATAATTCATGTGGTGTCTTATTTGTCTTCCTACTAGGGATGCGATTTTGAAGAAAACAAGATGACAAAATCGCTTCCCCCCACAAGTTGTTGGGTGCTCCTGAATTGATTAAAATAGAATTCATCATCTCCTTTAGAGTTCTATTTTTACGTTCAGCAATACCATTTGATTGAGGCGAATATGGAGGTGTGTATTCATGTATAATACCATGGTTCACACAAAATTCATTAAAGGGAGAACAATCATATTCACCACCCCTATCTGAGTGAAGACATTTTATTTTCTTATTGAGTTGATTCTCTACTTCTGTTTTATAATTAACAAACATTCCAAAGGCTTCATCCTTTGAATGTAGTAAATATAATTTTGTATATCTTGAGAAATCATCTACAAAAATAATGTAGAAACATTTCCCACCTCTAGATAGATTTCCTTTTAAATCTCCAAGATCAGTGTGAATTAGATCAAGCAATTCAGAATTTCTATGTGAAATTTGAGGACACGGTTTCTTGGTAGAGTTAGTTTTAGCACATATTTGACATTTATTATTTAAATTAACAACACCATCAATATCCTTTAGTAAACCTAAAGATTTCATGTGTTGTAAATATTTAAAATTAACATGTCCTAATCTACTGTGCCATACATCAAAAGAATCAACGATATACGCAGAAGGACTTATTTCATTAGCATAAGAGTTTGGTACATTCAACAGAAAGAGACCATTTGAGTAGTAACCCATGCCTAGGTAGTCCCCAGACTTGGTGAGAATGACCTTGTTTGATTCAAAGGACACTTTCACCCCAAACTTAACAAGTTGAAAAACAGAAATTAAATTTAACACGGATATCTGGGACAAATAGCACATCTTTGATCAGCAAAATTTTTCCAGAAGTCATCTTGATCATGACATTACCCTTTCGGTCACAGGAGAAGCAGTTGAGTTGCCCATGACAACCTGGTGTTCCTCCTGTCCTACTTCAGTGTAGGTCACAAAGGCATCTCTATTGCCACTGATGTGGCGACTAGCCCCCGAGTCAATGATCCAATCATTCTGGTGGAATGATCCCATGTTGACAATGCTGACAATTGCCACAAATACGTCCTCAGTAACAAGGTTGGTTGAAGGTTCCTTTGAATCCACTGCGTGTTTCTTCCTATGCCTGCATTTAGGAGAAGTATGACCAGGTTTGCCACAAACATAGCAAAAAATATTCTTTTTATTAATATCTTTGTTTCCTTTATATTTATTCTTATTTCCTTTCCCTTTCTTATTTTTCCATTTATTTTTAGACTGATCAGTAGAAACTTTATTTTCTTTAACTTTATTATTAACAAAGTTAGCAGTACATGACAACTCTTTATTCAGTTCAGATTTTTCTCTAGTACGATTTTGATCTTCAACTCGGATATATATTATTACATCATCCAGTGACATAGTCTTTCTTTTGTGCTTTAAATTGTTCTTGTAATGTTTCCAAGAACCAGGCATTTTTTCAATTAAAGAACCCACAACGAAAGACTCAGGAAGATCAATTTTTTTGCTTTTTCAAATCATCAAGTAAAATCTGAAATTCATGAATTTGAGTTGTTATATCTTTATCTTCAGTCATATGAAAATTTAGAAAATGTGCAACAGTAAATTTTTGGGTAGAAGCCTCTTCCAGAATATATTTCTTGTTCAGACTTTTCTAAATTTCATATGCAATTTTAATTGGAAAGTAGGCGTCAAACAGTTGATTAGATAATGTACTTAAAATCACATGCCGGCAAATACGATTTGCTTTTTCCCAATCAACAGAATCATTTTCAGGTTTGGGTTCAGTTAAAGCAAAAGACACATTAGAAACTTCTAAAACAGTAATAATTTTTTCTTGCCAACGCCTATACTGTTGTCCATTAAACTGTTCAATTTTCGTAACATCAGGGATAGGTGTTTGCGAAACAGTAGAAACAGTGATGATTTGGTTGTTATTACTTGATGGCGTCACGGGCGTAAAGGGGGTTTCAAAACCTTCCATATTAGTACCCATCAGAGAAACATATTACTCTTAAGATTGTAGTTCGTAATAGGTTACAAACTGTGATGTAAGCCGTAAACAGTAAAGCTTTTACCAGAGATACGCTGAGGCGTGCAGAGAGCACTGTCCTTACGAGTATTTCCGCGGTACTCGACGGCGAGCGCCTGTGCGATAGTCTCCTGCGCGGCTACTCTCCCAGGATCCAACAGTGTTTGTCGACGTGAAGCGCGCACACGCAGTCACGGCGACGAGTGAAAGGCGACTGATCGTTCTTCCAGTGGACAGACAGCAGGCGAAGAAGAAGAAAGCGAGAGATATTGTGCAACTGTTTCAAACGACAGCGAGGGACAAAGATAAATATCAAATAGAGTCGCTCGAAGAGTTGTGTTGCGGTTGCAAACCGGGTTGCCGTTTGGAAGCGTCCAAACGAAGAGGTGCGTCGAAAAGATGCGGCAAATGTCTCTATTTGGTTCAGTGAACCGAAGAGCAAAACCAAGTCGGGGCCGCGCCCGCACAAGGGGCTCCGGGAGGCCGGATTTGCACCCCCCGCGCGCGGGATGCGACGTGCGCCGACGCGCCCGATTAAAGGATTTCCAGACCGGACCGGCCCAAACCTCGTTGGCAAGAACCACCATGCGCGTGCGTAGGGCCTATCTCCTTTCATTCCTCAATTATACTATGGATAAGAGTCCATATATAAGGAGGAGGGAAGTCTCCAACACAAGCAATATGGGACTAAACTTTTGCCTTTTGGTTGGAAATATAGCAAAAAGCATAACAGATCCTACTCACTCGCGCACTGCCACATAGGATGGAGATCCCTAAAAGAGCATCCCGAAATCGTGCGGAAGGAGGAGCGTTTAGAGGATCCATTTTATTGGTCATTATCGCGTACAAGATGGGTGGGCCATGGTCGTATGTAGGGATGAGTATCGGGTTGGGCCGGCCCGATCCAACCTACAACCCAGCCTGCATAACTTGATCTAGACCCGAACCCGATTTATAATATGGGTGGGCCGGGCCTAAAATTTAATATCATATTTTATTTGGGTTGGGTACGGGCGGAGGTAAACCCAGGTCCAAAAACCTGAATGCCCAGATTAGATTTTATATACATTATATGCGTATACATCTATCTTTGTCCTGAAAAAAAAACATACATATTTCTTGATGTAATATGTAGTACATATCCTCCCAATGGTAACATGGATAATTTGTAATCAATCAACATGATTAGTGAATTGATACTAGTAAGATAACCATCATTGACATGAATAGACGTACTTGATTTCTTTGTTTTGATCTCATTGTGTCCACATGTAGGAGACAAATGATCTTTTGCTCAGTGCATAGTAGATTATGCTCATATGACATGTAGGAGACAAATGATCTTTTGTCCTTTCAAAACTCATTTCATTGAATATACATATAGGATGAGGAAACAAAAAGCCACAACATTGTAGACTCCATTGATTTTTTAAGTCTCATACATTCACATGTACAAGAAAATGATTTCTTACTCTTTCAATATCCACTTTATTGTTGTACGGGATCACACAACTAAGGTATACATATTCCGACTACATATCACAAATATCACAAAGTATATATACATTCTTTTAAAGTTTGATCACAAAATACATATCACACTAGTTCAGTTTTCATGTTAGTAAGTTAGATCTAGCAAAATTTAATATGCTCATTCGATGTTATATGGGCAAACCCGAATCCGGCCTGAAACCCAGCATTCCTGTATGGGTCGGGTATGGATTGATATTTTTCAATTTTATTCGGGCCCAAACCTGGCCCGTGGCCCGCTTTAAAATGTGGGTGTGGGTTTGGGACAGACAAAACCCAGTATAACCCAACCCGATGCTCATCCCTAGTCGTATGTAAGGGGAGAATTTGTTGCAAGTCCCACATATTAGGAAAGGGAGATTACACCAAGCGGCAGAGGGAGTTGATTTAAAGCGAAGGGGGTCAAGGGCAAGGCAACAACTTTGGAAGCGGGTAGGGTTTGTGGTAGGGGCGTTACTAGAGACTTGGTTCAGTTGCTTGTCGACCGACTGTCGTAGACGCAAAACCCAATGGTGGTAGAGATGTCTAGTGTACCAAAGCCAGTCTCGGAGGAGTGGGTGGCCACGACGAAGCTCCTTGTACCCATGATCTGTGTCCTCTTCCCAACTGCTGAAGACGCTCCATGTGATTATGACCCTGCGGCAGTGGAGTTGAACAGTGGGAGGGCTTCCGAGCCCCCTTAGGCTAAAAAAGATTACGAGTAACTCTAAGAAAGTGATTAGCAGCTATGATTACAATTATGTCACTGTGTTCCTGTCACGGGTAGTATATACCAACATGGGCAAAAAAAGCATATATATATATAGAGTCAGGCTAGAATACACTCGAGTGTATCCGGAGCGGAATACACTCAAGTAGTTTTCCATGATGCAATATTTTTTTTGAAAATCTAATCCGTTGATCTTCTTAAACAACTCGTGAACAACTCATACGCAAAATTTGAGCACATTTGGATATGTATAGCTCATGTTATGAAGACCGCAAAAATTATGCATTTCAAATTAGTTTTGCGCGTTGATTTTGTTGCCCTTGGATGAGTGAGCTACACTCATCCAAATGGGTTCAAAATTGTATGTAGCCTAGTTATAGTATGACGGTGAAGATCAACGGTATACATTTTGCAAAAACTAGTCTTGATATGCAAACACACTTGAGTGTATCCATGCGATCCGTACACTCGAGTGTATTCTATCCTGACTCTATATATATATATATATATATATATATATATATATATATATATATATATATATATAGTGTGCTCGAGTACATGTAGTTTATATGTACCCATCTTCATTTTAAAATTCTAATGAATAATCCAACGTTGTGGATGTAAAGTATGCCCCTTAGATAAGATGTGTGTAAAAAATCACCACAAACTGATATTCATAAATCATCCAACGAAAGAAAATATGTATTTTCTAATTAACGGTAAATTACAGAAGTCATGGAATGATATATTGTTAACTCTCATGATCTGTATAAGATATGATTATGATTTTTTAAACACATCTAATCTATTTGAATCAATCCATATGGTTAGATTTTATTAACATACTTCACATGTGCTATTTTAATGGCTGGTCATGTGCTATTTTAATGACCGGTACACGTAAATTACATGTATCAACTGGTACACACATCTATATATATATATATATATATATATATATATATATATATATATATATATATATATATATATAGAGAGAGAGAGAGAGAGAGAGAGAGAGAGAGAGAGAGAGTGTGTGTGTGTGTGTCAAGCTAGAATACACTCAAGTGTACAGATCGCACGAATACACTAAAGTGTGTTTGCATATCAAGACTATTTTTTACAAAATGTAAATCATTGATCTTCATCGTCATACTATAACTAGGCTACATTCAAATTTTGAGCCCATTTTGATGAGTGTAAGTCACTCATCCAAGGGCTACAAAATCGACGCGCGAAACTATTTTGAAATATATAATTTTTGCGGTCTTTATAACATGACATATAAATGTCCAAATGTGCTCAAATTTTGTGTATGAGCTGTTCACAACATGTTTAAGAAGATCAACGGATTAGATTTTTGAAAAAAAAAATATTATATCATGAAAAACTATTTGAGTGTATTCTACTCTAAATACACTCAAGTGTATTCTAACCTAACTCTCTATATATATCACATTTTTTTTAAAATCTCAACAATATCACTAATCATGAGCATTTCATCCCAATGAGAGGTTTGAAGAGATCCAATTAAGACGATTATTGTTGAAGCACATGCATCCCTTCTATTGATCTAATGTTTGTTATAATTATTACAAACATATTAAATAGAAAATGAATAAATCTAACTTAAATGTATTTTTGTACGCTATCCTTTATTCTTAGTTATATGACGTATCAAACATATTTTAGATAAAATATAATTGAAAATTTCTATACTCAAAAACTCCGCTATACATATATACATTACAATTGGGGGTATCTGGTTTTTTGTGTCTTGAGTTTATCTCAGCTACAAATTAGGTTGTATTTTTGGCCCAGCCCACCTATGTAAAATATAGACCGAGTCTGGATCAGATCAGGCTGTGTCCCAATCTGATGGTCATCCCTAGCATCATTAAACCTCCACCCCCTACCCGCCCCGCACACACTCCATAAAGATAATCTCTGATTGTGATACGTGCAAACAAATCAGGATAAAGAAACAGCTCAACGACAAGCATAAACGAGCACCGCTTAAAAAGGAGATAAAATTCTTCGAAGAGCGACATTGTTTAGGGACGTGGCTTGATTGTGATGTTGCTCTTGAATTGTTAAGAGATTAAAATCAAGTATAGAGTCGCACTAATCTGGGTGCACAATTTGTCAAAGTATATTACATGTAAGGATAACATATACATAATTGCTGGCTCCACAAAAGTTCATGGAATCATCCATCTACTCACGTTTTCCTACCATACAAAATGCAACTTGAGCCTGGCAGGATTGAACATGCCGGTAGTGCAATTCAAAAAATCCAAGAGACTTAAAAGTGAATGAGGATTACCAAGAGCAGAGGGGGAATTGTACGTCAGTAGAGAGCAAATGAGGCAGCTTTATGAACATACAAAAGAACGCATCCAGGTTACTTTAACCATCGATGCAAAAGAAACCAGGAACATTTTGGGCTTGTTACAGATCAAGATCGTTGCATGCTCTCAGTATCCTCGGTGTTAACTACACATAATAAGGTTGCAAGCTCTCCTTTGCGGTGAAGTCTAACAGTATCTGCAAACACGCAAACAGAGTGGGGAAGGATTAAGAACATGCTAAAATCATATCATATATTCATATCAGACCCGGCAGCAACGCACATTAATTTCTTCAAAAGTTGGAAATACCAGGTAGACACCATGTTATAGACAAGAAGAATATACCAATCTAACTTTCATAAAGCCTGTTTGCAGTTGTACGATTTGTCCAATAATAGAAATCAGAAATATTTGTAGAAAATCTTAAAATCTAGAGTAGTGCAACGATCCATTACTTAATGATCAAAGACTGAGCCTGTTCACCAATTCTTTCCATTTCCTGGTGGTGTTCTCTCGTCTGATTATGGAGTTGAATGTTTGACCAGTGAATACATTTAATTAATAACATTATACATTAATCAGCCCAATTACAAAATCCAGTTCCTTGGGAGGTATTTAACTTTTAAGGGGAAACCGAGTATACCTGTACATCCTCCAACATGCTTCCCACCTGTAAAGGAAATAAAAATGGAAAAATTTGTGAGTCCAAAAACACAAATCGATAAGCTTCAGACTGGACAAAAATATTTAACAGTTACGTCAAGCTAGTTAAAGAACAAGAAGACTAGTAGATCATATTCGCCATCTAAAATTGAGAATCTTATGGACACAATATAATGGCATCCGAAAAATCAACTAAGGTCGATACTCTTTCTGGACCTGCTATTTAAGATTGTATAAAGTGATTAGAGAATAAAATTCACTCAAATTCAGTAGACAGATAACAGAATATTGTTTCTGAAGTAATTAACTTAAGATGAGCTACCAACAGTTTGTCAACATTATCTTCTACTGGACAAAACTCATTATGTTCATTATGCAACCTTGCAAGATGTTTGTATTGTTTGAGATGTTCATATCACAGAAGGCAGATGGCACCTACATGTTAGGGCAACCCATGAGAGTGTGCTTGATCGATTTGTCACCTTATGTCACTTTCCAAGATCCTTGATTCCATTAGCGGGTAATGAAGTTTGTTTTCTTTAGAATAATAGGTGTTTATTATTATTATTATGCTTTATTTCCTATTTCTTATTCCTATTCTATGTATAAATGGGATTATTCACATATTGTGTAATTGGGTTGTTGGCAGCCGCCTAAGTCTATGTAAATAAGTGTGCATCATGTTCATAATACAACACAAGTTGCTTTACCTCCATAATGTCTTAGTTAACATCTAGGAAGCACGGACACTTCCCAGGGGCAGCAGTGGCCATCTTGGACACATGTCAGATATGGACACGGCTGGACACGCGGTGGACACAGCTCATAAATGTCCAGTTTTTTTTTAAAAGCCTGGACACGGCATGGACACAGCTTGGACACGGCGTGGACAACTTGGACACGGCTTGGACAACGCCATGGACACAGCAGGCCCAAACTAATTCCCGATATAAAAGAAATATAAATTATGTATCTTCTCTCTCCCTTCTCTTATTCTAGCACACTACCATATGTCTCCTCTCCATCCTTTTCCTAATGGTTATTATATATTTATCTATTATACATCATACTATAACAAGAGTTCTATGAATTTGACATACAAATTCGTAATATTCATCATTCGCCATTCATACTTACTTGATTTCATATTGCAAAGGTATTCTAGATTAATCTACATACATCATTATTATCCCATAATGGAAAGATACTAGTGCTTTCTTATAAAGTCTGTGTTCATATCATAAGTGAATTCGGGTTTGATTTATATTTCTTTTAAGTTTATTTCTTTAAATCTCATGTTAACATTTACTTGACAGATTTGGATGGATGGATATTATATGTATTAACTCTATGTTTTGTGTATGTATATGTATATTTGTGTTCATGTATATGTATATGTATATATATGTGTCTATAAATGTGTACAATTATATTTATACTTATACATATATGTATTTGTGTATATGTATATGTATATGTATTTATGTACGTGTACATGTACATGTACATGTATTTATGTATATGTATATGTATGTGTACATGTACATATATTTATACTTATACATATATGTATTTATGTATATGTATATGTATATGTATTTATGTACGTGTACATGTACATGTACATGTATTTATGTATATGTATATGTATGTGTACATGTACATATACATATACATATACATATACATATACATGTACGTGTACATGTATATGTATTTATGTACATGTATATGTATTTATGTACATGTACGTGTACGTGTACGTGTACGTGTACGTGTATATGTATTTATGTACATGTACGTGTACGTGTATATGTATATGTATATGTATATGTGTGTATGTCGTGTCCATGTCCTATATTTTTATAAATTGTCGTGTCCCGTGTCCGTGTCCATTCTGTGTCATGTGCCCGTGTTCGTGCTTCCTAGGTTAACATTGTTGACCTAGAGGTTATACATTGTCCATATTTTGATAATTACTTAACCATTCCATTCATATGTATCTAATATGTGTATTCAAGATTGATTTCAGGTGTTAGGTACATGAAAAGGATCAAATTGCTCAAGCCCTAATTTGCTACAGTTCAAGTCAAAAGCTATACAAGTGTGTAATTTTGGAAATACATATAAATGACCTTAGAAGATTTTTGTAATCACTTGTATTGATGATATGGCTTGTAACTAAGATGAGAAAATTGATTGGGACACTTTGCACCAAGTTTAATCACTTTAGATGCACTTTAGAAAATTGATCACGGGTTGTTGATCGGTCGAGTTACAATCTCGACCGATCCACTGGATCCATTTTCTGGAGAGTGCATCGATCGAGTTGTGCACTCATAGAATTCGACCGATGGGGTTACTGACCAAACACAACTTTTATTGGTCGGTCGAGTTTCCTCAGGAACTCGACCGATGGTTTGAAATTTGGGTTTGTCTTTTACCCATTCGGTCGAGTTACCTTTATTAAAACTCGGCCGAATGCACTGTACGAAAATTTCAGAAAAAGTGATTGTGACCGTTGGTGACTTGTTTGGGCGAAAATAGATTTGTTGCCTTGGGCAAAAAGGCTATAATTCGACCCTAAGTGTTCCCCAACTCAAAGGGGCACCCTCAGCTATAAATAAGACCTCTTAGAGTGCATTCCAAGGTTGCTCATTCATTGCATAGCTTGGTTCTTGCTTAGTTGAGAGTGTTGCACACCTTTGAGCCTCTTTCTCTCTCTACCTTCAAGTCAAATCCGTGAGTATGAGTGAATTAGGATCTGTTGTAAGAGAGCTACCTTTTGTATCCATGTAAAGCTCTCCACCTCCATCTTCCTACCCCCTTTCCTATTGAAGAAAAAGTTGAAGATCTTCTCCGAGTGAAGGGGAAGGAGTTGTTGTTCTTCAAGGTTGAAGAAAGTATGGTGTTCTAAATTTCCAAGTGAAGGAGATAGGCAAGACGGATGTTCAAGAAGGATAGGTAATTCTTTAAAGGCCAAAAACTTGAAGATGGAGTGGGTAAGTCCTTGTTGAAGGTTGAAGACTCCCTGGTTCAAGTGGGTAAGTTTCTTCGGTAGGTTGAAGATCCTTGTTTGAGGTATTAAGTCCTTGTATGATTGTGGTTTTGTCTTGTAATCTTATGAATGAATATAAGAGCATTAAGATTGCAAAGTCCTAGAGCCTAACCACCTCTAGGTAGTGGACTAACTCACTTCTAGTTTGAAGTGTGGAACCACTCTAAACCACTTTGTCCAAGTGTATGTTCTTCCTCGTCTCTCACCCTTGCTATGCATGTTAGTTAGGATCTCAAATTAGATGAATGTTTAAGTTTTTGCACCTTAGTATAATTTGGTGGTCTGATTCGTTTTGTGAGATTTGTGAAGCTCTATTCACCCCCCCTCTAGAGCCCTTGATCCAACAAACATGGTACAGATCACAATAGTCCTAACCCTAACCCTAGAATAGGTCCAAAAATAGTTTGCTCCTGACTATTGCACTCGTCTCCACAGTCGGCACCGGTCGTTCTCCAAGGTAGTGTCCATGGTCGTCGTTATCTCCACCAACTCCGACGATCTTCGTCATCTTCACGGTGGAAGTCATCTATGCCGCCGTTAAGTCCATCACCTTCAAAACAACGGTCATCTATGTCATCTCAATCGAGCACCAGCAAGGATCTTCATCATCAAAAAGGAAATGATGTCCAAATCCATATGTTAACATGGTACAGATCACAATAGTCCTAACCCTAACCCTAGAAGAGGTCCAAAAATAGTTTGCTCCTGACTATTGCACTCGTCTCCGCAGTCGGCACCGGTCGTTCTCCAAGGTAGTGTCCATGGTCGTCGTTATCTCCACCAACTCCGACGATCTTCGTCATCTTCACGGTAGAAGTCATTTGTGCCGCCGTTAAGTCCATCACCTTCAAAACAACGGTCATCTATGTCATCTCAATCGAGCACCAGCAAGGATCTTCATCATCAGAAAGGAAATGATGTCCAAATCCATACGTTGCTTTGTTCTTGTCTCTCTCTCTCTCTCTTCACATCGTTGTCTCCAAGGCTACCGTTATCTCAGAACTCTGAGATAGAATAGAAATACCCTCGACGTTTGGCCGATAGAATAGAAGTACCCTCGACGTTTAGCCCATGGTGTTGGCCATATGTCAGGTGGCACATTACACGCCATGCACCGTGTTTCACACAATGTGTACCACCACTTGAAGCGGTGTTTTCATCTAGTTAGAGAAGCACACGCCATATACTTTTTTTATATGTCATGTGCTTCCATTCAGAGCGGAGATTCTCATCTACAATAACACACATTTTGTAAGTCATTCATGTGTCGTATGACCAGCACACACTATGTTCAATAAAGACAGACATGTGCTCCAACATTAAGGTCTATCATCAATGGTTTTCCACACGCCGCGTACCCAGAAGGCAACAGAGTTGCACACAACATGTACCTAGCAATATTATCATCGCAAGCAAATTTCCAGGCCTCATGTACTCTATACATATTGCCACCAATAACACTTTTGCCTATCGTCTACACATGGGATTGATAAAATTTTCTCTCATCAAATTTGAGAAGAAAGAAACAATGGTTCCCACTGGGCAACCATATCTTCTTGTCCTCAATCAAGTCATCCGAAACGAAAACTCGAAGAGAAGAACTTGACTCAATGGAGTCGCATTGTCAATATCTAGTTCAAAGGACAAGGAAAGTTTAAACATCTTGTATAGGGTCCTACGTTAGACACTCTAGAACAGTGGGAGCATAGAAACATGGACCAAATGTTTGTCATCAAATTCCTATCCAGACTTTGAGGCAAGTATGAAGGTGTGGGCAGTTAAATTCTTTCTAAGACTGGTGTTCCTTCTCTTGCTGAAGCATACAAATGTGTCTCACTCGCATTTTTTGTGAAAGCCACTCATACTACTGAAATCAGCCACGATATCCATCGTGATTGGTCCCTCCAAATTGGAAGGGAACTTGAAGGACGAGGAGGTGATGGAGGCAGATCCACTAGAGGACGAGGTTGTCCGAAATGCACTCATTGCAGGAAGAAAGGACATCGGAAGGAAAGCTATTATGAGGCCCATGGGTGGATACCTAGATCTTCAATTACAAATATTGCATATATTAATGATTTCCCACAGATACCTAAATCTTCAAATGCCAATATTGCATGTACTAATGGAACTCTAAAAGATACCACCCACAGCATCCAACTTAAGGTTGACAATATTATCATTCTGCCAGTTTAAAGCATCTCAGCAAGATTCTCCATTTGTTGCTTCAGTTGACTCCTTCATTTAATGGTCGGGTACTCTACCGCATGCATCTCTCAGTCTTTGAATACAGGTTTGTCTGCTTGACTCTGGTGCAACATATCAGTTTAAATGTACACCCAATCTTATATCCAATTTGTCCACCAACAAAATCACTCCTAGCCGATGGATCCACATTAGACATCCATGGCACTAGGATTATTAAACCTCTACCCAAATTTACCTTGCCATCAGCTTTATTTCTTCCCAAAGTTCTTTTTTATTTGATTTCTATAAGAAAGTTAATTCATTCTCTCCGATCCTTAGTTACATTTAACCCTAATGATGTTATTATACGATCTCTAGACGGAGAAGGTGTTTGATGGTGGGTATGAACTTGCAGGTTTTTACTATCTTGGTCAATCCTCCAAAGCATGTGTAGTAGCTACTCCACTTCACATTCATAATCAACTTGGACACATAGCTTTGGATAAACTCAAGATTTCCCATAATCGGTTATCAAGTATTAACAAGTTGGAATGTGAGTCATGCCACTTAGGCAAGCATCATCGGCCCACTTTCAGTTCTAGGGATCAGATGAATGCTAAATCGAGTTTCAATGTCATTCATTCAGATGTCAGGGAACCTTATCGGATGACATCAAATTTAGATAATTAGTATTTTGTCTCTTTGATTGAAGACTTCTCTTGGGTATGATGGTTTTATTTGATGAAAGATTGTTCTGAAATTTCATAATACAAAGTTATTATTGTGAAATTGAAACTCAATTTTCTCAACATATTCAGATTTTTCATACGGATAATGCCAAGAAGTACTTAAGTCATGCTCTCACCTAGTTTCTGTCCATAAAAGGTGTGATCCACCAATCCTCATCCCTACATACACCCCAGCCAAATGTAGCCGAAAGGAGGAATTGACAAGTTGTGGAAACTGTTAGGACCCTTTTTCATATGAAAATTCCAAAGGTTTTTTGGGGTGATGTTGTCCTAACTACCACTTGTCTCATTAATCGTATGTCATCTTTCAATTTAAACAACCATATCCCTTTTCAGGTCCTCTGCCAAATCCATCATGTATATATAGTGTTCGTCCTAAAGTGTTTGGGTGTGTCTTCTTTGTCCACAATGTTGCATTCGATTGTGATAAACTCCATCCAAGAGCCCCCCAATGTGTTTTCCTGAGTTACTCCAGAACTCAAAACTACAGATATTATAGTCTACTCCTAGTGAACACAAACTTCTCGTGTATGTGGATGACACCTTCTTTGAAGAGACTCAGACCGCTCTTAATCTCTCCCACATCCCATGGTCATTGAAGTCTTTATGTTTGGTCAAGAGGTGTTATACTACTCTCTACTCACAAGTTTCCCACATCATGTGTCCTCTGCACACCTATCATGTCTGAAAAACCTCTCATCACACAAGTCTACACACACATTGAGAAGGCAAGTACTATGGAACAGGTAGTTGGCGACGCAAGTATTAACCCTTCTTTAATAACCACTCAATCTGCTGGTTTCATAAGTATCGATAGTTATCTTGATCCACCTATTGTGTTGAGGGGAAAAAATGGTCATGCACTTTGTATCATATGTCTAACTTTGTCTCGTATGATTGTTTATCTTTATCACATAAAGCCTTTCACTTCTTTATTTGACATTGCCATACATAGTTGTACATATATTGCTATGAGTCCTCCAGGATGGCAACATGCTATGGAAGATGAGATGTTGGTTCTTCGCCGAAACTATACATGGAGATTTGTTTCTACTCCTAATGCCAAAGCTATAGTCGAATGTTGATGTTATTCTCCATGAAAGTAGGGCCTAGTGGATTGCTCAATTGCTTTAAGACCCTCTTGGTCGTTCAGAACTACAGTGAGGCATATGGGGAAGAATATACAAAGACCTTTTTCTGACCAAGATGTTCTTCGTTTGGCACAAGATTGTAAAGTATGTGAGGCATAACGACACATTTTTCTCTCAAAGAGGTAAGGCGTAAGCCTCAAGGTGTTCGAGGCGTAAGCCTCAAGGCGTTCGAGGCGTAAGCCTCAAATATGTACAAGGCATTCATAAAGAAACAATATATACATATCAATTTATGTTAACAAGGAGATATATGTATGTATTTTTGTGTGTATATATGTATAAATCTATGAATGCGTTTATTTATATTATAAAAAATGTATGAATAAGAAAACGTAAAACTAAACAGAAAGATTTTACCAAAGTTAACAACGAGAAACATGAATTAAGAGCAATGCTAATAACAAGATCACAAACAATAAAATAAATCTATTGCAAAAAATGAGATATCAATGCATAAAGACATGGCAATGAAATTGTATATAACTGTCTCAAATGCAAAAAAACTTGATGGTTAACATAAGGCATAATCATCAATAATTGAGGCTTGCACCTCAGTTAAGCCTCAGAGCCTCGATGTCGTTCAGTTAAGAACATAAAGGCGTAAATGGGATAGCCTCGCCTCATAGCGTAAGCCTCTAAAGCCTCAAGGCGGCTTTTTCAATACCATGGTTCGGAATTTTTTTCCATCGGTTGCTCATTCTCATGGCCTATACACGGGTATTAAAAATGCATTCCTTCACGGTGACTTCTTAGAAGAAATTCATATGGAGCAACCTCCCGGTTCATTGCTCAAGGGGAGTCTCATCTTGTCTCCAGGCTCCACAAATCCCTTTATAGTCTTAAATAGTCTCTTAGTGCTTGGCTTGGCAAGTTCAACAATGCACTTCTGGAGTTTGGTCTCTTTTGATTTACACTTGATCATTTTGTCTTCTATCAAAGAGAGCCCTCAGGAGTTGATCTTATTCTCAATGTTGGCGATATTGTTATCACGGGAAATTATTAACATGGAATTCTTCAATTCGAGCAGTTTCTCCAAAGCAAATTCCAACTAAGGATTTGGGACCTAAGATACTTTCTTGGTATAGAGGTAGCTAGATCCCTAGATGCAATTGTCATCCCACAACAGAAGTACACACTTGATCTTCTTGGAAAAATAGGCATGCTAGGGGTTAAACCTACAGAAACTCCAAAAGACCCAAAAGTCAAGCTTCATAAGGATTAGGGGGAGCCACTCGAAGATCGATGAAGGTACAAAAGGCCACTGGGAAAACTCAAGTATCTTACAGTCACTAGGCCAAATATATCATTTGCTACCAACATGGTGAGCCAATTTATGGAAAAACCATAATTGGACACCTGGAGACTTTCATTCAAATTCTTTAATATCTCAAAAGGAGTCCAGGCAAGAATATTATATTCTAATCATGGACATCTCAGTTTACGGTTTCTATGATGTTGATTGGGCGAGGTGCATCATTAATCGACTATTTGTCTGAAGATATTGTGTATTTGTGGGAGGCAATAATGTGTTCATACTAAGGAAGAAGCAAATAATGATGGCTCGGTCAAGTGCAGATTCAAGAGTATTAAAGGCCATGGGTCATGACAATAGCAATCTCTTATGGGTCAAGAATATCTTGGGAAGAACTTGGATATAAGCAGTCAGATGCAATGTAGTTACAATGCGATAATCAAGGTTCACATTGCCTCAGTTTTAGTTTTTCACAAACAAACAAAACACATTGACGTAAATTGTCATTTTATTTGTAAAAAGATCCAAGATCAACAAAGCAAGCTTGTTTTCGTCTGCTTAGAAGACCAAGTCACATATCTCTTAACCATGGAACTAAACTTCGGCGAAGTTGGGCAAAGTTTCGTCAAAACTTCAAACTTCGAGCCTAGGCGATCTCGAATCCTCAATACTTCGGCTTCATCTAAACTTCGGGGTGAAGTTTCCCTGATTTCGTCAAAGTTGGTTTTTTTGTATGTATTTTTGTCTCAACTTCTCTAAAGTTGCCAAAGTTTCCTCAAAGTTGACGAAGTTGGGTGAAATTGAGACGACCCAGAACATTAATCCTAACTAGTGCACTAACGGCCATATAATGCATAAGTGTCGCCTCCAACCCTCTTCACAACTAATATCAACTCCTATGTTTGTTGCTGCCACTCTTTCCTAGAGAGGATCTTGTAACTACCATTTGGTTGTATATTTGTATATAATACATATGTTCAACGCTTGAACTATATTTGTATGTGTATTGCATGTTTGACCATTGCAAGCAACACATCATATTATCAACCTACTTAGGGCTAGAGACTCATGAATCATGTATTTTTGTTAAATTAACAATTATAAGATAGAGGTATAACATAATTAGAAGTTTTCAATCGAAGTTTTCTTCGAATTCACATCATTTTCTTCAAAAATCGGCATCAAAGTTTGTCGAAATTTGCATCTAAACTTCCTCGAAACTTCCTCGAAGTTTCCACAAACTTCCACTTCCACACCTGGCGAAGTCGACACGAAGTCGAAGTCTTGCACCATGCTCTTAACAAAGTCCCATAATGGGCATCGAGTCCAATTTCTATGTAACAAGCTTGGTGCTAACGATTTAAATGCGCCGACTTGAGGTAGAGTGTTAAAATAATAAATTATTTATTCCTTTATTACTTGATCCTATTCTCTATATACACGAGATTGTTCCCATACTGAATTATTGGGTTGTTTCCCATCACCCAAGTCTATATAAATAGGTGTGCCCCTATTCACGAATACAAAACAAGTTGCTTTACCTCCATACTCTCTTAGTTAAAAGTTTTAGTACCCAATGTTCAAATCAAGTATTGTCACCTAAATTAGGTGTCGTCATGCCGAACATTATTCATAGGGATCAACACTTCAATGCACTGCTTCAAATTTGCCTAGGCACGCGCCTTGAAATTAGTTTCTAGTTTGAGGGCTTTTTGGATTTGATAGTAGCTAGAGCTAACAATAGCTATGTAAAAAAACATAGTACTTACGTTATAACCGCTTTACCCTTATTGATTGATAAAATCTGTAGATGTGACTCAACTAAAATAATAAAACATAGGATGCATAAGAACTGTCATAAACTATCATTACATTTCAATATCTTTATAGTGTTGTTGTCTCCAATAGATCTGTTTGCTTCTTTTAATGGCATTAACGTCAATTGGAAACCAATAGAAATGTAGTTTGGATAAAGTTGATACATGATTTGGGGCTTCCTATGAGATGAACTACAGAATATAAGGAGTATTACCTATGAAGCACGGATACTCCAAAACAGATGTCGTACCCGTATCCGATACGTATTGGATACCAATACTCTGTGGATACTCCTGGATACGTATCGGATACTCCTAATCCGTATCCATGCGTATCCAGGCCGTATCCAGTCGGTAAAAACTAGAAAAAAAATCTGGGCATGACATTGCTTGATTAACATTTGACACCAACTCATGTTTCAACCCTCTCTGCTAAGTAGTAGCTAGCAGCAAGGTTGTCACAGTTGCTTCCTTGAAGTAGTTCAAGGTTAGTCACCATCCCTCTTGCTAAATGTCAATCTTCCTTCTCTTTATTGTTTGTACCTCCTCTGTTTTTTGGGATTTCACTTTTTAAAGAACTTCCAAGCATCGATACTCCAAAATAGGTGTCCTACCAATACTGAATGCATATCTGATACTAATACTGCCTAGATACTCTCTAATACATACCAAATACTTCTTAAGTCGTATTCTTTTTTTTATTAGCACGATATGACCTCAATGCAGCCAGGATACAACCAACCCATTTAGCAGTCAAGAGAGCACCCAATCGTGTGATCCCTCAAAATCACAAAACCATGTGACTTCCAACTCTAGACTCCCCCTATTGTATTTGTAATTTGAGAATGAAATTGGTATTTTCTATAAAACTTTTAAAATAAACATTAGAAAAATTGTTGTATCCATGTTGTACCTGTATCTTATATTTTCAAAAATTGTCGTATCCCCGTACCGTACCCGTACCCGTACCCGTATCCATTTCTATATCTATATCAGTGCTTCGTAGTAGCTAGCCATACATGACAGAAGATAGTTTGGTATCACAGATGACACAACTCACTTTACAACACAACATTACATGATACATGAAATGTGAAAGGTTTAGAATATGATATTATCATGTCTTTTTGTAACTTCTGTCTCACATTAATATGAATGAAAGACCCCATTTTAAATCATTGTTTGATATTATGGTATTGCTTTTCATTTTCTTTAGAAATATTGTGATTTTTAAATGAAATTTGATTGTCTTCATCTATTTTTTAAATAAATATATTGGTTATTTTTAAAAATATTAAAATAAATATTAAAAAATTGCCGTATCCATGACGTACCCGTATCCTATATTTTTGAAAATTGTCGTATCCCCGTACCCGTACCTGTATCGGATACGTATCCGTATCCGTGCTTCCTAGAGTATTACTTAATATAATCATAAATGCATGTATAATAGGGAATAAAGGCCAAGGAACCAAAAATATCTAGGGAGTTTGGTCAGTCCTGCCGTCTCATCACTTTGCCAACTTAACAAATTACAATTTATATGTGCATTGTCATGAATGCTCATGCCTTCCTCTTAACATCGAAATACCTTGATTTCGCTCGAAGGGCACTAAAGCTAAAGATCTTCACTTACAAACCTTCAAGGCATACAATATATTACAATAGGTTTTCCCATTCACATCAACACTGTGTTTGTAATAGATATTTATGTAGATCTTATAAAGCTACAAAGAAGACATTTGCGCTTTTAGTAGGGGCACATGTAGGGTTCTAGCTAGGTTTGCTTAATACATGAAGGCCTTTTTACTATGACAAGCAAGGATGGGGAGGAGACAGTTGTGTGAATGTTCATAATGGTTGATTATTCTTTGAGATTTATATATATTTCCTTAGATGTACTTAATTATTGTTTATATATGAGTGAATGTTGTGTCAAATTAAAAGTGTCGACTATTTGAAGCTTTTATTTTCCCTCTGTACGTGGTATCAAAGTAGGAAAGCAAGGGGATATAGACTTTCACTCAGTTTCCTTCCTCTCCAGTGTTCATAGTCATAACAACCGGAGTGAAGAGCCCCATCTAAACAATCTGACTAATGTTGTCAGTCGGTTGCCCACCTCTAGAACTCCCATGGCCCCATTGTTCGTTGGTGACATTGCCATATAGTGCCACTACCAGCACCAATAGTGTTTAACTGTTTATCCATCTGCACTCTCAGAGGCCCACATCACAGGACAATTTCTTGACTAATGCAGTAATGTGTGTTGCTGCAACCGGTAGTGATTTTTCCACAGCTATCTGTCGTCGCCTCCCTAAAGCCCCTGCTCCTATATGTAGTTTCTTTTACTGTTCTCACAAGGATTCTGGATCGTACTCAACTTTTGAGTTCACAACCTGCAATAAGTGTGAGAACGAGTCCACAATTAAATGAACATCTGCCTGCCTGCAAATCTATATGTCTAGCTACTTATGAGTGCATGTTTGTCTTCCATATAGAAACCCTAACTACTCCATTCCATGTTGTCATAGTCACAATAATCGGCGACTTTTTGAAAAAGTCGCGTATTAAACGCGTTTTTTTGGTCTGCCGTATGTGACGGTCGTTTAGTTCGCCCGGAACGTATTAATCGCGTAGTACGCGTTTTATTCGCGTTTAAAACACGACTTCCGTTTTATTCACGTTTTAAACGTTTTTTTCCCGTTTTATTCGCTACTGTACGGTGGTATATATATATATATGTGCAAAGTATATACATATGTGTATATATATATATATGTCCAAAGTATATACATATGTGTGTATATATATATATATATATATATATATATATATATGTCCAAAGTATATACATACATACATATATATATACATACACATATATATACATATATACATAAATATATATATATATATACATATCTATATATATATACATACATGCAACAAGATTTAAATTGATAACTATAGGAGAATCAGGGGCAAGAGAACTAACAAGAAGAAAATGAAACAAGTCAACAACAGTAAGAGGAAGATAAGTAGGAATTGGAGAGAGAAAACAGGATAAAAAGAAACATGCAAATGGTAGTTGTGCAGGAAAAGTCAGAATAAGACAAGCACAAGGGCAGTAAAAGGAGATTGAAAGAGGAGGAAGAATTCAACAAAACAAAATAAAAAACAGCAGTAGCAGGTGCTGAAATAGAAATATAGAGATAAGAAGAATAGGCCAGTGAAAATAAATGGAAACATGAAAACAACAGTAGCAGTGAGAGGAGATTTAGGAGGAAGAAATTAGAAAATGAAGAACAAATATATGCAAATAGTAATAGCAGATTTGGTGGCAGGAGATATAGGCAGGATATATCTATACATATATACATACATACATATATATATATATATATATATATATATATATATGTATATATGTATATATCTATACATATATACATACATACATACATACATATATATATATATATATATATATATATATATTGCCGACTTTTTCCCGAATAGTTGACCGTACTTTGACCGAATTTGACCGTACTTTTACCGTTTTTTATCCGAATTTCCCGCATAATTCCCGAATTCCGAATTTTTCAGCTCCACCGTACGTATCCCGAATACCGAATTTGTGACTATGCATGTTGTAGCATATACTTCATCTGAGTCCAATGACAAGG
Organism: Alisma plantago-aquatica; assembly: GCA_963693085.1. Taxonomy (NCBI): domain Eukaryota; kingdom Viridiplantae; phylum Streptophyta; class Magnoliopsida; order Alismatales; family Alismataceae; genus Alisma; species Alisma plantago-aquatica. The sequence goes on from OY856411.1 coordinate 1,457,576,463, forward strand.
TAAAGGAGTACAATGTTCTATCCATTGTTGACCCTGCAATTACATCCAAGACCAAGCATAGTATCGAAAAACACCTATCAAGCAAGGACACTTCCCATAACTCTTGTCGATGTTGGGACACATTAGACGCCAACACGCCTTGAAACTCATTGGACATGCCTATATGTATCCTATTTGTGTCTAGATGTACCTTACTTTTGTGGAAAATGGGAAAAGGAGGAAAAAGTATTTCTCATGCAAATCCTCTAACTATTGCTTTTGATCGTGAAACAGATTTAAGAGATAGTAGAGTACACAAATATGACATACCAGATTCACCCATGTGACCCTGTCATAACTAAGATGTAGAACCGAAGCAAAATTCAACAATGAAAAACATTGTCATGTCATAACTTCGTATTATCTGTTACTTTGACCATAAATTCATAATGTTTAAGCCATTGTTTGTTCATACAATTTCGATCAATTAAGGGGAGTGGGTGGTGGCCAGAGGAGAGGGGTGGGTGGATGTCAGCGGGAGAGGAGAAGGGGCTGGACAGCAATGGGCAGCAAGGAGGTGGGGGTGGGGCAGGCGGCGGCGGAAAGGGGGTTGCAGGATAGGGTTAGGGAAGCATTAGGATTGTTTGGGAGAGAGGAGGGTTAGGGAGGATCATAGCCATCTGATACCATATGAGAAAGTAAAAGAAGGCTAATCAATATATTTGATAAGAGGAATCCCCCTCCTTATATAGGAGAAGGGGGAAGAATACAGACATTAGACTAAACCCTAATGAGCTAAGACACACTTGGGCCCATATACAAATAGACTCAATTAAATTAATTAACTAAATTAACCATACTCTCTAATAGAAACCTCTAATAGAGGATATGGTCACTCAATAGGCAAGAGTTGTCCGTGCATATGGTCATCTTTTCTTATTCATGGTAGACATCTATGCACAAGGAATAACCACATTGATAAGTGACAGGAAGCACATTAGAAACATGTAGATCACATCTCAAAAGTGAAGGTGCTCCTACAAGGACAATTGTGCCTAAATCTTTTGCTCCGTCATGATATGTAAATGGGATGTTTCTTTTAAGCTATTCAACATAGATAGGTCTCTTAAGAATCAATTTGTTTTTAGCTACAAGCCTACAATAATATGCTTCAAAATGAAATATTTGTTGCCTACATATCCATTCCAGGTTCCCATGTCAATCATAGTTGTTGAGGCGATCAACTAGTCAGCTAGTTGATCCGGGGGGCAGCCAGATGCCTATAAATGTACCCTGATTAGACGCTCACCTCGATCTTTTTTTTGTTATTTCTCTATAAGTTTTAGATGTTTAGTGTATTTTCAACAGCTTGCGATTAATAATTTGTTATTTATGTATAGTCTAACCAGAATACCATTTTGCCTTTTTAAAATGTGAGACTTTACTACATAGCATTTACATGGCAATATGTCACACTATCCTAGACAAAAGACTATTCGGCTTTTATGTAGGATTGGACGACTACAATTTTGCTATATTACAAATTAAAATATCATCTCTACTACTCTTTTATTGTACAACTCTTATTTCAGTTGCAAAATTCAAACCTTTGATTAGTTTCAGCTCCCAAGTATTGAGCTCATTTCAACCCAATTTGACATAGAATGTGTCATGAACATGTAAAAGCATATCGCTCATGTGCATACCCTTTATGTGCTATACGAAAAAAAAAACATGCAGCCATATATCCACTGATAATGGTAAATCCCCACCCCTCATCTAGATGGGTATAGGACTACCTAAATATCTGCAAAAAAAAATGTGCGGCGTGTGTACCTATTTGTTTAAACTTTTCAATATAAGCACAGTAGCATGTCAAGTGGTGTTCAACAAGGGTTACACTTGTCACTAATACAACAAGATAAGGAGGTATCTTAGCTACCATAACCTAAGAAACGAAAAATGGTGTTTGTAGTTATGTCAATTTCCAACTTTTCTGCACAATGGACTGAACTAGTTGAAGTCAGCACACTAAACAGGTAATTGATTCAAAATAGGATCGTCCAAACGGTATAAAGGGAGGCACCCTTTTGAAGCAAGTGAAACCTCGGATTATCTTTATTGTCATACCTATCTTGGAGAATCACAATTAGATATTAGTTTGTATGAATGTTCAGCAATTGACCCATTAGTGTGTATCCACGAATGAAATTTCAATACAAAATCAATATATAGGATTTCGGAAAAGACATCTTTTATCATAAAAATTAAATTAGATTCCGTATATCGTTGTGTCAATCAGAAGAAAAAAAAACTAAATACAAAAACTATATACATGTTATTAAGAGTTATTAGGGTTGGCTTAATCTCAAGCCATGTGGTTCAGTTTATCTTATTTTATTCCTCACTTACAACTGATCTTGGTCCTCTTTTATATATAGGAACCTTATATTATCAATTTGATACATAGAAACTCTTATTATAACATGTCATTAGAGTAAGTAATCTATAAACCCTAAACCCACCACAGATTCATCCCTCCTCTCTCAGGCATTGTTGGCCTCCAACAACTAGGCACATGAGCCGCCAGCCTCCCAAGGATGGGCACATCCGCCGGCCTCACCAAGGATGGCCCAGCAACAGACATACGACACTGCCTCCAAGGGGGAGCAACAATGTTGCCGACCTCTCCAAAGAGAGGTGTTCTTGTCGTCGTCCCCCACCCCCATAGAGGAGGAGCAGTGATGCTAGCCCTTCAAGAGGGGAGCAACATCGCTATCACCCCTGCAATAAAGTGGCACAATAGTTGGCCCCTTTCGGGTAGGGAGCAACAGTTGCCAACCCCAAAAGAAATCCTCCAGACGCCACTAGCTCCATAGGAGAGCAACATCAAGCCCTAAGGAGGGCATACGCTAGTTGTCATTGCCTAAATTCACAATGGATCTCTTCCCTTGATTGCGGGAACTCCACGAGTGGTTTATTCATTAAAGCAGCTACCGAGTCATCTCTCCCTCTACCTCCACATGCGCCTTTTCTATGTGTAGGGTGAGCGCTCTTAAGTTAGACAATTCCATTTCAACCTATTACAATGTGTCTTACCTGTGATAGAGCTTTCTCTCTCACCTTGGTTCTTAGCAATGCTACTTCTTCTACTCGTCATGCATCTAATTGATAAAGCACCATTTATTGATTTGTCATGAATCTTACCAATGACTCTTTATCTCATGTTATGCTATGGCAAAGAGAAGGCTCCTCAAACCATTGCCTATAATGACAGTGTGCCTACCGCCTACCTCCACCATCAAATTAGACGGAACAATGCTTGATCTGAATGAATCCAACTTATATAATTCTTGAATCTAGACAAGTTAAAGTGCATTGAGAAGCCTGTTGAGAATATCCTTGAGTGGAAATGGGGGAATAATCTAGTCCAAAATTAGTTGTGGAAAAGTATAGAGCCTTCTATTGTCTCCAAATACATGTTCCACAAAAACGCCAACATCGCTCGCTTTCACTTTACCCTGGAGAAGAAAGCCACGCATATCTTCAAGACTTGGGATAAATTGTTTACATAGCATCACGGCAATAAATCCCTATAGGATTACTATGATTCTATTCTTTTTGACAACATCTAGAGATTCTAGACTTATTCTCGTCAATTGATCTTGTTCAAAACACAACTATTTTATGGTTGGCAAACAATCTTGTTCACAATGATATATGTAATCGCACCACAAGTTTGATGGCTATTGGTAAACTATTACGTGCAAGTCAAGAACTAGGTTGGAACAATATGGAGCCTTCTATTGCCTTCAAATACATATTCCACAAGAACACCCTGCTCACTTTCACTTTACCATAAAGAAAGCCATGCATACCTACAGGATCTGGGATAAATTATTTTCATAGCATCGAGGGATAAATCCATAGATGATTATTACGATTCTATTCTTGCTCTGTCACAACAACTAGACTTCTCCAGATTAGTGGATCTTGTTTGGCACAACTATTTTATGTTTGGAAAACAGTTTTGGTCTTGTACACAGTTACATATGTGATGCTTTTTGCACTACTTCAAATGCTTAACGGAATGTTTTTTCAATTGTGGATGACTTTTAAAAATGACTTGTCTATATCAGTTAAAACCTTGTGATAAAACGTCTGGCGTGTTTAGATCTTTCCATCAAATGGTTAAAACTCAATTTAGTACTTCCATCAAAGCCTTCCACACTGACAATGGTTTAGAGTATATCTCCATATCAAAGTCAAATTTTGATCTCGATAATGGGATGGATCATCAAAGATCTTGTGTGTACACTCTGAATGAAATGGAGTTGTTGAATGGAAGAATCATCGTCCGCTGCACGTCAGTTATTAGACATCACCCGAGCTCTTCTCTTTGATGCTCAAATGCCCAAAACTTACTAGTATAAAGTTGTACACACAAGCTACTACCTTATAAATAGACATCCACTATTCTTCACAACAACACTTTGTTCTCCATTTTGTATCCTAACAAAATTGTCCATCTTCCTCTCCTAATTTTTGGTTGTACTACCTTTGTCCAAAATTTACCCTGAGGAAGATAAACTCGATTTTTGCACCGTTAAGGCTATCTTTCTTGGTTATTCCACCTTTCAATAAAGGTTACAAGTGCACAACACTAGCACTTGGTGAATGTATACCTCGAACAATGTCAATTTTCATGAATCTAACATCTTTTTCGCTACTCATGATCTGCCTTCGTCGCAAAATGAGTTTAAATTTGGATCTCTCAAATCCTCCCTATCATATATGTGCTTTATCATTGGCACCTACATGTCCGCCTCTACCACCACCTCCACCAAAGTCTACCACCATTAAACATTTTCTTTATGTCTATTACCGAAGGTCAAAGGCCAATCCGTACATCTAGGATCTAGCATCTTTGTCAAACTCTGAAGATTCTGCACGACATGTCGACTCTGGAAAGCTACATGTACTTGCGCCATTAGACATTCCATTTCTCATACATGTTGCCTTTCTAAAGTTTCTAGAAATGCAAAAACCATATGTAGGCCCTCCGATTCCACCCAAATTTCTACAAACTATTATGAGACACTCCCACATCTAGATGGAAAGATGTAATGCTTGAGGAGACGACAGCACAGCTGATGCAGCCCTATTTTAGGGCTCCATCCTGTGCCATTTTGTATATAAGTTGCATCTAAACATGTTAGATTACAAGTATTTTCCCCCAATTTGATTATCATTGCAAATACGCTTATGGATGTTCGTTGCACTATTTTCAGGTGTTTGGACCACAATGGATGGACGAGTGTGATGGAGAGGCCCAAAGAAGGCCCCAAAGCTCCCCCAACCTACCTTAGTGGCCAAAGAGTCATCACCTAGCAAGGACATCCGAATTTGACAAAGTTTGAAGCTCATCAGCCTGCTCAAGCCCTCACCACGGCCGTGGCCACTGCCCACGGCCGTAATGTTTATTGCCAAGGAGCAGCAGTCCCAACAGGAGAAATGGCCAGAATCACCACGGGCATGGCCCTCGGCCACGACCATGACAAACCAGATTCACCACGGCCGTGGCCACTGCCCACGGCCGTAATGTTTATTGCCAAGGAATCAACAGGGGAAAGTTCGCCAGCTGCCACGCCCGTGGCCTCACACCACGCCCGTGGCCCAGCCACTTCACCACGGCCGTGGCTCCTCGCCACGGTCGTATTGAGCCACTCCATTCATTTCCAGTTCCCCTTCACCATAGCCGTACCACCTGACCACGGCCATGTTACACCATCTTCACCACCGTCGTGGCCCTTCATCACGGTCGTGGTGGCCTTCATTCCTACAGACTTTTCCACTGTTTTTCCTTTTTTACCCCCACTTAACCCTAGCTCCTATATAAGCACTAGTGGCTCCTAGGGCTCGAGGACAGCACCCAGAAAGCACTCCTAGCCGACCCTAGCTGCTGCCATTGCATCCTTTGCTCCAATCCACCCATTTCTTTGCAATCTACCCCATTTCCATCCATTTTCCACTCATTTCCACCATAGAAACCTAGTTTCTCTAGGTTTCTATCCATCCATTCCACCATTTTCATGCACCCCTGCACCTTTGGAGGAGGGAGGTCGTTTGCAGCTGCTTGGAGGTGAAGAAGGAGGCCACTACATCGAGCTTCATGGCGTTTTCCCTTCTTCTATCCCCTTCTTTTCCTAGTTTGATCATGTATAGCTAAGCCCCCTTGGGTGGGTTGTTTGGGGCAAAAATGTGACTTTGATACCATGTTGGGGGAATATAATTTGTAATGAACATATTTCATTTCTATGATGATTGCCTTTGCTTATATCTCATTTCCCATTACTTGTGCATGTGGTTGTTGTTTAATTACATTAATTGCTTGCCTTGTGGTGTTTGAAGACATTTGTCCCTAAGATGTTTTGGTTTCTATGTAGCTATCATAGGATTGGCTCCTAGGTCCTTGATTCGGATCCCTAGCTAGCCCCCTATCTTCCTACATAATCACCTTCTTCCTACATGCAAATGTGAGTTCTAAGTGACTAGTATAAGTGTGATTAGTGCAATTGCCTAGGATTTCCTAAAGGCTGAGGTGGCTAGTGGCATGAGGTCAAATACCCTCATCTCTACTCCCATCCTTACCCTTGGTCCTCAATTGACTAATACCACTTATCCTAGAGACCTAGACTTGGTACGTCCTATGAGAATTACACCTAGCCCTAGTTCTCCAATTAGTAGCTTAGGGTAAATTCTCATAGCACCCACCTTGTTGTTTGGTTTGGTAATCTAGAATGAGATATGTTAATTGCTTATTATGGTGACATCCCCCAACTAATGTCAAGGTCACATTCCCAAACGGTCCACCTCCTTCATCTAATTGCTTAAAACCCTAATTGCCTAATTTGCTTGTTAATGCTAGCTTAGTTCATTTGCTTTAGTCTAACTTAGTCAATTGCCTGGTTTTGGTAGCTAGTGTTAATTTAGGTCTTTCATGTTGCTTAGTGATTAACTTAGGTTCTAAATTGCTAGTTGCTTGCTTAGTCTAGCGTAGTTCGTTCTTGCTCTTGTTTAGATAGCTTGTTAACTTAGATTGCTAATTAAGCCTTTTGATAACTTAGTTTCACATTGCATTTCCTACTTGCTCGTCTAGCTTAATCAATCAACAATCAACCTTAAAACCCTAAAAACCCTACTCTCTGCACTAGGAACGTAGCTCACGCTTTCTAACTCTAGCGCCCCCTCTATCTCCGCGGTTCGACCCCGTACTTGCCGCCTCACCTATACTACGACACGACCCCGTGCGCTTGCGGGCGTAGTGTCTTAGTAGACGTAGGTAGTTAGTCTGGGACCTTACAAATTTCGAAAGCTAAAGATCCCATCTCATCCCGTGCCTCCCGACCTCGTGGATTGCACTCGTTGCAAGCCTCTAGCGGGAGCGCGCCAACAGCATGACTTTGGCACCATGGATCTTGTTCATATGCCTTGAGACAATAGTATTCAGGATGTCATTGGGTCTTCTCTGTCAAATTCAACTCTGACAGTTCTGTTGAATGCATCACGGACTGCCTGGTTACCAAAAGTTTCACTCAGACATGTGTTGATTTCTTTGAAACCTTTTTATTGTTGACTCGTATCCCATATGGCCATGTTCCAGCTCGAATCAAGAATTCCTTCCTTGGTGGTCATCTAAAGGAGGAAGTCTAGATGCATCCAAATTGTATTGTCAAGGGGGGTTCTTTCTAAGTTTGCAAACTGAAACGATCGCTTAACGACCTCACCACAGAACTGATTCAATAAACTCAGTGGTGTTCTCGATACCTAGTATTTTTACATATTATCTACGATCACAGTCTTTTTCTTCTCCAAGTATGCCTTCGATATTGTCATTGACAGTTTACGTCGATGATATCATCACCGCTTAGCAATTGGGATCTTCGCACCAAAGAATGTTCTTATAAACCACCTGCATACCAAAGACCTTGAGGAGCTATGACATTTCTTGGTAATTGAAGTTCTCTAATCCAACTGTGGCATTTATCTCTCTTATCAAAAATATGTCCTCGGTATCCTGAATGAATCTACAATGATCAATTCAAAACATGTGTCTTCTCATGTGGATTACCACATAAAGCTTCTGGGGGGTGGTCTTTTGAGGATCCGCAGCAATATCTACGGATAGTAAAGCACATCTATCTAACTATTACCCATCCTAACGTATCTATAGTAGATAGTGTGGTTAGTCAGCACATTTGCTTCTTACTTCTCCAAGTGACAAAGTTACCACCTACAAAGGTGTGGTAACCTGAAGTAGATTTACGATCAATGTTGTTGTCGGTATAGTCAGAGTCAAAAAAACTAGTAATCTTACAGTGCCCTTTTTTTGTGTAGAAGACGCTTCCTAGGAGAGCTTTTTTAAGTATTTGAGGATGCGGCACACAAAGTCCCAATGAAATTGTCAAGGTTTATCAAGATACATGCTGACAAGTCCAACAGCTGATGTAATATTTGTTCGAGTAATAGTCAACTAAATGAGATTCCCTACAAGTCTTGTGTATTACTTACTATCAGGGTAAGATGGAGAAGAATCATTATCACAATTGGTATCGGGATCAAGAGGTGTGCTTGCAGAAGATACAGAACATATTTGCACTAAGATAAACAAACTCTAGAATAGGAATGTGATACTTCAATTCCCAAAAAGTAGCGTAGTCTTCCTAGATCTTTTGTAATAAAGTGTTTGTGCAAGTATTACTTGGCATCATGAATACCCTGATGGTAACTTCTAGAAAGGATGATGTCATTCACATACATGATCAAAATGACTATTCCCACAGTAGTTTTTTTTCACAAAAACAAAGTGATCAGAATGCGAGCGTCGAAAGTCAAATTTAGCCAGAATCTGACTTAATGTATCAAACCACGCTCTTGGGCTCTGCTTTAGTCCATAAATGGCCTTCTTAAGATGAGAGACTTTATAACAACCCCCCTAAGCAACAAATCTAAGATGTTGCTCCATATACACCTCATGCAGATCACCATATAAGAAGGCATATTTAATATCGAGCTAAAAAAAGGACAACTTTTCTTGACAACAATGAAAGAGAATTTGAACAGAGTTAAATCAAGCAACATGCGAGAAAGTCTCAAAGCATTCCATGCCTTAAGTTTATGTCTAGCCCTTAGCAACAAAACGAGCTTTACGGCGTTTGAGCATCCAACAAGTTGATACTTCACATTAAAGCTCCAGTGACAGCTTGAAACATGAGCATGAGTAAGTTCCAAGTGTGTCGTGTATGTAGAGCCTCCATTTCCACTTCCAATGCATGACGCCAGGCAGGATGTGTTAGGGCCTTAGCCATAGTTTTAGGAACACAGATAGTTGAAAGAGTTTAAAACGACAACCAAGATTAGCATCAAAACAGAAATTGTTGATAGGATGTAAAGTATAAGAGCGCACACCCTTTCTTATGCTAAACGGAGTACCCAAGTCAGAGCATACCTGATTAGGGTCGTGATCTACCAACAAACATGAGGGATTGGTTGAGGGAGGGGTCATAGAAGGAGTTGTAGTCTTGCAGCGTCTTTGATAAAATTTAAGAGGGACATCGGGAACAACAGATGCTGAAAAGTCTGGCTCAACAACAATAGTTATAGATGGAATAGAGAAGAGGGGGTCATACTACAAAAAAGTTTCGAATTGCCAAAAATATAAGAAGCACCAGAGTCGATGACCCATTTGTTTTTACCGTAAGGAGTTGAGGTAGCTAGGCAGAATCACCATTCAGTCATGGAGTCGATGCCAAAGCCTGGAATCGTTTTTGGATAAGTTTTTTAAATTCAGCTCCGACCCAATCCGCAGAAGCGGTGGAGGATTGGGCCGGTCGTTCTCAGTGTAGTCAGTAAAAGCCTTATTAGCCCATTTGTTAGGGTGGCCATGTTTCACCCGGTAACAATCCTCATTGTGATTATTGCGCCCACAGAAGTTATAATGACGTGGTCTAAGAGGAGGGGTGTTACTAGGTCTAGCGGAGGGCTGACCACGTCCTGGTCCAGAATGAGGTTGGCCATGTCCAGGTCCCAACGGGCCAAAAAGACCATGACCTCGATCACAGCCATTTCCTCTGCCACAGCCAAAATCTCCAAATCATATTGCGAGGGCCGACACGTCAACAAAACCAACGGGATAAGAACAAACATATGGTAGGCGTTGGTCCCATTTTAGGACATCTCACAGTTTAGGTAGAGGATCATTGGACAGGATCCAAATTACAACCCCTACAAAAGAGGCAGGTAGGCCAGCGAGGAACTGTACCAATTGCAGTTCATTTCGATGTTTTTGGATTTCAATGATATCAGAAGTCAAGGGATGATACACTTCAAATGCATCCCATAGTTGACCATCCAAGTAATCACTCCCGAGTGTTCCTTGATCCACAAGTCACAAGATTGTTTAGTTTCTCCATCAACATCTTTGGCAAGAGTAGGAGGTGCTTTAGTAATAAGGTGAGAGTATCGACTTCGGCCTTGACGTACAACTCAAAAGAAGCAGATCATGTATGGTGGTTAGAAACATCCAATTTTACTGTGGTCACACATAGAGTTCTTAAGTTATTATTAGAGGCCAAGATGGAAATCATTTCTTAATTAGTCCACACAAGGTATCAATTCAGAAGGGCGTGAAGCATCACACAAGTAACCAACATAAGAGTTCAAAAATTCAAAGAACGGGTATCAAGAACTTCAATTAATAAACCAACACCACATCGTCAATTTAGACTGACATGTGAAGAAGGTTGATGGGAGGGAGCAATCCCTCCTAAAGAATTAAGTCGAACTGAGTGAAGGTTGTACTACACTAGGAGCAGCTTGGACATAGTAAATCAAGGTGGGATCAAAGGAAGAAACGAAGATTGGTAGAGGGAGGAGGATGTGGATGGGAGGAGGGGGTGCTGATGGAGGTCGCAAGGGAATGGCGATGGCAGTGGGTGGTGGCTTATGGTATGGTGGCGGGAGTGGCTAGAAGGGGTGGGCTAGGCGGGGGTGGATTTTGACGTGGCAGTAGGGAGCAAGACGGGTTGGCAATAGAAAGAGGAGGAATGGCGGCCAAGCGGGCAAGAGCAGAGCTGGGGGGGGGAGTCGACCGGTTGGGAAGAGGCAAGTTGAGAATGGGGAATCAAGATAGTTGCGGATGAGCAAGATGGGTGAAGAGGCAGCGGCTTGGAAAGACAAGTAGTGCAGAAGCGGCGGCGGGTGGATCAGCGGCAGTCGGGCGTGGGGCGGGCAGCTGGTGCCGGAGATGAGGCGGCTTGGGAAGACAAGCAGCAGCGGGGACGGGAGATGCGGGATGGGTAGTAGGCGTTGGAGTAACGGCGGATTGGAAGGGTCGGATGGCAGGTGGTGGAGGGAGAGAAATGGTGGACAGGAAGAGAGGTGGCGGCTAGGGATAAGGGTGGTGGGAAAGCATTAGGTTTAGGAGATTAAGGGGATCAAACTACTCTGATACCATGTGAGATAATAAAATGGTTTATTATTTAGATAATCAGTACAAAACATAGACTCCCTCCTTATATAGGATAGGAGGAGTCACCAACTACATAGTTCACCAGTATGGGACAAAAGACGAGATGCTAAAGAGCACAAAAAAAATAACATAAAAATAAATCAACTAACATACTGCAATATTGATTCGAATTCGATCCGCTTATAGCCGCAGTCAAACTGATTCACTTGAAGATATTTGAGAGAAATTCTAAAATATGTTGTATTACATCAATATTCCATATATGTCTACAAATCTGTCAAAAAGTCAGCCTCTAAATCCCAGGGGTCACATCATGTTTATGTGCTTATTGGGAGCCAATATGCTCAGGCATATATCAGGAAAACTCAATAAGAAAGCATACAATTGGTAGCACATGAGAATTCCGTCATCTGCTCAATATATACAAGAATTTTGGAACAATATTGTTGTTTATATTTTTTAGAAAACAAGCGGTGTCTTCGGGAATTGAACATCTTGTTATGAGATGAACAGTTTTGATTTACTAGTTGCATGACCTCTTCTCTAGGTCAATCAAATTTGCTCAGCCCCAGTCCGGTTTACTAGCTGCATTGGTGAATTGTTATGCTTTCGTGAAGGATAGAGAAGTGATGGTGCATTTTGCCATCAACAGTTACAACTGCATCCACTATCTTCAAATTTTGGCATAAATCATTTAGTTTTCATATTTCTGTGTTAGCATTGTGGTAATTTCTTTTGTGATACACAATTGGGCATATATGTTCAAATAAATAAAAATGGCACAACCGAACTTCAAGTAAGAATGTCAAGAAAATCATATGCCCAGATAAAGTAAAACGTCTTGTTCCTCCAGAAGTAAGAATCGGTAATTAATACCAAATATGGGATGTGCAAATGACAAAAGGAGTCACTACACCCTACAGCTATTGTAATTGCCAGAAGAAAAAACTAGTAAGGAGTTTCACACTTCTCTATATCAGTATCTCCCTTACTGGTGTAAATGAAAGTGTTAATATAAGGAAAAGGCATAAATGAAATACTATTAAAAGAAAGCAGGCTACTTGAGGAAAAATCCATCTCATAAACATTAACATGATAAGGCAAAGAGCAGTCTGTATTTTAGAAATCATGAAGGTAATCATAGGGATAAGTAGTATGTAGGGATTTCTCTCACCAACAAATACATTTGGGACAGTATATTGCCCAGTAATCCTTTCTAATACCTTCTGCAGTTGGTGTCCTTGTGGCCCTGCAAAATGCATACAGATTAGCAATTGTTTCCGATCTACTAATAAGTATTTGCACAATCATGAAATTTCTTTCCGTCACTTCTTCCATGTGAGGTAGCAAAAAACAGTGTTCCTTTTGTCATTTTACTGGGCAAACAGAAAGTACATGCAACCTTCACGAAATAACTAGATTTTGCATATTTACTGGTCTGTATATCATGTATTATCAAAATTTCCAAAAAAAAGGACAGCATGGAGTGCTGACAGTTGACAACAGTGACCTCATCCCTTCAGCATTTTAAATGATCACATTCACAACTACTAGTATAGCAATTTTTAACTTTTTATAATTCCAAATTATTTCATCATCTTTTCAGTTCTTTTATGAGAAAGTTGAACACATGAAATTGTTCGAATGAACAAAAAATGCTTCGTGAGAAATCCTTGTCAATTACAAAAGTAACTCATAGCCTTTGTAATATATTGGTTATACAAAGCTTTCACCAATCAGAGTTATTACCTGTTGCCTTCAGCTTATTTGTAATGATTAAAGAATTGTCAAATTACCTCCAGAGATATCAGTAATTATTTACTGGAAGGTTCACGTGAACAATCTCTAATTGCATTCAGCTGACGAATATGACCTTGGTTTTTGCTACTAATTGTCATTATCTGATTTAGCTTTATGCAATTAGCCATATACTTGGCATGACTACGAGGTGCTCTTGTAAAATTAACTCAATAATTGTTCGCAGCATATTTGCTATGGCAATTCAGTAAAGGGACGAAAAACTTATCCATCAAGAAGCCCTTTATTAATCCGGAATAAATTTGTAGTGCTTTCATACAGGTACCTGAACTATGGACCCCTGACACAAAAATGTCCTGACCTTTTTAATACTACAAAGAAATACCTAAAAAATTTACTGCAGTTATCAAAGTTGTTCCATTATTATCTTGTCATTGTCCACCATTAAATCTTCCACCAGTAAGAAAAAAAAATAAGTCTTCTCAACTACATCACTTCCCATTACAGATTCCAAATTATGGTAGCTGTAGCTTTCTTTTTCATTTTACTGGTTTTTGCATGAAGCAATGAAGCATCACATGCTTAAGGTCGGTGTAATGTATATACGAAGAGCATAAACGACACGAGCTCATTAGGATTTAAGAGGTAATAAGTGAACACCTTCAGCTATGACACAAGCAAACTTGAACTTGAACCTGTGTCAGACTGTCAGCGCTTAAGTTGATGTACCAGATATAATAACAACTCAGCTCGAGACTAAGCAATTAAAGCCTTTACAGAAGGGAGAAGGGAGAAAATTGAGAGTATACGCCATAAACGATTCATTGAGAAAATTGAGAGTATACGCCATAAACGATTCACTTAATCTCACGAGATACATCAAAAAAAAAAATGTAAAGTTGTCCGAGGGAGATAGGAACAGGGCTCATACCGAGTTCATCTAGTTCAATTACAAGAGGCTCGACTCCTAGTCTCTTGAACAGAGACTTCACCTCCATGCAATACCTTCATCGGTTGCCAATTAAGACAGTTAAGGAGGGTTATACGGGCATGAGCAAACAGGTAAGGAGCTTAGGCGGTCAAACTCACGAGCACCAGGTCTTGGAATAGACAACAACGGCGTTTTCTGAGACTGTCTTCCTCACGGACTCTTCCATTCGTGAACCGAAAGAGGGAGAAGCCGTTGCCTGGATAGGTGCTGCGACCCCACAACTCGAACAAATCCTCCTAGTTCCGCCGTAGCTACGGTGGCAATAGGAGGAGGTGGAAGCGCGAGGTATCGCGGTGAAAGAAGCCAGCGGCGGGGAGGGGCGGAGACGCCGTCCGGCTTCCACGGTGCAGGGACGGAATGCGACGGCGCCGGCGACGCTACAGCTCTCCGCCATCGTGCAGGGGGGTGGTTGGAGATGCTCGGCTTACACTCCCTCCGCGGATCTCGCCCGCCGTTCAGGGAATCTGAGACGGAGCTGCGATGTCCTGCCCTGTCTGTCGCATAGGTAAGGGCCCATGAGGATTGCTGTGGTGCGGTGGCTCCGCTAGAAGGAATTGTGGCTCGCGTGCTTTTGGTATGCGAGCAAAATACACGTGATGACCTAAGTACGAAGTAAAGTTATATAATCCATTTTTTAATAAAAAGGAATATAGAATTACATCTCGATAAAAGTAAGACGGACAACAAAACTGCCCCGCAATCCTTTCTGGATTAGGGCTAATTTGGTTTGACGTAAAACCAACACATACCAGGAATTCTAATTCAGGAAAGCGAAAAGCATGAACTGGAATTCTCTGTCTTTAATTTGGTTGGATGTAACTTGGAGCCATCCTCTTTGTTCGTCTATCGTTTGGTACTGTGAAGTCTGAGGTTAAAACTCTGGTATATATACACAAAGATTTTGTGTGTAACGATCTGTTTACCAAAATATAGTTACCAGGTCCGTCAATCTGCTACGCCATTCCAGAACATCTATCACGGGCTACAGGGAAATCCAGAGTAGTATATCACCGGAGGGTTTCTGTAGCGTTCAAGCAGCCTGGAAAACGAACCGCGGCTGTTTCACGCGCGGTTGCTTTTCCTCAATTTCTACAGCGTTCGAGTTGACTGTGCAGTTGGTTTCCTCACTGCGGGTTACAGTTCCGTCAAACCAAACGTAAGAATAGGAACTCACCTTGCACTTGCAACTCGTTGAACTCATTTTCGCTCCAACCAAACGAGCCATTAGATCAAAATTTTATTGAAAATTTTACCAACGCTCATCATTATTCATTTTAGTTCGTGATTCCTTTTTTGAGTGAATAATATGGTGGCGTTTTCAATCCTATGGTTCATCAAACATTATTACAATTTTTACAAATAATCAATCGTCATTTGCTTTTGGTCGTGAATTATATATATGACTTTTTCCAAAAGTAATAAAAAAAATTATTATGTGTTGAGGTGCCTACTAAAATCCAAAAAAGAAGAATCCTCCTCGAACCGAATGTGGCACCCACCATGTTAAACGAGTTTACTCAAAACCAAAACATGATGGACCACTAATTAATTACATCATAAAAAGGGGCATGATTAAAACCCAATAAAACATCTTTGGTCAAGTTTCAAAATATTTATATGAAGGTCCAACATCTTACATAAAAGCATATATCATATCAGGTATCTTTACAAATGCATGTGGCCTCGGCCACAACATGTATACAGAAGGTCTTATCCATGTGTACAACACGTACAAATATCATATTGCTATCAAAACTCTAGTCGGTGAAACATCATATACAAAATTTTCCCGGCCAGACCTGAGAGTATAGGGACGACTCTAGGACACACTAGACTACTAATCAACCTTCTTCTAGGATTCTCCGAAACAACATCTCCTATATGCCACGGTCTGATGGCACTGACGATCACCTAAAAAGATGTGGTGACCCACGAGGTGAGACTCATTTCCCAGTGAGAGATATAACTCTCAACAATATTTATTGCTTACAGCAGATTATGGAATTAAACAGATATAGTAGATAATATGACAGGATTGAAATGCCACATATAGGGGCTTCATTAAGAACAATCATAATCAGAGTCTTAATTACATGATTGAAAGGGTAACATTATTAACAAAGATCAGGTATAGCTAATATCATAAAAATAGTTGATTTCTCCTATCGCATTATACATTATCTAAATATCAATACAAGAAAAGCAAGGGTTATCATCCAACGTGGGTCATTGAATAACCCTAATAAATATGCTATATGGTTGCATTACATCTTTTATTAAGCCCATGGGAGTTTGAGGTGTATCACTCAAACTTCCAACTGACCATTGTGAAGTCGCAATCAGTTCCATACAAGACCTAGGAGAGTCGGAATCCTAAGATCTCTTTCCCTCGGTCAGTACAAGTCCACCGTAGCGACATATTAGTCAAGCTGCAATCAGCCTAACCCGCCCTTGGTACACATGCCACAACACTCAAAATCAGGGTATTCAACCCTATCATCTGAGGTATGACCACAGTCGTCCTCAATCACAACACATGTACATATTTATTC
This sequence comes from Alisma plantago-aquatica, assembly GCA_963693085.1. Classification (NCBI taxonomy): domain Eukaryota; kingdom Viridiplantae; phylum Streptophyta; class Magnoliopsida; order Alismatales; family Alismataceae; genus Alisma; species Alisma plantago-aquatica. Next base: position 1,457,593,273 of record OY856411.1, read on the forward strand.
ATCCAAGATGCGACCTTGACTATTCTCCATAACCTTGGGATCAGGATGACAAGGATATACCCTCCTTGCACCCACAAATACTCAACAATATGCGACTCTGTGTTTACCTTCTGGAATACTCATTTCTCTATCCAGCAAATCTTGATGTTAAAATAATTCTATGGCACAGGGCACTACATGATTAGAGTTTCACTTGATTAGTTAATGCTAATTGGGTGAATTCATGCTGCATCAATCAAGTTACACACAAACCCTGAAAGATTTCTATAAAACATTGGTATATAACAACTCCAAAAGATATGGAACGTATGAGATATATTCTTGATCACAAAAATCATAGGGTATTATTTCATGCCATCCATGAAGAGACTATATTTCCATCATGGCTCAAAACATGCCCCAAAGCCATTTAGGCCAAAATAGAATTACTTCCTCAAATACATCATTGTTTGTCAATACCCTGTAGAGGGTTCAACATGTCACCAACACACTTATTACTTTCAGACCTGACATCAGGGATCATCAGTCATACGAAATAGTTATGACATTTCCAAGAGTAACCTAACAGAGTTACTTCTAGCAATATGAATTGTGTTTATTCATTGTTTCAACATTAGAGGAAGATAAAGGCATTAAACTATCACCATTTAATCATTATAAGAATGATTCAACAATCTGGATTGGATGTGCATCACAAATCAACATTCATAGATAAACCATTGATTCTTTTTCACATTAGGCAAACACATGAATAAACCATCATTTCATTGTCACACTTAGGTAAACATTAGGGCAACCATCATTTCATTTGCTCTCATAGATAACTCATCCTTTCCTTTAATATAGATAGTAATACCATTAGTTCATTCTTACATTTAGTCAAAAACATAGATTCTTATACCTAGAACCCCCATCAGATCATTGGTGTTCTCAGACAAATCAAAACCATCGGGTGATTGAAGCACTTAGCCAAAAAAATGACCATCAAAACATTGATAAACTCAATCAAAACAATACCATTGATTCATTAATACTACATTACTAAAACATAACCATTGATCATTCACATACGTAGTAAAAAGGAATCCATTGGTGCAAGGACAGCAAAACAATCAAATTATGTGTTGGATAAACACGATTATATTGACCAAGTACACCCATTGGTTCATTGATGCACATAACTAAAACCATCAGATTATTAGTATACTTATCCAATAGCATGACCATCATTTCCTTTGGTATACTTGGAAAAACCATTGATTGTTTTAAGGACTTTTAAAAAAACTTCCATTCATGTGCTAAATAAAACTAGCATATCAGGTACCTGGTGAGGCCATCATTTCATAGTTTAGCTGGTTAATCATTTCATAGAGTAGTAAATCCATTGGTTGTAAGAAATAAGTAGGCAATCGGTTGCATGCAATGGGTAAGCCATCAGTTGTGAGCAATAGGTAATCCTTCGGTTGTGAGCAACATGTAAGCCATCGGTTGTGAGCAATAGGTAAGACACCGATTTTAAGAAATAGGCAAGCCATCCATTCTCAACACTAGGTGAAATTAGTTCTTCTACACTAAGTAAAAGCCATTGTTTCTCAAGCTAAGTAAAACCATCATTTCTCAAGCTAAGTAATACCATCGTTTAACTCACTAGTGAAACCACTGATTGTCATGCACAAGTAAAAACCATGAATCTAGAGATTAAGTATAAACCATCATTTCTCATGAGGAGTTGAACCATCAATTCATAGTTCAAGAGAGAAATCAGTTCATTACACTTAAAGAGAAACCATTGTTTCTATACTCAAGGTAACCATCAGTTCATAAATTTGCAAGGTTTAGGTTAACTTACTTTCAAAGAAGAAAGTGTGCAAGATCTAGAGGTAGTTTATTCATATAAATACTACTACCTATGGTCAAACCTTACCCAAAGGATCAAATTTCTACATGTTTCTACTTTTTAGGGCACGATCTACATATAGCAAGTTAAAAGTACGCAAGAAATGGGATAAAATTTATATAACTTGTCTCGGGGAGAATAATGAACGTACAAACATCAAGGTAGCTCGAAAGATAGAGGAGAAACCTAGCTTTAGCACTCCAAACGTTCCTAGATGGTTCCTGTCACACCTTGATTTTTAGGACCTAACAAATACATGGTTAAGTCATTGATGAAATCAATATAGGATTCATTCATAGATAAAATAAAGTTCCATTCATTTTTCATGATATTTGGATATAAAAAAAAGTTATGTATAAAGGGTCTATTGCCCCATTTGTTCAATTTTGATGTTTATAATCATTGAATCCAAATTTTAGAATGTTTGTATGCTTGTTAAGGCAAAATGGAGCTAATGGTTCTAGTTTGTTAAAGTTTGATGTTGATTTGATCGTTCAATTTGATGATGATATATATTCATACGGTTGATGATGTGTGTAATCCAAGTCATGAGAAATTTAATGTGTAAAAAATTGAGATATGAGTCCATGATTCAGAGTTTGAACATTTAATTAATTTATCTTATTAGAGTACAAGATTGTGAAATTATGAATCACATTCTCTTCATTAAGATGCATGTAAGAGGTGATTCGTTTATGATGACTTTCGATGAAGTGTTGATTAGGATTTTCAGCGTGAGGAGAAAATGTTAGATTAATATATCATGTATGGATTGTGGGATACGATTCAATGTTTAATCCTATATATGGATGGATAAAAGGTTCCTAGTTACGAGGCTATCTGGTTATTAAATATAAGAAAAATATGGATGGCGTTGGACACTTGCGGAACTATTATGATAACGATACCCATATAAAAATAAACTATTTATTCAATGACGATCATAACTCTCGCATCCTACTAGAGACTCTCGCATCCTATATATACACGTGTTAGGGCTTCCGATTTAGCAAAAGGAAAACTGACCAGACTAACTACCGATACCTAGATTGTGGGATCATCGGGCTTAAGATATGTCTGGGGGCACTGAAGCATAGCAGCAGCGTTGCTGAGTTTTCGATTTGGAGTTTTGTCCAGACTGTCGCCAAGCTATTGACATCACAAAAGAAGATGAAGAGGAGAAAGGTCCAAACCCAGGAAGACTATTCACAGGCCTAACACCAGTCGAGGTCGCAAGCACCACCGCCGGAAACACCGAGCAAATGTGCTCTGCTCTCATGTGCAAACAGTGGAATCTCTGCCCCTGATCGCGAATAGGCAAAGGGGAAGTGGGCGACTGTGTTTGGGCTGACCCTACCCTGTGTAGGATGGACGGAATCTTTGTCAGTGTAGATCTGGGCAATGGTGGCCTAGACACTGTGATTAAGGCCGCCTGAGCTGAGTCGCCACGGCTGACTGAGAACAGAGCCGCGCGAGGACACAATGGCTGGAGGTTGTCGGGTCAGGAAGACTCAGATTGAAACTTAGTATCCATGAGGCACCAAAGACAAGCCGCTGAGCACATGATGAGGCAAAAATCTGGAGCACTGGATCATATTTGAATGGCCACAACTCGTGAAAAAAGGTAATAATTTTGGAAAATCATAACTTGGGCTACTGTCGTCCATTTTTGACTTTCAAGATGTCAATAGAAAGGATTTTGGATTCTCTGTGTTCTAAAAATATTTCCTACTCATGATTCTTAAGCTTAAGAATTAATATATTTGTATTACTAAAAGCTATGAAATTTTAATGTTTGGAATGTCAAAAATAGAAAAGGACTTTTAAAATTAAGGAATATTTTATCTAAGGTATATTTTGATATTTCACATTCTATTCTAAAGCCTGATTGATCTGATGTGATCTATTATTGAGGTTTTTAATATAAATCTTAATAAGGGCATTTTGGATATTTCACCCATGATTTGATTATGAAACAACCTGATATTTTTATACAAGACCTTACTACATTATATGATTATTTTTTCTGGAGATTTGATGGAGTTTATTGTGTAATTATATTAGTATGTAGTTTTGGATCTGAGTGGCCATTATGTGAGATGATTTATGACTATTTGTGAGACAACATATATTTTATGTGCCTATTTAGTTTTGGAAATGATTTTAAATATATTTTCAGTTGATTTCATAACTGAAATAGTAAAAGAAATATATGCGAGTATGGTTGAGGTTTACTCTCAATATATAATGTATATACTCATATATTAGGGTGTAAGATATTTTTGATTTATATTGATGTATCACTATAGCTATGCTATATAATGCATGATTTTTGTATGATTTAATGTTTATAAATTCAATAGCAGGTTGCATCGGAGTTTTCTTTAGTCAAAATTAGACTCCTAATTTGGTGTATAAGGTTAGGAAGATGGGGTTTGAGAATTAGAAATAAAGAAGGGTAATCTACATGGACTTATAGACATTTGTTGATGTTCAGGTGATTAAGTTATGGGAAATGAAATCGATAATGCATTAAGGAAATCATCAACATCAGAGGTAAGTGGTCCATGTCCATTGAATGCCATTATTATTATGATTCAACCTACTCATATTCTACGTAACTTAGAGATGGAGTTACTTTCACACATTTAGTTATTAATGATCATCTGATGTCCAATAATACTTTTATTAGTTAGACATTGTTCAGATGAAGTCATTTTGTGAGAACGTCAGGTTGTAGATTTTAGCTACTTTCATATGCTTAGCATTTATTATTCAGTTCAATTTATTTCTCAAGCTTTTAGACACATAAGTTGTATATTCGGTATCAGAATTTAACTAAGTGATCTGTTAAATGTGAGTTTTCAGTTGAAGACTTATTTAGACTACAAGAAGCTAAATTTCAGATTTAATATTTAGAATACTCAATGTGAGTCATCACAGATTAGACCCACATACCTAAGAAGAGTCTCAGATCCAATCTTAATTATTTAGTAATCAAGATACATATTTAGATTTATATTTAGAAGATTAAGAATTCAGTTTGGTTGAATAAGATTTTAGTTCTTATTAGGATAATTTCAAGGCAGTAGATAAGTAAGACAAATCTTCTGAGATATTCAAATTTTATTCAGATTCATATTTACATTCAAAATTTAGTTATCAGTATTCAGTTTTAGTATAAGTTCAGATTCAAAATTCAATAAAGTTCAGTTATCAGTATTCAGTTTCAGTTCACATTAAAAAATAAGTAATTTTAGACTTAAGATAAATAAGTCAGAACCTTTATATAAGATATTATATGATAAGCCCTCATTCAGTTAGTCCTGGGACGATTCAAATGCATCTGTTGCTAATTTAGAGGAGTGTTTACTCCAATTCAGAAGTACTTTGGTACTAAGTAGGACGTAGTTACACCAATTTAGAGACGTCTTGGTGTCATTCAGAGGCATGTAGTGCCAATTTAGGGTACTTCGGTACCAATTTAGGGTGTAGATACGCCAATTCAGGAGAACTTATCGTATAATGGTGGCTAGAAATCAGATAAAAGACATAAATAAAAGACACATTGATTTAGTGTAAGTTTAAAGTTTTCATATAATAGTCCAACTTTAGGTTACATCATGGATATGTTTATCTTATTAGAAATTCAATGCCACTTACTCTAACCTAGGTTTCCCTTTGTGCATGGTTGGAGACAAAATGTCCGCAGGTACAGAATTTCAGCAGATGGTCATGACAAGAGGATGCAACTCCAACTTTAGGAGGTTTGCTTGGTGGGGCACCATCTACACGATCCCAGAGCTTGGTGATAGAAGTACAATGTTTTATATGTTATCATTTTCTTATAAGGTTTGATATAACTAAGTTTCTATTCTGAGAATGTGATGAGAATTCATTTCATACATAGTCTATAATGGTTTTGGTCTATTATTATTATTATGTGTATCATGCTTGTGACACTCCCTAGTTGAAAAAAATATTAGCTTCCGCTCATGTTATATAAAAATCAGGGTGTTACTATGATACGTCGTTCGAACAAAACGTCATTAACTAAGCGGAATCGATCATTAACAACAGATTACTGAAAATCACTAAAAATTAAAACCTTTTTGCAAAGAGATCCAAAGTATTACATGTACATTCTGGTCCACAAGTACATACCATGTACCGTCTTTTCTCGAGGATTACATACATCAATTGTTCTGTTAAGTCTACACATGAGCAATACACAACCTCAAGGCATTCAAACAAAAATCTCAGATTGATTATGAAAAATGCTAAGTACTGACTCCAAGGACCTGAGAGTACAGAGATGACACATATGAATCTTATCTACAAGACACGACAGTCAGTATCTCCACCTGAGATGTTATTGCTGTCCTTGATGCTGATGTCCTTCCCCTATAGTATGGTTCTTACCTCCTTGTCCTCGTCCACCTAAAAACGTTGGATCCCACAAGGGTGAGATAATTGAAATTGTCCCAGCGAGAGATATAACTCTCCGCCAGAAACATTATTATTGCAGATTAATAGAATAAAACTGATCAGAGGATAAGCAGTTTAGAACATTCTCATATTTTAAAGCATTGCAGTTATCTATGATAGAGCAGTAATTCATCTATTCACTTTAAAAGAAATATGAAGAACATGTATATCATTTATCCATCATACTATATCAACATCTCAAGCTTGTCCTGTGATACTCATTATCATGATATGTCATCCATGAATCATTCTCATTTCTGTCTGTTGACCTTAGCTAATCTGTTAGCCAGATATGAATTGTACCAGTCATGTGAGTATACATCATCATATTCTGTCCAGGCATTGGACTATGCCAATCGTATGCAAGCATTCTAGGCATTGGACTATGTCAATCCGGTGCAAACATTCCAGGTATTGGACTAAGCCAATCCTGTGCAATTATTCCAGGCATTGGACTAAGCCAATCTTGTGCAATTATTCCAGGCATTGGGTTATGACCAATCATGTGACATTATTCCAGGTATTGGGTTATTACCAATCCTGTGCATTTATTCCAGGCATTGGACTAAGCCAATCCTGTGCAATTATTCCAGGCATTGGATTATGACCAATCCTATGACATTATTCCAGGTATTGGGTTATTACCAATCCTGTGCAATTATTCCAGGTATTGGGTTATGACCAATCCTGTGACATTATTCCAGGTATTGGGTTATTACCAATCATGTACAATTATTCCAGGTATTGGGTTATGACCAATCATGTGGCATTATTCCAGGTATTGGGTTATTACCAATCCTGTGCAATTATTCCAGGTATTGGGTTATGACCAATCATGTGACATTATTCCAGGTATTGGGTTATTACCAATCATGTGCAAACATCACTAAATACCACATCACCTTTACTATGTATTAAACCTTGGCCAAGCCATCATACTTATTCACATTCTTTATGTAATTCAAGTATTCCTCTTATCTCTTTTAACCTTATCCAAAACAATATAGCCCTTATTTGGCTATAAGCATAAAGCATGTATGATTAAGATTTCATTATTATTATTGTATCCATTTATTATAATTATTATGCTACTAAATATCCATTTCCTAGCTTATTTAAACATTATCATTTCTTACATGACACTTTTATAAACATCTTGTCACCTCTCACTAGGCAACAACTAACCACATGGCTCACAAGGCCCATTTAAACATCTTGTCACCTTTCCCTAGGCAACAACCTATTCACATGGCTCACAAGGCCATTGCACATTATACTTTTATTCAAGTATTTAATATGCCTAACAAGGCTTATACAACAAAAGAATTACAACCCTCTATCATTAGGGTTAGGGATTTCCCTTCCTTATCGATTAGGGTTTCTCTTGCATATCGTCACCCTTCATTAGGTTTAGGGTTTCCCATTATTAACCATTTAGGTTCTCAATATCATATTATTAATGATCAAGCCCTAATTCATTGCTCCACACAGCTAGGAGCCAACATTTTTTTTGAGGAAAGGTAATGTTTATATTGAAATAAAACACATCAAGCAAGCGAAGACCTGCTTATGTGAAGTACCAGCTGAATGTTTGTGAGTGGAGCTGCTGAACGGAGAAAACAGAGAAAAAACTGAAGCATAAGCAAAAAGCAAAGTTTGGCTAGCTGGGGGGAGGCACCCCTTAAAACAATCTCCTATAATGTTAAGCATCCAAAAACGATAATCTGATATGAACCGTCTTTAATTTGGCTTGATTCACAGTAGTTGTTGCACCAAGCTGACCCCAGCCTCGTCATCCACCATAGTTTTCAGATCACAGAGAAAAGAAGCTTCGGATTCACCTTCTTCCAAATCATCCTTTTTTTCATCTGTTAGTTTTCCTGCAGTTTAGTGAGGAAATGAAGATCGACATCAACTTGAGAAATGATAATTTTTGCCAATTTTTTGACGTTGTTGAAAGTTCTATTGTTCCTTTCTTTCCATAGGTTCCAGCAAATAGTGATGAAGATATCATTACTTTTGAAATTTCTGTAATTTCTTAATGGGGTTAATTTCATGGGGAAAAAGTCTTCCTGGAGATCGGGAATACTTTTTCTCATGAAGTGTGAAAAAATTTCTTGAGAGAAAGTGCATTTGAAGAAGATGTGGCTGACTGAATCATTGTTTTTTTCACAGAGGACACATCTGAATGGTCCGATGAAGCCCTTTCTTGAGAGATTTTCACCTGTAAGAAGTTTATTGTGAAGAAGAAGCCATAAGAATGTTTTGAATTTTTGTGGCCATTTTTGTTTCCAAAGCTTTGTTGATGATGGAGAGATACTCTGTAGCATAGGAAATTGTAAGCAAGCTTGATTGAATACTCTTTCCCCCATTTCCAGGTGATGCTGTTTGAGATGTTATTTTCCAAAGTACAAGCTAGATTTCTAAAAACGTATTGGCTGACCTGGGAAAGGATACATCTTTTTAAGGAGTTTGATCTGTTACTGGTAATGAGAGAAAGGGCTTTATCAATTTTTAAGTTGAGAAGATTTTTTGGAATAGACCAAGAAGTTTTGAGATTTACAACTGAGTTTTTTTCTAACCATGGGTCAAACCAGAAGGAAATATTTTTGTGTGAATGTGGGGGAGTGTTTATGATTTGAGAAAGCGTGTTTATATTCTTATTTATGAATTTCCAGAGAGGGGAAGCTGATTTCCACTGGGTATGGTGCCAAGGTGGGGAGTGCTGGTAGTATTTTTTTGTGATAAGCTGAGACCAGATTTTCTTTTTGTTTTGGATAAGACAATCTATAACTTTGGCGATAAGGCAGAGAGAGTGTATTTCAATATTTATAATGCCCCAGCCACCTAGATCAAATGGAGCTGAAATAGTTTTCCAATTGACTAGATGATAGTGTTTCCCTTGTTTATTTTGTTTTTGGACATTATTCCACAGGAAATTTCTCCGGATTCTGTCAAGGATGGATTTTGTTTTTGAGGGTAAAGGAATGCAGCTTAAGAAGTGGGTTGTTATAGGAGTAATGACACTATTTAGTAGGGTGAGCCTGCCCGAGAGGTTAAGGAAGTTGTTTTCCCAACCGGTGAGTTTTGTGTTTATTTTTGAGATAATAGGATTCCAGATGGAATTTGATAAGTTATAAGGGGTGATAGGAAGACCAAGATATTTGATCGGAAATTCTTCAGATCTGCATTTGAGAAAGTCTTTTAGGTTCTCCAAATAGGATTGTTGAATGTTTACCCCAAAAATGGAGGATTTTTTAATGTTTACTTTCAGCCCAGAGATATAGGAGAAGAGACCTATGATCCTAAAGATATTTTGAACAGAGGAAAAATCTGGGGAGGAAAAGATGATGGTATCATCCGCAAATTGAATAATGTTCTCCATGCAGTCATCAGGAGTCAAAATGAGGCCGTTTTGTTTTCCCATGTGTAGCATGCGAGAGAGAATGGTGGTTAAAATGATGAAGAGGTATGGAGAGAGTGGGTCCCCTTGTCTAAGTCCACTTGTATTATGGAAATATCCAAAAGGCACGCCATTTATGATTGTGGAGAAGTGATTTGTAGATATACATGCATGTATCCAAGATATCCATTTGTCAGGGAAAGCAAAACCTTTAAGAGTTTGAATAAGACAGTTCCAATTTACAAAATCAAATGCTTTTTCAAAATCCAGCTTAATGGCAAGGAGAGGGTTTTTTTTTGTATGACAAAGATGGATGGTTTCGTTGACCATTAAAAAAGCATCTTGGATACTGTGATTTTTTAGAAAGGCGGATTGGTTTAGAGGGATGATATCATCCATGAGAGGTTTGATCCTATTTGCTAATGTTTTTGCAATGATTTTATAGGAGGTATTAATGAGACTGATAGGACGAAAATGGGAAATAATTTCTGGTTTACTATTTTTTTTATCAAAGTGATGAAGGTTTTATTGATGTATTTAATGATGTTATGCGGATTTGAACTAGCTTGGAAAGCAGAAAGGAAGGCAAGGAAGTCGTTTTTATAATGATCCCAGTTGGCCAAGTAGAACTCAGCGTTGAGGCCATCTGGACTAGGCGATTTATTTTTTCCTAGGTCAGAGATCGCAGATTGTAAATCTTCGAGAGTGAAAGGTTTAATGAGGTCATGAGGATTTTTTTTAATTTTCACAAATAGAATGCCAATGAAGGTTTTTTAGGCCAGATGGGTTATGATTATTGTTGAAGATTTTTTTAAAGTGGTTTTTTATATGGGTAATGATGGATTGTTTATGAGAAGTGAGTCTTCCATTTATCAAAAGGTGAGTTATAGCATTATTTCTGAATTTTTGGTTGCAAATTTTGTGAAAGAATTTTGTATTTTTGTCACCTTCTTTAGCCCATGTAATTTTAGCCATTTGTCTCCATTTAGTCTCAATTCTATTATTTATGTGTTCTAGATCAGCTTTAATGGAGAGGATCAAGGCTGGGTCAGCTGAAGGGTCTTTTTCAACATGGAGAAGTTGGTCTTCGAGGTCTTTCTGAGAATCAGTTAAGGTCGAGGGGTTTAATAACATCCATTTTTTAATATGATTTTTGATGTATTTTGTGTTATTTAAAATGTGAAGACCTATGTTGGTTGATAGTGAGTTAGCAAGAGTCCAGTTTTCAAGACAAGATTTGGAAAATTTTGTGATGTGGAGCCAGTTGTTTTCAAATCTAAACGGACGTGAACCCCAAGAGTTTGAGGCAGTTTCAAGGATGAGGGGAAAGTGGTCAGAAATTGTGCGATGGGAGATGTAAACCGAGGAGAGAGGATGCTTGTCTTCCCAAAGGTTGGAATAAATGAAATGATCGAGACGGGCAAAGGACCGATTTCTAGACCACGTAAATAAGGCATTTGTGGGAACAAGATCGATGAGTGAGTGGTTTGAAAGCATCTGTTTAAATTTTTTGTCAGCTGCTGTCATGGGGGAGGGAGATGGATTTGAGTTGATCCTATCAGATATCTGTGTAACAAGATTGAAATCACCACCAAGGACCCAGGGTATCTGATGGTAGTTTGTGAAGAGGCAACGTAACTCCTCAAGGAAGGAAGTTTTGTCATATCCTGGTTCCCCATAAATACCAGTGAAGGACCAAAGAAAGTCATCCGCAAGATTTTTGAAATCAATCGTTATCGAAAAAATTTTAATGGAGGAGTTTAGCAAAACAAGGATCTGATTATTATATCCCACAAGGATGCCACCTTTAAAACCCTTGGGTGGAAGCTGAATCCAGTTAGTGATTCTATTTCCACCAATGGTTTTGAGGGTGAAGGGGGTGAGAAAGGATTTTGTTTCTTGGATGGAGATTAAATCTATTTTGTTTTTATAAATATGGGATCGTAATTTTTTTCTTCTTTGTAGATTTGCTGCTCCACAGATATTCCAAGATGAGATTTTCATGAGAAAGGAAATGAAGAGCGAGAGAAAAAATCAGGAAGAATAGTAATCTGTTAGCAGCCTTTCTTGGACCAACCCATGAATGTTTCTATGTTATTTAACATATACTGTGTGTCATCATTTTTTTCAAAGCAAAAGCCTATCTTGTTTGCAAATGATGTAAAACTTTTAGTGCTTGACCAAGAAGCAACTTCATCTATAGTGACAGACTTATTTTTCATTTTATGTGGAAGAGATGAAGAAAGAGTTGATGCAGGAGAATCATAACTGATAGAGCAGGGTGTAGTGTTACCTCTCTTTGGCCTGTTAATGATGCTGGTTCCTTTGATGTTGGCCTGTTCAGGTTGCAGGATCTTTTGCAAGTAGCTGGAGGTTGTCTTTTGCATAGGGCTCTCCTGTTCCAAACTCTGCAGTGAGGAATCTTTGTTTTGTAAAGATGAGTCTTGAAAAGCAGCAATTTGATTGTCCTTGTTTGGGGAATGCCAACTTTCCTTCGTAGATGAAGTAGATTGGCATGAGTTTTTGCTAGGTTTTGTTTTGGAAGCGGGAAGGGAGGGGTCAGGAGATCTGTTTCTTTTTTTGTTTTGCTGATGGTATGAACTTTCAGAAAAATTTGTAGGTTTCCTAATCCAGACTTGATTTCTGGCAGGAGGAATACTGGCATGAGGGATGAGGTTTTTTCCTTTGTTTGGGCTAAACCATGAAGGAGGGTGTGTTGAAAGCTCAGAGAATGCAGTGATGTTGATAGTGGGGTGTTCAACAACAAGCTTCAGATGGTATATAGATTCACCTATCCTGATATTGATAGAAGGAGGAAGAGAGATGGCAACTTTGATGGAGAAAAGGCAATAGGCTTTGATGAATTGGGTGGGATGAAGCGTTTCAGGACTAATGTATTGAAGTGTAGCTCCAATAGAATGAGTGATGCCTCTGAAAATTTCAAGCTCCCACAGATGTGGAGGAAGGTTTGAGATGGCTACCCAGTCGGATCCTCCAACAGGAGCAGGGAAAGAGCCTATATCAGCAGACCATTTGGAGAGACGTGCCATGATAAAGCTGGATCCACAGGGTATGGTGAGCATCTGGTTGAAGATATGGTTAATCTTCGTCCCTTCAGGAACAATATAAATGAGCTGAGTGGGTGAGAAAACTTTTGGTTTGAGGATGGTTTGGCCAGGGAGAAGAAGTGCTAAAGCCCTAGTAATATCGAGAACATTGATAGGATTGTTGTCCAGATTATTTTCGATTGTAACAAGAATACGTATGAGGGAAAAAACCTTGAGTAATCGCATAGAGTTTGCAGGGAGATCCATGGCTATCGCATATTCAATGAAGTCTGGTGTCTTCATGGTAGGAGTAGAGGGAGGAAGGTTGACACAATTTGGTTCGGCTGAAGGGGTTTTTGATGGAGGGATATATTGTTGTGTGTGATGTTTGGGAGAGGTTTTAGGCGAGGGGTTGGGTTTTGAAATAGGCGGTGTCCAAGAGCTTGAGTTTACGAGACAAGGGTTTTTTTTCTTTTGCATGTTCGGGCGGGAGATTTGCTAGACATGCAAAGGGATTTTTTGTATGGTAATGATTGAGGGGTGGTACATCGTTTGGCCAGTGGTTGGTGGAAGATTGTTTTGGGACCACTGAACTATTTTGGAAAGGGGGGTTTCACGACGAATGAGAGAGCATGTTAGATCGGTGGAGGTATGACTGTTGGAAAAACCTATTGGGGAGGGGTCTAGACAAACAGAACCTTTTTATGTGTCCAATGCTACCACAGTTGAAGCAGGTGCGTCGTGTGAAACACCTGGAAGAAGAGTGGCTGTTGCTGTGGCAGAGGGAGCAGGAAAGAGCACGAAAAGGTTTTTTGGGAGGAACCTTTTTCCAGATTTGGGCGGTGGAGTTATGTTCTAGAGAGTCTTTAATAAGAATGGCAGATTTGGCTTGTCCCAGAATAGGAAAGGCGAGATTTAAATGATAAATGTCCTTAGGGATGATATCCCTAGGTAAAGAGGACTTAGAACGGAGGGTTTTGTATAAGGACGATAGCTTTGGTCTATAATCATCTTCTTTAATAGATGGAGAGGGAAAAAGTTTATACCTTTTTGTGATGGAACTCAATTGTTGAATCATTGGAGATGTGATCTCATCTTCTTCATCTTCTGATCCAGAGGAGATGGAGATGGGCCAAGTCTGCACACCCATCGGGGGTTGATGTTCTGCTCTGACGAAGAGTTGGTCTGCAGAGTTTGAGGATGAAGAACTGTCTTGATCTTGTCTTTTGTAGAGATAGGCGAGAGATGGTGGAGTATCATGTCTGAAATCACGAACCCAAGCACGAAAGGTGTGATCTTCATAAGGTTGAAGATACACAGACCATTCCGGTTGCAGATTTAGTTCCAAGCGCATCTCTTCCCAACCATCCGAGATGAGGAGGAAAGGATTTTTTTTACCCGAGGTTGTTTTCAAAGGGGTAGACCATGAAAGTGAAACCTGGAATGAGCGGTGGCCTATGTTGATCATACAAATGCCTGGGGAGATGTCATATTTGTGATAAATCCAAGCTCTAGGAAGCGGGATAGTTTGTGAGAAGGTTGGATCAGATAGATGGATCTCCAGGAAGGGGAAGCGCGAGTTCATGTTGAGAGGGGAAGATGGGGTTTTCGAGATGTTACTGGACTTCAGGGTTTTGTGCTTCTGGAGGGCACGGCGGAATGATTTGATCTTGCCCAATTTTTGCATGCATTACGCTTTTATGCATGTTGCAAGGATGAGTGCGCCTCCAATTCTCATAATGATAACCGAGAGTTTGGTGTAGCTTTTATTGCGGCTCGTCTGAAACACAGTTGAGCTGTTGTGATCCTTGAAACCCACAAAATCTGGGGAAAGAGAATGTGTCCGATAGAGAATGAAGATGGGTAATCAATGCGATGTTGCTTGCATGTTCCTAGGCCAAAATAGGGACACGAGGGGTGTAGGAATTTGAGACTTTTTCCAGCAGGAAAATTGTAAGCTTTATCCAATCAGGCAGAGCGATGAAGCTGTAAAGGGAGGAGGCGATATCTGAAGAGGTGATGATAGAAACTATTTCGTCGTATCAACTAAGAAGATGATAGAAGTGGAGTCTCGAAGGGGCTGAGACCCATTTTAGCCGATGATGAGAGTCCCCGTCGATAAGGGGGGAGGCGTGAGGTGGGGGAAGATCACCTAAGGAGGGGCACCCAACTTGGGAGACGACAGACCGAATAGCGATTTCTAGAGAGAAGTTGGAGCTTTCTCCCTCTAACTTACCATTTTCTCCAACTTCACAAATCTGCTAGGAGCCAACATTGATAACATAAGTATTCAATCATGCTTATTTATTTCATCATTTATCATTAAATAAATTATCAACACAAGATATGAGTTCCTCTCTCATCTTTACCAGAATATGATTACATCATACTTTATTAATTTGGCTTAACCTTTTCATAAGGTGTGTTAGCCTAAACTTATCAAAGTGCATTATATCTCAATGTAACAATTGACATGACACACTTCATGTGTTACTCATCCAAATATATTGGATTTAGGATACATCAAGGTGTATCAACCTTAAGGTACTGAATGTGATATCTATCATGTCTTGATGTATCACTTCCCTTGTCACCTTTATCTTACTTAAGTTCATCAACTTATCTTGTACTAGGGTATTTCCCATCCTAATACTTTATGCACCCTGTATTAGAATTTCACATAACATCATCCTATATCAGGGTTTCACATAGCATTACCTGAAATTAGGGTTACTCAACTTATAGCCCAAAGTTAGGGTTATGGTTTATCAACCTTCTCGATTAGGGTTTCATGATCTCTTTATCAAGGATCATACCCTGATTACATATTTTATTCATGTTGAGGGTGTTTAAGTTTAACCACTACATTATTATTGTACATGTATGAAATCCTCTATCTCTCTCATCCTCTCTAGGATGTTGATTACTTTAATCTTGATTAGATTAGATCAACCCTTCATTCAAGTACACGATTTAGGGTTAGCATGGTGTACTAAGATATTACTTTCATAAACATCAAAGGTTAACCCTTCTAAGGGGGGTACTAATCACTTAAGTACCTTAAAGGTACAACCACTGTAATTATCTTTGATAAACACTATTAACAATCATAGGGTTAATTGATCTTTCATCACATTAGGTCTTCAAACGGTTTTGATACTTTTGAACCTTCAAACGGTTTTGACCTTCTTGACCTGTAAACGGTTTTGAGACCGTTTGGGCATCTAGGGTTGAGACCGTTTGCTCTTAAATGGTTTTGAAACCATTTGGTGCTTTCGACCCTTGAAACCGTTTAATCAAATTAATAATAGAAACTGAATGAACAACCCATAATTGAAACTGATTGAACATCAAGCGGTTTTGAGACCGTTTGCCCTCCAAACGGTCTGAAGACCATTTGATACCAAACGGTCTCAAGACCGTTTGGTCCAAACCACCTTGAAACCGAATGGATCAATTAGGGTTTCCACAATCAATCGATTTAGGGTTTGAACTCATTGAATCATCCAACATTGAGACCATCGAAAGTAGATCAACTTGTAACCCTTGGATATCCATCCATCCATGACTCCTCTTGACCTCAAACGGTCTTGAGACCGTTTTCCCTCAAACGGTGTTGAGACTGTTTGAGCCATTCAACATAGAAATCGACTCAATCAATTTAGAGTTTCAACCAATCAATCTGATTAAGGTTTGTAATCAATGGATCATCCATTCTGGAATCCATTATAATTAGATCAATTTGAACCATTAGATCTTCAATCATCCACATCAGCAATTGACCCCAAACGGTCTTGAGACCGTTTGCCCTCCAATGGTCTTGAGAGTGTTTGATCACCAAACGGTCTTGAGACCGTTTGGTCATCAAAATTGCAAACTGTATGCTCATGATATTTATTGAGGTGTGTGCTAAGATGACATCATCATCTTCAAGCTACAAACCTTCGAAATTTTCTGTGATTCTTATGGTGATTTCATCAACTAATCAAAAGGAATTTCGGGAAAGAAGAAAGATTCAACATATGATGAAGAAATGAAATCAATAATAATATTTAAGGGTTCAAGTTATATTACCCGCCTTCAAAGTTGAATCCAAGATTCAAGCTTCACGTCTTTAATGGTGAATGAAGCTTTCTCAACTTCCCAAGGTCCGTCCTCAAGTCTTTGAGTGAAAAGAATGGCTAGAGTTGAAGATTGAATGGAGAAAAGAAGAAAATAAGCATTGAATTTTGATTTCCACCATGAAATCAAGGTTGAAGATGATTAAGGAGCTCACCTACAGGTTGTGGTACATACTCTTGTTGCTCCTAAGCTCCCTTGTGTTTGGCCAAAGCAAGGAAAGAAAGAAGAGTCGAAAAAGCCTTTCATGTGGGTGAAAAATGGAGTGTATATAAGGGAATTTCAAAAGAGAGAAAGTGTTATACAAATCTTTTAATTCCCAAAATTGATGCCACTTATCCCCCTCACTTCCTTGCATACGAAGCCATCATCCTCCCCATCTTAATCCTCTTCTTTATCCATGAATTGAAAGAAAACAAATTAAGCACCTTAATCAATATAATAATAATATCAAAAAATTAGTGGATATTACCTTTTCTTTTACTAATGTGAGTGGGCTCTCCACTCACTTTAGATATTTCAGTGCCATTGCAAGGCAAAAGGACTTCCATACTTATATAAATTCAACCATCATACTTTTGGTTGAAGGGCACTCCCATTAATATATTTATTTTTGCATTAAATTGAATTAGGGTTTCAATTATGCTTAAATCTTGATTATTTTAATATCAAGATTCTCTCTCCTCCAAAGAGATTCAAATGAGATGCCCCTCTGATTTTCTTGTCTCTAATTGATACAAAGAAACATTAGGGACTCTCTAGAAGTGGTATTTTGCATATTGAACACTAGGTTTTGGGTAAATTGCACATTACACCAAAACTAGGTTTCAATGCACAAACATTGGTTAATAAGCTCTTTCTTGGTGCTCAGGCTTGTGGAAGCCTTAACTCATCATCATTCTCATTCTTATGATGCTTAAACACTTGAGAAACATTTTATCATGTAACATTTGCAATTTTACCCCTCAACTTGGGTAACTTGCACTTTAGTCCAAAACAAGTAAAACATTGTTTCAACGTTATTCAAAAAGGACGAAAATTGAAACATAAGTTCCTCTTGAGCCTTAATTACTTTTACAAAGATAAAGACAAGAATATAAATGACTTGCTTAAGCAAAACTTCTAGGGTTAAGGCATAACCCAGGTCAGGGATGTTACAATTATAAACCCCTAACAAGGATTTCGTCCCCGAAATCCCAGGTAATGGAAAACATATATTATTTACTCATCATATCATCAAGCCTCCAACTAACATCTTAATGTCATAGAGATGCCATAGAACTTTGATCATCACAAAGTCCTTCCATACTGGGTTATCATAGAATTTGTCACACAGGACACATACTCCACTGTCCTTTTCATTATTGACTGTAGAGTCAACTCTGTGTCAGGTAACACTACCTTATTTAACTCAGGTGTCAAACCTCACTGATTTGTCACCCACTTGGAACTACAAGTCTTATCATACATTTTTAGCTTTAATAAGCTTTTCCCACAATGATTCTACAATTGTTCCTTCAATTAGTACATTCTTATTGATGTTATGTTTATGCAGAGCATAAACCCCTAACATATGATGTCCATAGTATTTTATATAACTAGACTAATTTCACAGTTGTCCATTCAAGGTAACCAACATAAATCATGTTTCTGTCATCTTAGGACATTACTCGTTACACATATCTTTATCTTGGAATCAAAGTCCAAGACAAACTGATACTTTTCTAAGTATCCAACAATTGAACATTTTTAACTTATGCACATCAAGTGTGACTCACTTGATTGCCATGTCCCTGAAGGGAAAGAACACAAAGGAACATATTCTTTTTATCACCCCATCTTTACTCAGGGTTGTTTATCAAAGAGAAGAGATTATCATGTCCTCCGATTATTGCATGAAATTTCAATTGTTCATGTGTCATTCAATCTTATTTCCTCTTAAGTTCCTTGCCTTCATCATAGAAATTATAGAGATGATTACATATAACCACCTCTCAATATTATTATCATTATGATTACTAGATCTGGGTATTCCAACCCTTAGTTCATCACTGAACATTGTTACCTCTAGGTCCTCAAACCAAGGTATACATTATACTAAACATCCTCTTTTGTTTATAAGTTGATCTATGATTAACTCAGATCTCTCCATATCAATTAAGATGCGGTAGAATTTTCCATGCCACATCTCTGACTTCATTGTGCTCTTTAGATTGTCTCAAAATGACTACTTTATCAGGGTAATCAGAAAGATAGCAATCTAAGAGTGTCATACTTACCTTACCTTCAATAGATGAATACCTGGCCAGGGTATTCAAGAACTAAAATTAGGTAGTATGCATTTGTTTTATATTATGTTTCATACTTTTAACATCTCTTTAAATTTACTATTTAGTATCTTAGATTTTCTCTGGGTGTTTCTTTTACATCTCTTCTAAATGAAAAGAAAATTTCAAAACATATAAGAGAATATTATTCTAAATATAGGTTCTCATCTTTTTTATCTCTTCCTTATGTCCTCATAGGACTTATTAAAGGAAGCTCAACAATAACTACCTTTCTTATAATCAGTAGGCAGAGAGAGGAAAAAGGAAAGATAATTCAGAATGAAAAGTTTTATCTGACATGTTACTTTACGAGTTATCTAGTGTCTTATCTGACCCAATACATGGAGTCAGTTGTCATCTGCTATTGCCTATGTCCTCTACTACCAGAGGTAGATGAACCAAACTTTGACACTTGTCTTCATCCTCGGCCTTCTGCTTCACTAACCTGGGGTCTTTGTGGGTTTTGCAGATTATGCCTTGACTTTTGGGTCACCACATTATTTCTTCTTGGACACTGCTGCCTAAAATGTCCTATCTGTCCACATTTATGGCAAGTTCGGCCCACACTTGATGACCACTGCACTGGTGTACTATATTGTGGTTGAACCGGTGTTATTGAAAACTTTGGTTGTTTAGTACCACCAATCCACTGTTCCTGTGACTGTGTAGATCTCCTTTTGAGGTTTGCCTCATGTTTCTTTGTCACAGACCTTTCTATCCTCCGAATTGACTCCACAAATGTGGCAAATCTCTCTCTACTTTCTAACACAGCTTCTGAGATAGACACCTCAGCATTCAGTCCTTTCTCAAAACGTCGAATCTTCTCCTGCTCAGTAGCAACCATTTGAGGACAAAATCGTTAAAGTTCCATAAACCTAGCCTCATATTCATTTATTGACATGGTTCCCTGTCGAACTTTCTCAAACTGTGAGATCTTTTCGTCTAAGTATGTTCTTGGAAAATACTTATTGATGAATTCTTGACCAAATTCCTCCCAAACAACCTCTTCATCATTCCTTTTTACTTCTTCTATGGCCCACCAATGGCCGGCACTATCCTTTAAAAGGTATACAACATGTTTAACTTTGTCAACATCTGGAATACTAAGGATCTTAAAAGCCTATTCTAACTCAGTGAGCCATAGATCAGCATCTTCTGGGTCAGTTGTCCCAGCATATTCTGTAGCTCCTACACGACGTAGTCATTTAAAAGTCTTACCAGACCCATGTCCCTCATTGGGAGTTGGTGCCCTAGGTGCTGGTGCGGGCATCCAGTCTGCCATATGCCTCATTGTGGCCATGAATTCCCTAAATAGAGTATGAATGGTTGGGTTTTCTATCATAGCTTCATCAAAATGGGGATTCTCAGGCACTGATTCCTCTCTTGCCTGATCCCTTGCACATCCTACGGGTGCAGCAACATTGCTTTCAGTGACGTGATCCTAGTGTTCTCCAGACATCTTTAAGATATCCCCCTTCTTCTGCATAAGCAGAAGTCATTATAAGATATACTGGAGGACACTAACACAGACTCAACACCTTAGTCATATGTCTATGTAGACTCAGCGAACCTTAAGCTCTGATACCACTAATTGTGATACGCCGTTCGAACAAAACATCATTAACTAAGCGAAAGTGATCATTAGCAATGGATTACTGAAAATCACTAAAAATTAAAACCTTTTTGCAAAGAGATCCAAAGTATTACATGTACATTCTGGTCCACAAGTACATACCATGTACCATCTTTTCTCGAGGATTACATACATCAATTGCTCTGTTAAGTCTACACATGAGCAATACACAACCTCGAGGCATTCAAACCAAAATCTTAGATCGATTATGAAAAACACTAAGTACTGACTCCAAGGACCTGAGAGTACAGAGACGACACATATGACTCTTATCTACAAGACACGACAGTTAGTATCTCCACCTGAGATGTTACTATTGTCCTTGATGTTGCTGTCCTTCCCCTATAGTATGGTTCTTACCTCCTCGTCCTCGTCCACCTAAAAATGTTGGATCCCATTGGGTGAGACAATTGAAATTGTCCCAGTGAGAGATATAACTCTCCGCCAGAAACATTATTATTGCAGATTAATAGAATAAAACTGATCAGAGGATAAGCAGTTTAGAACATTCTCACATTTTAAAGCATTGCAGCTATCTATGATAGAGCAGTAATTCATCTATTCACTTTAAAAGGAATATGAAAAATATGTATATCATTTATCCATCATACTATATCAACATCTCAAGATTGTCCTGTGATACTCATTATCATGATATGTCATCCATGAATCATTCTCATTTCCATCTGTTGACCTTAGCTAATCTGTTAGCCAGATATTGAATTGTACCGATCATGTGAGTATACATCATCATATTCTGTCCAGGCATTGGACTATGCCAATCATATGCAAACATTCTAGGTATTGGACTATGCCAATCTTGTGCAAACATTCCAGGTATTGGACTAAGCCAATCCTGTGCAATTATTCCAGGCATTGGACTAAGCCAATCCTGTGTAATTATTCCAAGCATTGGGTTATGACCAATCCTGTGACATTATTCCTGGTATTGGGTTATTACCAATCTTGTGCAATTATTCCAGGCATTGGACTAAGCCAATCTGGTGCAATTATTCCAGGCATTGGATTATGACAAATCATGTGACATTATTCCAGGTATTGGGCTATTACCAATCATGTGCAATTATTCCAGGTATTGGGTTATGACCAATCCTGTGACATTATTCCAGGTATTGGGTTATTACCAATCCTGTGCAATTATTCCAGGTATTGGGTTATGACCAATCCTATGACATTATTCCAGGTATTGGGTTATTACCAATCATGTGCAATTATTCCAGGTATTGGGTTATGACCAATCTTGTGACATTATTCCAAGTATTGGGTTATTACCAATCCTGTGCAAACATCACTAAATACCACATCACCTTTACTAGGTATTAAACCTTGGCCAAGACATCATACTTATTCACATTCTTTATGTAATTCAAGTATTCCTCTTATCTCTTTTAAGCTTATCCAAAACAATATAGCCCTTATTTGGCTATAAGCATAAAGCATGTATGATTAAGATTTCATTATTATTATTGTATCCATTTATTATAATTATTATGTTACTAAATCTCCATTTCCTAGCTTATTTAAACATTATCATTTCTTACATGACACTTTTATAAACATCTTGTCACCTCTCACTAGGCAACAACTAACCACATGGCTCACAAGGCCCATTTAAACATATTGTCACCTCTCACTAGGAAACAACTAACCACATGGCTCACAAGGCCCATTTAAACATCTTGTCACCTTTCCCTAGGCAACAACCTATTCACATGGCTCACAAGGCCATTGCACATTATACTTTTATTCAAGTATTTAATATGCCTAACAAGGCTTATACAACAAAAGAATTACAACCCTCTATCATTAGGGTTAGGGATTTCCCTTCCTTATCGATTAGGGTTTCTCTTCCATATCGTCACCCTTCATTAGGTTTAGGGTTTCCCATTATTAACCATTTAGGTTCTCAATATCACATTAATAATGATCAAGCCCTAATTCATTGCTCCACACAGCTAGGAGCCAACATTGATAACATAAGTATTCAATCATGCTTATTTATTTCATCATTTATCATTAAATAAATGATCAACACAAGATATGAGTTCCTCTCTCATCTTTACCAGAATATGATTACATCATACTTTATTAATTTGGCTTAACCTTTTCATAAGGTGTGTTAGCCTACACATATCAAAGTGCATTATATCTCAATGTAACAATTGACGTGACACACTTCAAGTGTTACTCATCCAAATATATTGGATTTAGGATACATCAAGGTGTATCAACCTTAAGGTGATGAATGTGATATCTATCATGTCTTGATGTATCACTTCCCTCATCACCTTTATCTTACTTAAGTTCATCAACTTATCTTGTACTAGGGTATTTCCCATCCTAATACTTTATGCACCAGTTCATCACATTTATCATGTAATGTATTGGTCATAAGTCACTTATTTGAAATATGCAACCATTGTCAATGATATGGACTCATTTCAAGTTAAGGCATTATTGATATAAGATCATCCATTAACAACCACCTTAGGTGTTTCACTTATCAATATATTAGTCACTATTCCATTATTAGGGATAGGTTTTCCCATCTTTATCAATTAGGGTTTACATAACATCACCCTATATTAGGCTTTCACATAACATCACCCTGTATTAGAATTTCACATAACATCATCCTATATCAGGGTTTCACATAACATCACCCTGTATTAGAATTTCACATAACATCATCCTATACCAGGGTTTCACATAGCATTACCTGAAATTAGGGTTTCTCAACTCATAGCCCAAAGTTAGGGTTATGGTTTATCAACCTTCTCGATTAGGGTTTCATGATCTCTTTATCAAGTATCATACCCTGATTACATATTTTATTCATGTTGAGAGTGTTGAGGTTTAACCACTACATGATTATTGTACATGTATGAAATCCTCTCTCTCTCATCCTCTCTAGGATGTTTATGACTTTAATCTTGATTATATTAGATCAACCCTTCATTCAATTACACCATTTAGGGTTAGCATGGTGTATTAAGATATTACTTTCATAAGCATCAAAGGTTAACCCTTCTAAGGGTACTAATCACTTAAGTAACTTAAAGGTACAACCATTGTAATTATCTTTGATAAACACTATTAACAATCATAGGGTTAATTGATCTTTCATCACATTAGGTCTTCAAACAATTTTGATACTTTTAAACCTTCAAACAGTTTTGACCTTCTTGACCTTTAAACGGTTTTGAGACCGTTTGCCCTCCAAATGGTCTTGAGACCGTTTGGGCATCTAGGGTTGAGACTGTTTGCTCTTAAACGGTTTTGAAACCGTTTGGTGCTTTCAACCCTTAAAATTGTTTAATCAAATTAACAATAGAAACCGAATGAACAACCCATCATTGAAACCGATTGAACATCAAACGGTTTTGAGACCGTTTGCCCTCCAAACAGTCTGAAGACCATTTGATCCCAAATGGTCTCAAGACCGTTTGGTCCAAACCACCTTGAAACTGAATGGATCAATTAGGGTTTGCACTCATTGAATCATCCAACATTGAGACCATTGAAAGTAGATCAACCTTTAACCCTTGGATCTCCATTCATCCATGACTCCTCTTGACCTCAAACGGTCTTGATACCGTTTGAGCCATTCAACATAGAAATCGACTCAAGCAATTTAGAGTTTCAACCAATCAATCCAATTAGGGTTTGTAATCAATGGATCATCCATTCTTGAATCCATTATAATTAGATCAATTTGAACCATTGGATCTTCAATCATCCACATCAGCAATTGACCCCAAACGGTCTTGAGACCGTTTGGTCATCAAAATTAAAAATCATATGCTCATGATATTTATTGAGGTGTGTGATAAGATGACATAATCATCTTCAAGCTACAAACCTTCGAAATTTTCTGTGATTCTTATGGTGATTTCATCAACTAATCAAAAGGAATTTCGGGAAAGAAGAAAGATTCAACATATGATGAAGAAATGAAATCAATAATAACATTTAAGGGTTCAAGTTATATAACCCGCCTTCAAAGTTGAATCCAAGCTTAAAGCTTCATGTCTTTAATGGTGAATTAAGCTTTCTAAACTTTCCAAGGTCCGTCCTCAAGTCTTTGAGTGAAAAGAATGGCCAAAGTTGAAGATTGAATGGAGAAAAGAAGAAAATAAGCATTGAATTTCGATTTCCACCATGAAATCAAGGTTGAAGATGATTAAGGAGCTCACCTACAGGTTGGGGTACGTCCTCCTATTGCTCCTAAGCTCCCTTGTGTTCGGCCAAAGCAAGGAAAGAAAGAGAAGTCGAAAAAGCCTTTCATGTGGGTGAAAAATGGAGTGTATATAAGGGAATTTCAAGAGAGAGAAAGTGTTATACAAATCTTTTCATTTCCAAAATTGATGCCACTTATCCCCCTCACTTCCTTGCATATGAAGACATCACCCTCCCCTTCGAAATCTTCTTCTTTATCCATGAATTGAAAGAAAACAAATTAAGCACCTTAATCAATATAATAATAATATCCAAAAATTAGTGGATATTACTTTTTCTTTTACTAATGTGAGTGGGCTCTCCACTCACTTTAGATATTTCGGTGCCATTGTAAGGCACAAGGACGTCCATACTTATATAAATTCAACCATCATACTTTTGGTTGAATGACACTCCCATTAATATATTTATTTTTGCATTAAATTGAATTAGGGTTTCAATTATGCTTAAATCTTGATTATTTTAATATCAAGATTCTCTCTCCTCCAAAGAGATTCAAATGAGACGTCCCTCTGATTTTCTTGTCTCTAATTGATACCAAGAAACATTAGGGACTCTCTAGAAGTGGTATTTTGTATATTGAACCCTAGGTTTTGGGTAAATTACACATTACACCAAAACTAGGTTTTAATGCACAAATATTGCTTAATAAGCTTTTTCTTGGTGCTCAGGCTTGTGGAAGCCTTACCTCAGCATCATTCTCATTTTTATGATGCTTCAACACTTGAGGAACATTTTATCATGTAACATTTGCAATTGAAACCCTCAACTTGGGTAATTTGCACTTTAGTCCAAAACAAGTAAAACATTGTTTCAACATTATTAATAAAGGACTAAATTTGAAACATAAGTTCCTCTTGAGCCTTAATTACTTTTACAAAGATAAAGACAAGAATATAAATGACTTGCTTAAGCAAAATTTCTAGGGTTAAGGCATAACCTAGGTCAGGGATGTTACAATTATAAACCCCTAACAAGGATCTCGTCCCCGAAATCCCAGGTAAAGGAAGACATATATTATTCACTCATCATATCATCAAGCCTCCAACTAACATATTAATGTCATGGAGATGCCATAGAACTTTGATCATCACAAAGTCCTTCCATACTGGGTTGTCATAGAATCTGTCACACAGGACACATACTCCACTGTCCTTTTCATTATTGACTCTAGAGTCAACTCTGTGTCAGGTAACACTACCTTATTTAACTCAGGTGTCAAACCTCACTGATTTGTCACCCACTTGGAACTACTAGTCTTATCATATATTTTTAGCTTTAATAAGCTTTTCTCACAATGATTCTATAATTGTTCCTTCAATTAGTACATCCTTATTGATGGTATGTTTATGCAGAGCATAAACCCCTAACATACGATGTCCATAGTATTTTATATAACTAGACTGATTTCACAGTTGGCCATTCCAGGTAACCAACATAAATCATCTTTCTTTCATCTTAGGACATTACTCGTTACACATATCTTTATCTTGGAATCAAAGTCCAAGACAAACTAATACTTTTCTAAGTATCCAACAATTGAACATTTTTAACTTATGCACATCAAGTGTCATAAGACTCACTTGATTGCCATGTCCCTGAAGGGAAAGAACACAAAGGAACATATTCTTTTTATCACCCCATCTTTACTCAGGGTTGTTTATCAAAGAGAAGAGATTATCATCTCCTCCGATTATTGCATGAACTTTCAATTGTTCATGTGTCATTCAATCTTATTTCCTCTTAAGTTCCTTGCCTTCATCATAGAAATTATAGAGATGATTACATATCACCACCTCTCAGTATTATCATCATTATGATTACTACATCTGGATATTCCAACCCTTAGTTCATCACTGAACATTGTTACCTCTAGGTCCTCAGACCAAGGTATACATTATACTAAACATCCTCTTTTGTTTATAAGTTGATCTATGATTAACTCAGATCTCTCCATATCAATTAAGATGTGGTAGAATTTTCCATGCCACATCTCTGACTTCATTATGCTCTTTAGATTGTCTCAAAATGACTACTTGATCAGGGTAATCAGAAAGATAGCAATCTAGGAGTGTCATACTTACCTTACCTTCAATAGATGAATACCTGGCCAGGGTATTCAAGAACTAAAATTAGGTAGTATGCATTTGTTTTATATTATGTTTCATACTTTTAACATCTCTTTAAATTTACTATTTAGTATCTTAGATTTTCTCTGGGTGTTTCTTTTACATCTCTTCTAAATAAAAAGAGAATTTCAAAACATATAAGATAATATTATTTTGAATATAGGTTCTCATCTTTTTTATCTCTTCCTTATGTCCTCATAGGACTTATTAAAGGAAGCTCAACAATAACTACCTTTCTTATAATCAGTAGGCAGAGAGAGGAAAAAGGAAAGATAATTTAGAATGAAAAGTTTTATTTGACATGTTACCTTTACGGGTTATCTAGTGTCTTATCTGACCCCATACATGGAGTCAGTTGTCATCTTCTATTGCCTTTGTCCTCTACTACCAGAGGTAGATGGACCAAACTGTGACACTTGTCTTCGTCCTCGGCCTTCTGCTTCACTAACTTGGGGTCTTTGTGGGTTTTGTTGGATCCTAGATGGGTGATTAGATGCTCTAGAGGGGGGGGGGTGAATAGAGCTGAAAGCACTTAAACAAAATTCATTAAACCTTCAAATTATATGACAAGATAAGGTTGCTAAATAGGTAATTTGAGTGCAACTAAATCATGCATAGCAAGGATAAGAGAGATTGAACATGCACCAATTAGACAAGCTATTTAGAGTGGTTCCACACTTCAAACTAGAAGTGTGTCAGTCCACTTGCCTAGAGAGGTCAACCTCTAGGACTTCAACCAATTGCACTCTTATATTCATTAATAAGACATACAATACATGACCAACAAAGGACTTACCTATCCAATACAAAGAGTCTTCAACCTTACCAAGGACTTACCCACTTTGCAAGAGTCTTCGGCCTTCTCTAAGGACTTACCCACTCTTGCACAAGTCTTCGGCCTTGCAGGAATTACCCACTCTTCTTGGATCTTCCGCCTTTGACTTCACCTTCACTCGGAGAAGCTTTCCACCAAGGACTTACCCACTTGAGCTTGAGTCTTCTGCCTTCTCCAAGGGCTTACCCACTCTAGCTCCAAGACTTCAGCCTTGATCTTCACCAAGGGACTCCTTCCCTTGTTCTTCTTCACCTCTCTAGGATAAGAGAGAGAACCTTCATCTTCAATATAGGAAATGAGAGATGGGGAGGTGGTGGAAGTGAGAGCCTCACAAGATATACAAATAATACTAGCTCTCTTACAAATCTCCTACTCACTCTAATGGATGTAGCAAGTGATTAAGCTTAGAGAGAGAGAGGAGGCTGTAGGAAGCACTCAACTATAGAATAGGAACCTCACAAAGAGTTTGCAATGAATGCTCAACCTTGGAATGAAGCCCAAGGGGTCCTATTTATAGCTGGGGATGCCTCTTAGCCTTTGAGAACACATGAGAACGAAAAACTAGCCGTTTTGTGGCTTGCAACAGATCTATTTTCACTTGTTGCAACTCCACAACGGCTAGAAGCACTTTTCTGCACTTTTTTGTACAGTCTGATCGACCGAGTTTATATAAAGGTAACTCGGCCGAACCACTAAAAGACAAGGCTGAAAGCTAGACTGTCGGTCGAGTTCCTTTGGAGAAACTCGGCCGATCGGTCGACTTTCATCTTGGACCGATCAGTGGATCGGCCGAGTTTCCTAGCTAGAAACTCGACCGAACGGGAATCGGCTGAGTTTGTAACTCAGCCGATTGCAACAAAAATTCCAGAATATATGGATCGGCCGAGTTTGGAATTCGGCCGACAAAATCCCTGTTATGGGTATTTTGGAATTTTCGTTTGATATACAAATGATGGATTTTTGTGTCCCAATAATTTTTCTAAGCTTAATTACAAGTCATACAATCATTACAAGTGGTTACAAAGCAATTCTAAGGTCATTTACATAGAGATCCCAAATTGCACACTTGTAGCTATTTTGACTTGTCTTTTCTCCAATTTGATATGCGCAAGTTAGGGCATTTGGAGTGTGTCTAAACCTAATCTGAAATCACTCAATGTAGAAGCATTAGACACCAATATGTGGAATGGTTAGTCATCATCAAAACAAGGGTTTAGTCAATTTAGACGTGAGTCAACATTGACCTAATTGACCTTGAGTCAACAAGTTTTGCAGATTATGGCTTGACTGTTGGGTCACCACATTATTTCTTCTTGGACATTGCTGCCTAAAATGTCCTATTTGTCCACATTTATGGCAAGTTCGGCCCTCACTTGATGACCACTGCATTGGTGTACTATATTGTGGTTAAACCAGTGTTACCGAAAACTTTGGTTGTTTAGTACCACCAATCCGCTATTCCTGTGACTGTGTAGATCTCCTTTTGAGGTTTGCCTCAGGTTTCTTTGTCACAGACCTTTTTATTCTCCGAATTGACTCCACAAATGTGGCAAATATCTCTCTACTTTCTAACACAGATGTCGAGATAGACACCTCAACATTCAGTCCTTTCTCAAAACGTCGAATATTCTCCTGCTCAATAGCAGCCATTTGAGGACAAAATTGTAAAATTTCCATAAACCTAGCCTCATATTCATTTATTGACATGGTTCCCTGCCGAACCTTCTCAAACTGTGAGATCTTTTCGTCTAAGTATGTTCTTGGAAAATACTTATTGACGAATTCTTAATGAAATTCCTCCAAACCAACCTCTTCATCATTCCTTTTTAATTCTTCTATGACCCACCAATGGCCAGCACTACCCTTTAAAAGGTATACAACTTGTTTGACTTTGTCAACATCTGGAATACTAAGGATCTTAAAAGCCTTTTCTAACTCAGTGATCCATATATCAACATCTGCTGGGTCAGTTGTCCCAGCCTATTCTATAGCTCCTACATGATGTAGTCGTTCAAAAGTCTTACCAGACCCATGTCCCTCATTGGGAGTTGGTGCCCTACGTGCTGGTGCGGGAATCCAATCTGCCATATGCCTCATTGTGGCCATGAATTCCCTAAATAGAGTATGAATGGTTGGGTTTTCTATCATAGCTTCGTCAAAATGGGGATTCTCAGGCACTGATTACTCTCTTGCCTGCTCCCTTGCACCTCCTACGGGTGCAACAACATTACTTTCAGCGACGTGATCCTCATGTTCTACAGACATCTTTAAGCTATCTCCCTTCTTCTGCATAAGCAGAAGTCATTATAAGATATACTGGAGGACACTAACACAGACTCGACACCTTAGTCCTATGTCTCTATAGACTCATCGAACCTTAAGCTCTGATACCACTAATTGTGATACGTCGTTCGAACAAAACGTCATTAACTAAGCAGAAGCGATCATTAGCAATGGATTACTGAAAATCACTAAAAATTAAAACCTTTTTGCAAAGAGATCCAAAGTATTACATGTACATTCTGGTCCACAAGTACAAACCATGTACCATCTTTTCTCGAGGATTACATACATCAATTGCTCTGTTAAGTCTACACATGAGCAATACACAACCTCGAGGCATTCAAACCAAAATCTTAGATCGATTATGAAAAATGCTAAGTACTGACTCCAAGGACCTGAGAGTACAGAGACGACACATAGGACTCTTATCTACAAGACACGACAGTCAGTATCTCCACCTGAGATGTTACTGTTGTCCTTGATGTTGTTGTCCTTCCCCTTTAGTATGGTTCTTACCTCCTCGTCCTCGTCCACCTAAAAATGTTGGATCCCACAGGGGTGAGACAATTGAAATTGTCCCAGCGAGAGATATAACTCTCCACCAGAAACATTATTATTGCAGATTAATAGAATAAAACTGATCAGAGGATAAGCAATTTAGAACATTCTCATATTTTAAAGCATTACAACTATCTATGATAGAGCGGTAATTCATCTATTCACTCTAAAAGGAATATGAAGAACATCTATATCATTTATCCATCATAGTATATCAGCATCTCAAGCTTGTCATGTGATACTCATTATCATGATATGTCATCCATGAATCATTCTCATTTCTGTCTGTTGACCTTAGCTAATCTGTTAGCCATATATTGAATTGTACCGGTCATGTGAGTATACATCATCATATTCTGTCCAGGCATTGCACTATGCCAATCGTATGCAAACATTCTAGGAATTGGACTATGTCAATCCTGTGCAAACATTCTAGGTATTGGACTAAGCCAATCATGTGCAATTATTCCAGACATTGGACTAAGCCAATCCTGTGCAATTATTCCAGGAATTGGGTTATGACCAATCCTGTGACATTATTCCAGGTATTGGGTTATTACCAATCCTGT
Organism: Alisma plantago-aquatica; assembly: GCA_963693085.1. Lineage (NCBI taxonomy): Eukaryota > Viridiplantae > Streptophyta > Magnoliopsida > Alismatales > Alismataceae > Alisma > Alisma plantago-aquatica. Next base: position 1,457,624,821 of record OY856411.1, read on the forward strand.
ACAATTATTCCAGGCAATAGACTAAGACAATCATGTGCAATTATTCTAAGCATTGGATTATGACCAATCATGTGACATTATTCCAGGTATTGGGTTATTACCAATCTTGTGCAATTATTCCAGGTATTGGGTTATGACCAATCCTATGACATTATTCCAAGTATTGGGTTATTACCAATCATGTGCAATTATTCCAGGTATTAGGTTATGAACAATCCTGTGACATTATTCCAAGTATTGGGTTATTACCAATCATGTGCAATTATTCCAGGTATTGGGTTATGACCAATCTTGTGACATTATTCCAGGTATTGGGTTATTACCAATCCTGTGCAAACATCACTAAATACCACATCACCTTTACTAGGTATTAAACCCTGGCCAAGCCATCATACTTATTCACATTCTTTATGTAATTCAAGTATTCCACTTATCTCTTTTAAGCTTATCCAAAACAATATAGCCCTTATTTGTCTATAAGCATAAAGCATGTATGATTAAGATTTCATTATTATTATTGTATCCATTTATTATAATTATTATGTTACTAAATCTCCATTTCCTAGCTTATTTAAACATTATCATTTCTTACATGACACTTTTATAAACATCTTGTCACCTCTCACTAGGCAACAACTAACCACATGGCTCACAAGACCCATTTAAACATCTTGTCACCTCTCACTAGGCAACAACTAACCACATGGCTCACAAGGCCCATTTAAACATCTTGTCATATTTCCCTAGGCAACAACCTATTCACATGGCTCACAAGGCCATCACACATTATACTTTTATTCAAGTATTTAATATGCCTAACAAGGCTTATACAACAAAAGAATTACAACCCTCTATCATTAGGGTTAGGGATTTCCCTTCCTTATCGATTAGGGTTTCTCTTGCATATCGTCACCCTTCATTAGGTTTAGGGTTTCCCATTATTAACCATTTAGGTTCTCAATATCATATTATTAATTATCAAGCCCTAATTCATTGCTCCACACAGCTAGGAGCCAACATTGATAACATAAATATTCAATCATGCTTATTTATTTCATCATTTATCATTAAATAAATTATCAACACAAGATATGAGTTCCTCTATCATCTTTACCATAATATGATTACATCATACTTTATTAATTTGGCTTAACCTTTTCATAAGGTGTGTTAGCCTACACTTATCAAATTGCATTATATCTCAATGTAACAATTGACATGACACACTTCATGTGTTACTCATCCAAATATATTGGATTTAGGATACATCAAGGTGTATCAACCTTAAGGTGCTGAATGTGATCTATCATGTCTTGATGTATCACTTCCCTCATCACCTTTATCTTACTTAAGTTCATCAACTTATCTTGTACTAGGGTATTTCCCATCCTAATACTTTATGCACTAGTTCATCACATTTATCATGTAATGTATTGGTCATAAGTCACTTATTTGAAATATGCAACCATTGTTAATGATATGGACTCATTTCAAGTTAAGGCATTATTGATATAAGATCATCCATTAACAACCACCTTAGGTGTTTCACTTATCAATATATTAGTCACTATTCCATTATTAGGGATAGGTTTTCCCATCTTTATCAATTAGGGTTTACATAACATCACCCTATATTAGGCTTTCACATAACATCACCCTGTATTAGAATTTCACATAACATCGTCCTATATCAGGGTTTTACATAACATCACCCTGTATTAGAATTTCACATAACATCATCCTATATCAGGGTTTCACATAGCATTACCTAAAATTAGGGTTTCTCAACTCATAGCCCAAAGTTAGGGTTATGGTTTATCAACCTTCTCGGTTAGGGTTTCATGATCTCTTTATCAAGGATCATACCCTGATTACATATTTTATTCATGTTGAGAGTGTTGAGGTTTAACCACTACATTATTATTGTACATGTATGAAATCCTCTCTCTCTCATCCTCTCTAGGATGTTGATTACTTTAATCCTAATTAGATTAAATCAACCCTTCATTCAAGTACACCATTTAGGGTTAGCATGGTGTATTAAGATATTACTTTCATAAGCATAAAAGGTTAACCCTTCTAAGGGTAATCACTTAAGTACCTTAAAGGTACAACCATTGTAATTATCTTTGATAAACACTATTAACAATCATAGGGTTAATTGATCCTTCATCACATTAGGTCTTCAAACGGTTTTGATACTTTTGAACCTTCAAACGGTTTTGACCTACTTGACCTTTAAACGGTTTTGAGACAGTTTGCCCTCCAAACGGTCTTGAGACCGTTTGGGCATCTAGGGTTGAGACTGTTTGCTCTTAAATGGTTTTGAAACCGTTTGGTACTTTCAACCCTTGAAACCGTTTAATCAAATTAACAATAAAAACCGAATGAACAACCCATCATTGAAACTGATTGAACATCAAAAGGTTTTGAGACTGTTTGCACTCCAAACGGCCTGAAGACCGTTTGGTCCAAACCACCTTGAAATCGAATGGATCAATTAGGGTTTCCACAATCAATCGATTTAGGGTTTGCACTCATTGAATCATCCAACATTGAGACCATTAAAAGTAGATCAACTTGTAACCCTTGGATCTATGTCCATCCATGACTCCTCTTGACCTCAAATGGTCTTGAGACCGTTTGACCTCAAACGGTCTTGAGACCGTTTGCCTTCAAATGGTCTTGAGACTGTTTTCCCTCAAACGGTCTTGAGACCGTTTGAGCTATTCAACATAGAAACCGACTCAATCAATTTAGAGTTTCAACCAATCAATATGATTAGGGTTTGTAATCAATGGATCATCCATTATTGAATACATTATAATTAGATCAATTTGAACCATTGGATCTTCAATCATCCACATCAGCAATTGACCACAAATGGTCTTGAGACCATTTGCCCTCAAATGGTCTTGAGACTGTTTGATCACCAAACGGTCTTGAGACTGTTTGGTCATCAAAATTGAAAACTGTATGCTCATGATATTTATTGAGGTGTGTGATAAGATGACATCATCATCTTCAAGCTACAAACCTTCGAAATTTTCTGTGATTCTTATGGTGATTTCATCAACTAATCAAAAGGAATTTCGGGAAAGAAGAAAGATTCAACATATGACGAAGAAATGAAATCAATAATAACATTTAAGGGTTCAAGTTATGTAACCCGCCTTCAAAGTTGAATACAAGCTTCAATCTTCACGTATTTAATGGTGAATGAAGCTTTCTCAACTTCCCAAGGTCCGTCCTCAAGTCTTTGAGTGAAAAGAATGGCTAGAGTTGAAGATTGAATGGAGAAAAGAAGAAAATAAGCATTGAATTTCGATTTCAACCATGAAATCAAGGTTGAAGATGATTAAGGAGCTCACCTACAGGTTGGGGTATGTCCTCCTGTTGCTCCTAAGCTCCCTTGTGTTCGGACAAAGCAAGGAAAGAAAGAAGAGTCGAAAAAGCCTTTCATGTGGGTGAAAAATGGAGTGTATATAAGGGAATTTCAAGAGAGAGAAAGTGTTATACAAATCTTTTAATTCCCAAAATTGATGCCACTTATCCCCCTCACTTCCTTGCATACGAAGCCATCATCCTCCCCTTAGAAATACTCTTCTTTATCCATGAATTGAAAGAAAACAAATTAAGCACCTTAATCAATATAATAATAATATCAAAAAATTAGTGGATATTACTTTTTCTTTTACTAATGTGAGTGGGCTCTCCACTCACTTTAGATATTTCGGTGCCATTGCAAGGCACAAGGACGTCCATACTTATATAAATTCAACCATCATACTTTTGGTTGAAGGGCACTCCCATTAATATATTTATTTTTGCATTAAATTGAATTAGGGTTTCAATTATGCTTAAATCTTGATTATTTTGATATCAAGATTCTCTCTCCTCCAAAGAGATTCAAATGAGATGCCCCTCTGATTTTCTTGTCTCTAATTGATACCAAGAAACATTAGGGACTCTCTAGAAGTGGTATTTTGCATATTGAACCCTAGGTTTTGGGTAAATTGCACATTACACCAAAACTAGGTTTTAATGCACAAACATTGCTTAATAAGCTCTTTCTTGGTGCTCAGGCTTGTGGAAGCCTTACCTCAACATCATTCGCATTCTTATGATGCTTCAAAACTTGAGGAACATTTTATCATGTAACATTTGCAAGTTAACCCCTCAACTTGGGTAATTTGCACTTTAGTCTAAAACAAGTAAAACATTGTTTCAACATTATTCAAAAAGGACTAAAATTGAAACATAAGTTCCTCTTGAGCCTTAATTACTTTTACAAATATAAAGACAAGAATATAAATGACTTGCTTAAGCAAAACTTCTAGGGTTAAGGCATAACCCAGATCAGGGATGTTACAGTTACAGTTCCTTTCGTCAAGAACAAGGAAGATCTAGAGCAAAGAGAAGAGAAAAGAGGTTCTTCAACCACATGCTCGAGTTCTACTAAGAACACCACGAATTCGCCCAAAAAAGAAGAGATAAGAAAGAGGGCAGTAAGAAAAACAAAGATAAGGAAAATGATGCTACTTGTTTAGGGTAGGAAACTAGGTTAGGAAGCTCCAAAAGTTCCTAGAGAAGGTAGATCCAAACCCTAGAGCAACAACAACCAAGCTTGCCCAAGCTTCTTCCTTAAGAGATCTTCTTCTTCCACCAAGTAAGATGGCCAAGCCTCTCAAGCAACAAGAAGGAGATGAAGGAATGCAAAGAGTTCGTTTGGGAGAGAGAAGGGGGGCATATAAGGCTAGGATGAGAGAGGAAGGTGGTTGAGGGTTGAAAGCATGCTTGCCAAGTGTCAAAAGGTCGAAAACTCCCATCAATGCAAAACAAACATGTCATCGGTTGTCAAGTTAAGTAAAAACCATCGTTTCTCAAGCTAAGTAAAACCATCATTTCTCAAGCTAAGTAAGACCATAGTTTTACTCACTAGTGTAACCACTTATTGCCACGCATAAGTAAAAAACATCAATATAGAAACTAAGTATAAACCTGTGGCAACACATCCCACTATCACACAGACAACGAGGTGTTACGTGAAAATGTGCGGAAATCACCATAACCACAGATTACCAAAAACACGGGATAAATAAAACCGATTGCGGAAAACGGATAAACTGTGAAACTATTACATCTAAGTCCTCATCCTGCAGAAAAACATGTTACATAAACACATACAAGCCTTGATATGTGTCCACAGCCTAGAGCAACAGCTGTCTCGTCATCACATGAGTTCATCACCTGTCATATGTACATATACATAATGGCCCACATCCAACCAGCAGCAGGATATACAAGGGATCAACAACCATACATCGTGAAACAACGTCAAAATGCTCCCAAGGACCTGAGAGTACAGGGATGACTCTAGACTCTACTACAGAACACCAAAACAACAACATATCCATCTCTTGCCTTCTACTGCTCTTCTCGTTGCTCGGCCGCAACTCCGTGACCACCACCACGTCTAGCTCGAACACCTGAAAACCAACGGAGTGAGACAATTGAACATTGTCCCAGCGAGAAACATAACTCCCCGCCGAAACTATAAAACCAGAAGGGTAAAGCAACAGCAGTAGACAAACAGTAAAACATAGAATAATAACAGTTTATATGACAAGGCTATTCATACCATCGTGCTTACCAAGCTAAACACAAAACATATCACCACTTATCCCTTTATGGAACATGATTGACAAAGTAAGGTTTATCAGATCTTATCACATAACATGAAGAATATATAAGTAACTGCAAGATATAGTAGGATTAACTACTCAAGCAAGGCTTCAACCAATGTTTCGTGTTTTGCCTTAAGCAATAAATACTATATGGCTGAATTACGTATTCTTATGCCCTGAGGAAGTGAACTGTACCGTTCAAATCCAACCGACGGCTGCGAAACCCAGATCCGGTGCCATACAAGGTCACATGGAAGAGCCGGACTCCACGACCTTCCCCCTCGTAGTCAGTGTACGAGAACAACACAAGCAGGACCGCAGTCTCATGCTTAAGTGGCCTCAACCACAGGGTCAGCTCCATAGGCTACCCATACTCTAGCCCGCCTCGGTATAGGTCACGGCGCTAGTATCACTAAGCCACGGGCCTGTTCACCGTGCTCTGAGCCATGAACGCATTCATGCTCCCATATCACATATCCTGAGCCATGGGCCTGTTCACCATGCTCTATTCATATCCCGAGTCTGCAACCGTAGCTGCACTGGAATCCTCACTATTTTAGGCTAGGAGAAACCTCGCATATTCAACAATATGCGCTCCGGGTTAACCCGCAGGAGAACCCGTTTCACCATCACCAGCTCCTGACGATGATGGATCTATGACCAGGGCAACTACATGATATATTTCACTGTGATTAATTAGTATCTTTTATATGGATTGCAAGATTCAACCAAGTTGTATAACATGTAAACTATAACATCATAAATAGTATGAAACTCAACAATATGCCTTTATTGTAATCACATCAACCTGATCCATCTCAAGGATCCAATCATCACATGTTATCACTTGGCCTCTTGCCAATCATTCAGATCCATCTCGAGGATCATCACATACCATGGGATCTTAATTCCTCATCATATATTACCACTGCCTCTCCAGGCTTACATCATCATTATGGAACAAACACATTACTCATCACATATGCCTCATAGCCTTTTACTTGGCTATGCATCACCTGCATGGTTAGTGCATACAATAATCACAGGCTAAAAAGAAAGACCATGCTTATCACTATAGGGTGACATCAGTGATTAGATATACCCGCTTAATCATGCATCAAGTTATGACCATATACATAAGGTACATTATTAAGCAAGACATTCTACATGCTTACCATTATCTCAACTTATTGCAGATAATCAAGATGATCACATTCATGTATATAGCCATGCTAAGTTAACAGGACAAGCGTTACCATAGCCATTTTTGTTGAGTAAAATGACATATATACACACACACACACACATATATATATATATATATATATATATATATATATATATATATATATATATATATATATATATATATATATATATATATATATATATATATAGGCAGAACCCTCACTAGAGGTATCACAAACCATCACCATAAGCTGTCACGGGTAGCATGCCCTCAACTATGGGCGATATCGGGCATCATAGAACCAACCCTATCCGTGCACTTCAAAGGTAACGGGCAACACATGCCGTACACGTCTGCAACGCTGCGTCGCGTGCAAAGACAATCGACCAAGGGCCTGCCGTGCAGCCAGGTCTGTCGGGCGACAGGGTGTCGCGCAATGCCCGTCAGGGCTGTTGGACGACACACCCATAACACCATGGTGACGCCCATCACAAAGCTAACCAGCAGCGTCCACCCCAAAGCACCTCGAAACTAACCACATCTAAGCCATGTGTGCGTGTGTGTAAGGTACTTCCACAAGGAAGCAACGTCCAAGGGTGCAGCTCAACCAACCAATAGGGAACCTATCGTCCAACCAGCTAACTCATGGCCTATCGGTCGACACAAGGCAGGGTGGTGGTGTGACGCCCGCCAAAACCTCAAGGTGTGTCATCCAAGGCCAAACCAAAGGAAGGGTATCAGGCAGATCATGAAGTATGGAGTGACGCTCGTTACAAACAGATTCAAGAACTAAGGTATCGTCCAACACCACTATAACATATCGTCCAAGGGTCTAGGTCAAGAGGGCTATCGGGTAGCACCTCCCCAAGCACATAACGACCAAAGATACAGCTCGTCACTAACCTCAAGCACAAGGACATCAAACCCTAGAGAGTCAAGAAGATGGCTCACCTCTCAACTTAAATGAGAGAGGGGTCTTGCACATCTCCTAACCTCCATCGGGAAACACCAAGAACAACCCTAAACGAGGTCCACAACTACTACCAAGCTCACCCTTCAAGTCCATGGTGAGAGGAGGGTGTTGCTCAAGCTACTAGAACTCAAGCTCACTCCTCAAGACCTAGGAGAGAAAGGAGTGTTGCTCAGTAAGAAACCCTAAACCACAAGGATTGGCTAACATGGATACTAAGCAAGAAACAAAGCTAGCAACATATAAGATCATGAAAGGAGGTAGTATAGTTAGGGTTAGGAGTTATGCAACCCGCCTTAAGAAAGCTCCAAGCTCCCAGCACCAAGGAAGAAGAAGACTCCAAGGTAGATCGGCCACCAAGCTAGCTCCTCCAAGGGGTATCGTCCACCAAGCTACCATGGAGAAGGGTATCATGCACCAAGGTGGAGAGGGAACCAAGAGACTAAAGGATCCTTAGCAAGAGGAAAAGAACACATATATAGGTGGGGTTGGTGGAGAAAACAAAGCAAAGACAAGCAAGGTGTCGTCCACCTAGGGACACTTGTCCTAGTGCACGAGCCACCACTCTAGCAAGCCTTAAACACATGTCCAAGGTTATAGCCACATGCAAGCATCAAGCACCAAGTGTCCACTAGTGGTGACACAAACGAGGTCAAAGCTTGGTCAAGGCTCTTGGGCGACACACCTGGGCGACACAGTTGGGCGACATAGCTGGGCGACACAGCTGGGCGACACAAACACACTTGGCCGACACAAAGGCCCAAAGAGGCAAAATCAAGGTTCAACAAAGCCCAACAAGTTCAACCAAGCCCAAAGGGACTCCAAGCAACGAGCCCAAGCCTTCCTCTCTACACTAGAGGAAGAAAAGAGAGAGAGGAACACCTCATAAGGTGGCAAACTTTCCCACATAACCCTAGTCTTGGGTTAATTGCAAGTAGCCCCTCCAACTATCAACAAAGCACAACCAAACCCAAATCACCACTAAAGGTGATTAGCAAGCACCAAGGCATCAGGGTTAAGCAAAGCAAACAGGGTAAACCCTAAACGAAGGTCAGGGTCCTTATAGACTAACCCCCTACAAAGGGATTTCGTCCCCGAAATCCGAAGAGAAAAGCGAGGGATACTTCCTCCTCATCTCTTCCTCAAGCTCCCATGTGGCTTCCTCAATGCCACGATGATGCCAAAGAACCTTCACAAGAACTAGGTCCTTCCTCTTCAGCTTCTTAACTCTTCTGTCAAGGATTGCCACATGACCTTCCTCGTAGGTCACATCTTCATCAAGCTCAACCTCAACTGGTTGTATCACTGTTCCTGAATCCGGATGACTTTTCTTCAGCATATTGACATGGAACACTGGATGTAACTAGTGCAACTCTGGAGGCAACTCTAACTCGTAAGCCATCTTGCCAACTCGTGCTATGACCGGGTATGGTCCCATGTATCTGGGTGCAAGCTTACCCTTCCGGCCAAACCTCAGCACACCTTTCCACGGCGAGACTTTAAGATACACCTTATCTCCTACCTGGAACTCCAAAGGTCATCGGCGATTGTCTGCATAAGACTTCTGCCTGTCCTGTGCCACTTTCAACTGTTGATGTATCACCTTGATCTTTTTTGTTGTCTGTTGTACTAACTCAGGACCCAAAAGTTGATATTCACCAGACTCATACCAACACAAAGGGGATCTGTACTTCCTTCCATACAAAGCCTCATAAGGAGCCATATCAATGCTCCGCTGATAACTGTTGTTGTAGGCAAACTCTATCAAATTGAGATGTATATCCCAACTGCCTAGGAACTAAAAAACACAAGCACAGAGAAGATCCTCCAGAATCTGAATAGTCCTCTCATACTGTCCATCTGTCTACGGGTGGAAGGCGGTATTGAACCTCAGCTGCGTTCCCAACGCCTTGTGCAACTGTTCCCAGAAATGACTCGTGAACTGAGGACCTCTGTCAAAAACTATCATTACTGGCACACCGTGTAACCGCACTATCTCATCTACATATACTCGAGCAAGCTTCTCTGTTGTATACGTTGTCTTTACTGGCAAGAAATGGGCAGACTTCGTCAATCTGTCCACTATTACCCAAATGGAATCATGATTCCTAGTTGTCATGGGTAGACCAACTACGAAATCCATGGTTATATGATCCCATTTCCACTGCGGTATCGGCAAAGGTGGCAATGTACCTGCCGGTTTCTGATGTTCAGCCTTGACTTGCTGACAAACCACACATCTAGCTACGAACTCAACTACATCTTTCTTCAAACCGGGCCACCAATATAAGTCCTTTAGACTATGATACATCTTGGTGACACCTGGATGCATAGCATACATCGACGTGTGTGCTTCTTTGAGCACCAACTTCCTCAGATCATCAACATATGGTACCACCATCCTATCACGATAGCAGACTAGCCCATCCTCGGACTCATGGAACCCATCACGCTTTTCGCTGCCGAACTCTGATCTGATCAACTGTACCGCATCATCTGTCCGTTGTGCATCTTTGATCTGCTATCTCAGTGTAGGCTTGACTTGCATATGAGCTAAAAGTCTAGCTAACGAGGAAACTTCCATCTGTACATTCATCTGTTGTAAAGAAATGAACATATCTTGTCTATGGCATACCAGAGAACTCAAGTGTGCCTTCTTTGAAGAAAGAGAAGAAAACTTTCTACTAAGCGCATCAACTACCACATTCGCCTTACCAAGATGATACTCGATAGTGCAGTCGTAATCATTGATCAACTCCATCCATCGGTGCTGTCGCATGTTCAACTCATGCTGTGAAAAGATGTACTTTAGATTCTTATGATCCGTAAAGATCTAGCACACTTCCCCGTAAAGATAGTGTCTCCAAATCTTTAGTGCATGAACCATAGCTGCCAACTCCAAGTCATGAGTCAGATAGTTCTCCTCGTGTTTCTTAAGCTGTCGCGAAGCAAAAGAAACCACATGATCTTCCTACACCAGCACACAACCTAAACCTTTCTTGGAAGCATCACAGAAAACAACATAGCCCTTTCCAGGCTCTGGTAGGATTAACACTGGAGCACTGGTCAGCTTCTCCTTCAGACTCTGGAAAGCTTGTTGACAATGGTCATCCCAGACAAAAGGTACATCCTTTCTGGTCAACTTCGTCATCGGCAACGCAATCGTGCTGAAGTCCTTGATAAACCTCCGGTAGTATCCTGCTAAACCGAAAAAACTACAAACTTCTGTCGGCGTCTTCAGTTGTTCCCAACCTGCAACGGATTCCACCTTCTTCGGGTCCACTTTGACTCCTTCAGCAGATATCACATGACCTAAGAAAGTCACTTCTTCCAACCAGAACTCACACTTACTGAACTTGGCATATAGCTGTTGTTGACGAAGGAGAGTCAACGCTCGTCGAAGATGTTGCTCATGCTCTTGCATGTCCTGACTGTAGATCAAGATGTCATCTATAAATACTACAACAAACTGATCTAGGAACGGACGGAACACTCTGTTCATCAAGTCCATGAAAGCAGTAGGTGCATTGGTTAGCCCGAACGGCATAACCACGAACTCGAAGTGACCATACCTCGTCCTGAAAGCTGACTTTGGTATGTCATCTGCCTTAATCCTCAACTGATGATATCCGGATCGTAGGTCGATCTTTGAAAACATTGTAGCACCACACAACTGATCAAACAGATCATCTATCCTCGGTAACGGGTACTTATTCTTGATTGTAACCTTGTTCAACTACCGGTAGTCTATACATAACCGCATCGATCCATCCTTCTTCTTGACGAACAACACTAGAGCACCCCAAGGCGACGTACTCGGTCGGATGAAACCTTTTTCCAACAACTCTTGCAACTGCTTCTTAAGCTCAGCCATCTCTATTGGAGCCATCCTATATGGCATCTTTGCCACTGGCTGCATTTCTGGAACTAGATTGATCTCAAAATCAATCTCTCGGGGTGGAGGAACACCAGTAAAATAAGAGGGGAAGGATGTTACAACCCCAAATTTTGGTGAGAAATGTAATTTATCGTATTAAAGATATTGGAACAAATGATAAAATTTGTTGTGAATAAATGGATTTTACAATAGCCTTGATGTTTGTGTTGTGGGCTTTATTGGCTATTGGGCCCATTAACAAAGAAATTCAATTAATAAAGGAATAATTGAGTTTTGAGGAAAGAAAGGTGTGGAAACCTCTAGAAGGCAAAAGAACTTAATCCAAAGGTGGATTTCATGTCACATGGGTTTCCTTGGATTCCAAAGAGTCCAAAGTTGCAAAGAAAATGCAATAAGAAAAGAAAAGGGCAATTAAGCATTTCTTTATTAAGAAAGAAATTGAAGATAATGATAAAATGTGGAAAATGAGTTAAAAGAGGTACAATTGAGTTATCCTTGGTGGATTTTCATAGCCAAAGGATTCCTAATAATAAAAGGAATGCCAATGAGAGAAATAATAAGGGAGATAAAGAGGAATCCTCAAAAAGGAATAATTTAATGAAAAGAGTTAAGGAAATATGAGTAATTGACAATTAAAAGAAGATAAAGGCAAATAGATTTTCCCCAATATGGGAATTTGTGCCTTTGGGATTTCTCGAGGTCCAAGGGACCCAAAATAATAAGATAATGGCAAAAGGAAAAGGTTTAATAATTAATTTGGAATAATTAAGGAAAAAACTTGGGAGAGAAGAAAGCCTTCTCATCCTTTGCTTTTTGTTTCCCAAATTTTGTATGAAGCTAGCAATAACAAAAGGGACGTTCCCTTAAAATTTGAGATAAATCAGAGTTATGGTTTAGGAGATATTAATTTGCAAGATTATCTTTGATTTAGGAGTTTTCCTGAATTAAATAATAAATACACATAATTCCCTTTGAACGCATGTGATGAGGCTTGTTGGATCCTAATCCAACGATGGGCGCTCATCGTCTAAGTCCCGCTGGGACTAGAACTCTGCTGGTTACAGGGTGGACTTTCCATCCTAGATTCTCGAAACTCCAGCGCATGAGCAAATCGGGAAACTGTCCCATTAGATTCAGGAGGGGAAATCGCGAAGATTCCTCCCTAGTTTCATTAGGTTTCGTCGCTGTTTGAGGAAATGCCCAAACCAGCAGGTACCCTGCCTCGACCCTATATATAGGGGAGGGAGTTCCAAGGTGCCGACATCACCTTTTGATAGCCCAAACCCTGCGGACGGAAGCAAGGAGTGCGTCCGTGCACTCAATTGATCGATTCGTGTCGACCTGCACTCTCATCTTCTCAGAGATCATCGCCGGAGTCCGGCAGGTGGTTGACGACCTTGGCTGGGAATATTTTACAAATTCTATAGAACCTAAGGGAGTTATTAGAGGATTATCCGAAAGACAGAGGTGTCTAGAAAAGGATCACGACCGGGGGCTGGCAATATTTTCCTCCGCACCGCTAGTCGGAATACGAGGACTCCCGGATCTGTGTGACTACCTGGCCAAAGTCTTAGGGTATGATTCGAAATAAGATACCTTTAGGACTCTCTCATCTTGTTCATCTCTTCTCAACTCCAATTCTGATAAGGACCTTAAGGATTAGGGTTTCCTCTCTCTTCTCCTCACCCTCTTGGAGTATGGGTAAGGTTGATAAGGATTAAGGAATCCTCCACCAAATTACTAAAAGCATGTAAATAAGATGTCATGAACATAAGCATAATAGAGTAAGCATAAAGGAATAGATACATGCCTAGGACGTATGACACGAGTTGTCTTTTCCCTCAGGAGAGACCTGAGGCTAGACCTTCTCGTCAGGAGGACGAGTAGAGAAAGTGAGTCTTGGAGGTAGAGATCTCCATCAAAGTAGAGACCTAGCACATCCTTTAAGTGAAGGTTAGAGAGAGATGGCATGATGAGTTTAGACCAGGTGCTTGGATAAACATGCCTTGGATGCCATATGAGCCATGAGAAGTTGATGACCTAGAACTTTTGGCAATCCAACCCTGGGAAGGGTCGTGCAGGTATGAGCGAAGGATAGCTCCTTCTTGGATGAAGTTAGAGAAGAACCTATAGAACCCTATGGGCTTATGCAGGTAGGGTAGAGTACGTCAGCGGACGGCAGTAGGTTGAAACCCTGACCAATATGCATGGCTTATGAGATAAGCATAAGGAATAATGGGTAACCTTGAGTAAACATAAGCATGAACATAGGCTTCACCACATAGAGGTATGCCTGTGAGATTGATCCTTCATGGAAAGAGAACCTCTAGTAGTATGGTTGGATGTGGAGTTATCTCTAGAGAGAGAAAGCAGGACTCAAGTAAGAGGGTTGGAAGCTTAGATTCCAGGACATGAGGAACAACGGATGGTTGAGGATGTTGTGAACTAAGTGGATGATAATGGTTGCCGTATGCTTGACCCTTGGAGGCTAGTGATGTCTTGGTTGTCCTGAGAGGAACCAAACCCTAAAGAGAGAATGATCCTTCTGGTACCTATGTGCCTATGGTACAAGTGTTTACCTGCTGAGATGAGACAAAGAGTGCCTTATACCCTAAGGAGGTTTAGGTAACCAGGTTGTGAGGCCTTGTACCTGGTTGGTTTTCCTTGAGGAGGACTCAACTCCAAAGTGTTGCTCAAGTAAAAGGATCATGGAAGTACATGACATATCTTGGACATGCTTGATTCGTGGTTAAGAAGTTGAGCATGTAGTTGATAACCCAAAGGTGAACCTATGGTTCCTAGGCCTAAGAGGGGAAGCAATGTACCCGATGCGCATGATGAGATTTGAGTCTCTATAGTTTCGAGCATGGTACTCCTCTTGTGTATAGGTAAAGGAAATCCCTTACGTTAAGGGTATGTTTGTTGAACCCCTCACAACTAAGTTAATGTAATGTTGAGGATGAGAACAAGTGCGACCTAGCATGGTTTTGTAGGTACGCTTGTGCCTTAGTAGTTGTTGGTTTAAGCATGCTCATATGGATGTAAACCCTAAGAATGCTTGTGACCTTTGTTATAAAGGTGTAGTTTCCTCCCATCTTGGGAGAGCGACCCTTTGGTAGGAAGTTTACCAGTTTGGTTGGTTTTTAGGTAAACTAAGGAGGTTTCGTAGGATCTTGAGAAGCTAAGTGAAGAGTACATGGCATGAGAATGAACCTATAGACCCATAGATAACCATCTTTATGTGCATATGGATGTGTTACCATGGAGGTAACCGGTATGGGGTTCGACCAAGGTAGGCAGGTCGCCATGGAAGGATGAAAGTCAACCCATGAATGCAAGAAGAGAGATGATGAATGATTGGGTAAGGTTCTAAGTTGAACATGTACTATGTTAGAATCCTAAGTCTATCCTAGGGTCAGGTAGGGATAAGACCGATGGAAGAAGGAGTTACCTAATTCCCTAGTTACACATGACCATAGGGTCGGGAGGTAACAGCTATCATTGTCTGAGGGCTATGGGTTAGGAGTTTGATCACCTTCATGAACTCGTGGGACCCAAAGGGCAGATGAGTAGGGCACTCTCTGGATGCATGAGGGAAGAGGGATGACCCCAAAAGTGCCGGCACCCTATAGACCCAGAGGAGATGACAAAGGATTGTGTAGTCACCCAAGTAGGTTCGAGACCAGTTTCCCATGGAAGTAACTTTGATATCATGATGTTTGTGAGGTAGAGACGGGTGTGGCACATTTCAACTTAGCTTTAAAGGTGTACTGGCAAGGTGGGATGTACCATCTCTACTCTTGGAATAGGAAGAACTATGTATTTGGACTGTAGCCAAATGCTTATTTCCTCTTGTTATGAGAGTGAGAGATAGGACAGTACGCATGCCATACACCAAGGATAAAGATGGTGTGAGTTGAGTCGTTGCTACAGAAAGGATAACATACCTTAGTGAAGTGAATGATACATGGATGGTTTACAACCACTCAGAGAAGTGGTGTAGTCAGCTTAAGAGGATGTTTTATCAGGAGCTATTTGGAATTTGCAAGTTAACTAAGGTGGAGTTTGATCACCATGAGGATGAATTGAGAGTTTCTTGATGAAGGCAAACTTAGAGTTTGAGATGAGATGGTAAGTGGAATACATGGAGGTGTATGTTCTCAACAATACCTAACACCTAAGGATAAGAAGTGGTAATGAATGTTCTGGGTGAGATATAGCTGCCTAGATTAGCCGGAAGCTAGAAGAAGTTGAGGTTGTTAGGCTAACCTTAAGTTGAGAAAAAGAGATAAGTGTGGCTAACACTCCGATATAACGAGAGATGTTGAATAAGATTAGTGGTTGTTTGACCCTTGACATAATGAAAGGATGGTTTAGGGCCTCAGATGTGCTTCTTTGGAAAAGAAAGTGAGAAAACCCTGATGAGAGTGGTTTAGGGCTTCTGGGGAATCAATCTTGAGGCAATCATGATCACCATACACCATAGTAAGTGATAGTAGCACTTTGGATGCTTAAAATAAAGTTGCATGTAGCATGTGACCATGCAAGCTAGGAGGCGAAGGACGAACACCAGTAACCCAGTACATGGATATAACGTATAAGGAGTTCCCGAGAGGGAATGGGAGTTCATCACTGTGGATGTTGTGAGTCTCCCCTAGACCATGGAAGGTCAAGATGTAATATGGGTTATGGTAGATCGTCGTACCTAGATGACATGAGAAAGAAAGAGTACTGTAAAGGGACAGATCGGGTTGAACTAACATGAGAGAGAGAGATGGTTCAACTACACCATGATGCGAGTTCAAAAGTTCATGGGTATGACCAAGGTTCACTTCCATGAGGTGGAAGTGGATACATGAAGAACTCGATGATAGTACTGCTTATCACCCCTAACTGATGGTTAGTATGATCCAGACTAGAGGGTCTGATGAGAGCAAGTGTGCTTGTTCAGGGTGATACAAAGGGACAGTTATTAAGATGTGATGTTTACCACCATAGCCTTTATCGGGATGCAAGAATTTCCATAAGGAGGTAGTGTCGGTCACCACTTCATTAAGATGATGTTGGTGAAGGAGGCCTCATGAAGGTCATAAAAGAACCACAGTGTGTGCAGAAGAAGTCGCTTGATCGTGCAATGGCTGAGAGAGAGCCCAAGGGTGACATGAGTCACAAGCTGATGCAAAGCAGACTGACACGCAGTTCACTGTGGGGGATATAATGTGAAAATCTGATCCCTCTAAGTTACAGCTGAGAAAGCTGAGTCCCCGATATATGGGTCCATTTTGAGATGGATTGGTGGATATTATTGTGTTTAGCCTTTCCCCATAGGATAACATGTTGTGTAATGTGTTACATGAGTCCAATCTAGAGCACTATGTGAGGTACCCAAGCCATGTGTTGAGCCTTGAACCTATTCATCTTTTGAAAGGCTGAAATATCCTGAGTCACCTATGAGGGTATGATATACCAAGGTAAGAAAGAACTCAGATGGAAGATTATGAGATGATGAAGGTTCTTGGGAAGCACTATGGAAAGGGTGAAGCCACATGGGAGCCCTGATGGACATAAGAAAGTCTTACCCTATTTGTTTGCTTGCTTGATGGAATTTTGAGGACAAAATTCTTATAAGAGGGGAAGGATGTTACAACCCCAAATTTTGGTGAGAAATGTAATTTCTCGTATTAAAGATATTGGAACAAATAATAAAATTTGTTGTGAATAAATGGATTTTACAATAGCCTTGATGTTTGTGATGTGGGCTTTATTGGCTATTGGGCCCATTAACAAAGAAATTCAATTAATAAAGGAATAATTGAGTTTTGAGGAAAGAAAGGTGTGGAAACCTCTAGAAGGCAAAAGAACTTAATCCAAAGGTGGATTTAGTGTCACATTGGTTTCCTTGGATTCCAAAGAGACCAAAGTTGCAAAGAAAATGCAATAAGAAGAAAAGGGCAATTAAGCATTTCTTTATTAAGAAAGAAATTGAAGATAATGATAAAATGTGGAAAATGAGTTAAAAGAGGTACAATTGAGTTATCCTTGGTGGATTTTCATATCCAAAGGATTCCTAATAATAAAAGGAATGCCAATGAGAGAAATAATAAGGGAGATAAAGAGGAATCCTCAAAAAGGAATAATTTAATGAAAAGAGTTAGGGAAATATGAGTAATTGACAATTAAAAGAAGATAAAGGCAAATAGATTTTCCCCAATATGGGAATCCGTGCCTTTGGGATTTCTTGAGGTCTAAGGGACCCAAAATAACAAGATAATGGCAAAAGGAAAAGGTTTAATAATTAATTTGGAGTAATTAAGGAAAAAACTTGGGAGAGAAGAAAGCCTTCTCATCCTTTGCTTTTTGTTACCCAAATTTTGTACTAAGCTAGACAATAATAAAAGGGACGTTCCCTTAAAATTTGAGATAAATCGGAGTTATGGTTTAGGAGATATTAATTTTGCAAGATTATCTTTGATTTAGGAGTTTTCCTGAATTAAATAATAAATACACATAATTCCCTTTGAACGCATGTGATGAGGCTTGTTGGATCCTAATCCAACGATGGACGCTCATCGTCTAAGTCCCGCTGGGACTAGAACTCTGCTGGTTACAGGGTGGACTTTCCATCCTAGATTCTCGAAACTCCAGCGCATGAGCAAATCGGGAAACTGTCCCATTAGATTCAGGAGGGGAAATCGCGAAGATTCCTCCCTAGTTTCATTAGGTTTCTTCGTTGTTTGAGGAAACGCCCAAACGAGCAGGTACCCTGCCTCGACCCTATATATAGGGGAGGGAGATCCAAGGCACCGACATCACCTTTTGATAGCCCAAACCCTGCGGACGGAAGCAAGGAGTGCGTCTGTGCACTCAATTGATCGATTCGTGTCGACCTGCACTCTCATCTTCTCAGAGATCATCGCCGGAGTCCGGCAGGTGGTTGACGACCTTGGCATTGATGGTGCCAACCAGTTCGGGTGAAGGGGGTGGAGCTCTCTGGACCATCGGTGTGAGCAAAGGTGCCCTGAAGCCCAGAGTCAACCTTGCAGTTGACCGGCGTTGCTACAACAACAGGGACGCGAGGAAGAAGAAGGAGGTCCCGGTCATTTACCAACTTGCCCCTTCACGCCAACTTTGCTGGTAAGGACATTCCTGTCCTTTACTTCTTTTGGCCGCAGTGTTAAGGTGCGCATGACCATGGCCGCTGGATCCTAAGTGGACCACCAGACCATTGATCAAGCGATCCTCGATTTTCCTAATTAGTTGATAAATTAATAAAAACGAATTATCTTAGAAAAAATGTATCTGGAGATAGAAAACTCATATGGAGAAAGTTAATACATGAAAAGTGACCAGAAAAATATGAGGAATTTAATAAAAATGGTTTGAGACCCTGAATCTAACTCTTTTTGTAAAAGTATATTTCTAGAATAGAAAAAGGGTTAATTTGTGGATAAAAACCTTAATTGTTGATAAAAGATATAATTAGTCTTACAATTAAGTTAATTCGAGTAGGGTTAACTTATTTACTATTTTAGATGGATACTAACCTGTTTTGATGATAGAATTACAAATTTAGGGTTTGTAACTCCATATGTGGATTAAAATGTTTGGAAACCCTAATTTAGAAAAAGAAATGATAAAGTAATTCGAAATTAGGGTTTAATGGACTAAGTTTGATCTTAGGAATCTTAATGGATGATTAAGCAAGAAAATTAGGGTTTGATGTATAATTTGATAAAATTAAGGTAAAGGCAATAAAAAGGAAATAAAACCCTAAAGTGGCTTAGAAAGCTTAAGATGGAATCCAAGTTTAGCTTTAGAATGTTCTGGATAAACTATAACACTTGTATGCCATGCATTAATTTTAGGATATGGTTGATTGCTTGTTGCTTGTTCTTTATCCTTATTGCTTGGACAATCAAGTTGCTCTGGATCAGGTATGTGGTTACGCTTATGACTACCCAAATTAGTTTTCTGGGATTTTGTCAATGTTTCCATCGTGACTTGAATTAAACTGTTGGATGTTTTAATTCATGCAAAGTATAATGTGAATATGACTATCACATAATAAATATGCCTACTAGCTCAGATCCTAGTCCCCTCTGTAGCTTAATGGGTTGACCTAGTAAATGGCTACCAATGGGGTAGGCCCATCAGGTCATTGGATGACTTAGTAAATGGCTACCAATGGGGTAGGTCCATCAAGTCACATTGAGTTAGAGATTGGACTACCTATGGGTAGTGCCATGCGACTCAACCCTAGATATTGATCTACCTATTAGGTAGGATCATGCAGGGTTTAATAAGGATCTACCTAGAGAGAGGTGAGATCTCAGTCCACTGTAGGGACAACATAGAGATAGGGGATAGGAAAGGATTGAGTAGTATGGTTTAAAATGTAATCTTGGCTGTTAAATGATAATTGGCTGATTACTTTGTTACTATAGTTGCACATTTATTGTTTCCCCCACATACCAGCTTCTTGCTGACCGACGTTTTGTTTGTCGGCGTTTTAGGTACAAATGAAAAGAACAAACAGTAAAGTGGCAGATGTGAAATTAAAAGAGATATAACGTGTACATGAGGATTAGTTAGTTTAGCATATTCCTGGATAGGAGCTTAGAAATCCCAGTTTCTCCAAGGTAAGAAAAGTTTTATTTTATACCAATTTTCAGTTTAGTTGGTAAAGTTTATTAATTGTTATTGATTATTTGTCGAACCTTTGATCCTATAATTGAATAACGATTCTGACCTTCGGGTCTCCCTTAATTGGGGGTTACCGGGAGGCGGGGTCGTTACAAGTAAACTCCTTAGGAAACACATCCACAAACTCTCAGACAACTGACACCTCCTCGAGACTAAGGCCTTTCACCTTGGTAGCCACAACGGTATCCACTACGTGAGCTAAGAATGGCTCACATCCTTGCCGTAGCAACTTCTCTGCCACCATAGCTGATACTAAACATGTCGGAAGAATCTTCCTATCTCCCTGGAAGATCCACTTCTCTCCAGCATCATCAAACACTGCCTGCTTCGAACCACAGTCCAAAACCACCTTATACCTTTCTAAGGTATCCATCCCAAGGATAACATCAAAGACATGCATATCAAGTGGTATAAGATCCACTCGGATGCGGTGTCCCGAGAAAGACAAGACACAATATGGACACTCTTCTCGAAGCAACGAAGAACTAGCAAGAGGGGTTTCTAACAACATGCTATCCTTCTTACAGCTAACAGGTAAACGACAGTTTTCAAGCATACTATAGGCGATAAAAGAGTGTGTAGCACCCGGGTCAACTAGAATAGATATAAAGCAAGAAGAAGACATATCAAAATGAAATAACTCCATCTGACCTGTCACCACTCGCGGGTTGACTATCGCCTCTGGCTGATTCATAGCGTAGAATCAAGTCGTTGCTTGTTGTCCACGTCCTCTACTTCCCTGAGCAGACGATCCCACTTGCGATGCTTGACCGCGTCCTCGACCTCTGCTACCACTGGGCTGCTGCCTATATGATCCTTGTTGATTCTGCCTCGGCTGCTGTGTCACTTCATCATCTCTGTTCGGGCAATGTGACTTGAGATGCCCAGTCTGACCCCAAAGATAGCATGCCCTATCTTCAAACTGTGGCCTAGATGGCCCTGTCACTGCCACTGAAGTTGTACTAGGTGTCTTAGACGGCGAAGAAACATATCCTCTTCCCTTACTCGGATACCACTGCGCGGTACACCGGAACCTCTCATCACTGTCGGTGTTGAAAACTTGGGCTTCTTGAAGCCACCAAACCTCTGTCCTTGGAACTGAGCAGGCCTCTTCTTAGACATGGATTCTCTTTTCTCCCTTACTGATCGTTCAATTCTACGGACATATTCCACAAATGTAGTGAACCGCTCTTGATTCTCCAACGTAGACACAGGTGTTGTCAGCTCAGAACTCAGACTTTTCTCGAAACGTCTAACCCGCTCCTCATATGTTGCTGCCATATGAGGACAAAACCTCAACAGATCCATGAACTTAGCCTCATACTCGGTGATATTCATCGTTCCTTGGCACAAATGCTCGAACTGACTGATCTTCTCATCCATATACGTCTTCGAAAAGTATCTGCTGACGAACTTGCGCCGGAAAACCTCCCAACCGATCACCTCACCAGGTCGCTTCTCCTCCTCGATGGTCCACCAGTGACCAGCACTACCCTTCAGAAGATAGACAACGTGCTTTACTTTGTCTGCTTCGGGGATGTCAAGGATCCGGAAAGCCTTCTCAAGACTTGTCAGCCACAGATCTGCATCTGCTGGATCAGCCGTTCCAGCATAATCCGAAGCTCCGACTCAGCGAAGCCGCTCGAAGGTCTTCCCAATACCTGATGCTTCTCCATGGGGAGCATGTGCTCTCGGTGGAGGCACTGGCAATCTTTCTACCATGAGATTCATCGTAGCCATCATATGCCCCATAAGCTGTTGATAGGCAGGGTGTTCAAGAATGGCTGGGTCAGGTTGGGGGACCTCAGGCACCCGATCTCCATGTGCCTGTCCTTCAGCTCCACCAGCTGAAGCAGCATCGCTGTTCTCAACAGAGTGTTCTTCATGGTTTCCAGACATCTTGACTTTTCTTCCGCTGAGGGCAGAAGACGGTCGTAAGAAAATCTGGACAACTCACAAGAATAGACACAACCTAGTCCTACATCCCTGTAGACTCAGCGAACCTAAAGCTCTGATACCAAAAACTTGTAGCAACACATCCCACTATCACACAGATAGCGAGGTGTTACGCGAAAACGTGCGGAAATCACCATAACAACAGATTACCAAAAACACAGGATAAATAAAACTGATTGCGGAAAACAGATAAACTGTGAAACTATTACATCTAAGTCCTCATCCTGTAGAAAAACATGTTACATAAACATATACAAGCCTTGATATGTGTCCACATCCTAGAGCAATAGCTGTTTCGTCATCACATGAGTTCATCACCTGTCATATGTACATATACATAACGGCCCACATCCAACTAGCAACAGGATATACAGAGGATCAACAACCATACATCATGAAACAATGTCAAAACACTCCCAAGGACCTGAGAGTACAAGGATGACTCTAGACTCTACTACAGAACACCAAAACAACAACATATCCATCTCTTGCCTTCTACTGCTCTTCTTGCTGCTCGGCCGCAACTCCGCGACCGCCACCACGTCTAGCTCAAACACCTGAAAACCAACGGAGTGAGACAATTGAACATTGTCCCAACGAGAAACATAACTCCCCGCCGAAACTATAAAACCAGAAGGGTAAAGCAACAACAATAGACAAACAGTAAAACGTAGAATAATAACAGTTTATATGATAAGGCTATTCATACCATCGTGCTTACCAAGCTAAACACAAAACATATCACCACTTATCCCTTTATGGAACATGATTGACAAAGTAAGGTTTATCAGATCTTATCACATAACATGAAGAATATATAAGTAACTGCAAGATATAGCAGGATTAACTACTCAAGCAAGGCTTCAACCAATGTTCCGTGTTTTGCCTTAAGCAATAAATACTATACGGCTGAATTACGTATTCTTATGCCCTGAGGAAGTGAACCGTACCATTCAAATCCAACCGACGACTGTGAAACCCGGAGCCGGTGGCATACAAGGTCACATGGAAGAGACGTACTCCACGACCTTCCCCCTCGTAGTCAGTGTACGAGAACAATACAAGTGGGACCGCAGTCTCATGCTTAAGTGGCCTCAACCACAGGGCCAGCTCCATAGGCTACCCATACTCTAGCCCGCCTCGGTACAGGTCACGGCGCTAGTATCACTGAGCCATGGGCCTATTCACCGTGCTCTGAGCCATGAACACATTCATGCTCCCATATCACATATCCTAAGCCATGGGCCTGTTCACCATGCTCTATTCATATCCCGAGTCTGCAACTGTAGCTGCACTCGAATCCTCACTATTTTAGGCTAGGAGAAGCCTCGCATATTCAACAATATGCGCTCCGGGTTAACCCACAGGAGAACCCGTTTCACCATCACCAGCTCCTGACGATGATGGATCTATGGCCAGGGCAACTACATGATATATTTTACTGTGATTAATTAGTATCTTTTATATGGATTGTAAGATTCAACCAAGTTGTATAACATGTAAACTATAACATCATAAACAGTATGAAACTCAACAATATGCCTTTATTGTAATCACATCAATCTGATCCATCTCAAGGATCCAATCATCACATGTTATCACTTGGCCTCTTGCCAATCATCCAGATCCATCTCGAGGATCATCACATACCATGGGATCTTAATCCCTCATCATATATTGCCACTGCCTCTCAAGGCTTACCACTAGTACATAACCGACCTTTAGTGTCGGTTATTTAAGGCCTTTAGTGTCGGTTTCTAAGCGACACCTATGTGGGCGACGCTAAAAGCCCAACCGTTATGCGTCGGTTAAAAAACCGACACCAAAACCCTTCGCGCGCCATCGAAAACGCGCCAGCAGGGCACTATAGGTGTCGGTTATTAGATAGGAAACTGACGCCATATACCTTCGCGCCACAGAAAGGGCACCATCTTGGGCACTATCAGCGTCGGTTATTAGATAAGAAACCGATGCCATATACCTTCACGCCATAGAAAGGGCGCCATCTTGGGCACTATCACGTCGGTTATTAGATAAGA
The DNA here is from genome assembly GCA_963693085.1 of Alisma plantago-aquatica. Taxonomy (NCBI): domain Eukaryota; kingdom Viridiplantae; phylum Streptophyta; class Magnoliopsida; order Alismatales; family Alismataceae; genus Alisma; species Alisma plantago-aquatica. The sequence continues at coordinate 1,457,649,263 of OY856411.1, forward strand.
ACCGTCGTCATATAAATCCCAACACGGCCGTGCTGGCCAGCACGGCCGTGGTGTCTGGTCCGCTGCCACGACTGTGCACTCCCAACACGGCCGTGCTGGCCAGCATGGCCGTGGTGTCTGGTCTGCTGCCATGGTCGTGCTTGCCAGCACGGCCGTGGTGTTAAGGAAATAGACGTCAGTTACTATTAGAAACCGACATTGTAACGATGCACTCCCAACACGGCCGTGCTGGCCAGCACGGCCGTGGTGTCTGGTCCGCTGCCACAACCATGCTTGCCAACACGGTCGTGGTGTTAAGGAAATAGACGTCAGTTACTATTAGAAACCGACACTGTAACGATGTGGCGTCAGTTTTATACAAATAACCGACGCCTATTTTTTGTTTTTTTTCTTTCTGTCAGTCTGCAGACCTGCTGTATGGCTGGTCACAGGATGAGAAACCTACAGTTCAGTTATGAACTGCAAGTTTTACGACATCCATTGATATCCGCTAACAACAGGCCACAAACCTGCAAAATTAACAACAAAAATATTCACACATTTAACAATGCAACCTGCAGTTCCATTTGATTTTCACACATTTAGAAACATTCATGTAGCTAGCAATCTGTAGTTCCATTCATTTTCACATTCACACATGTAGAAACATTCATATAGCAACCAACAGTTTCATTCATTTTCACTCAGACACATGTAGAAACATCCAAACATGTAGAAACATTCACACATATATTATAATTCAGAAATTCATTTACAAAATATCATTCTTTAGTCATTATTCATTATCAACATCCCAATTATATCTTAAATCCCCCACTACTTGTATGGTTGTTGCCCATTCTTCTCTTACTTCATTTAATTCTCCCGTCGTATAGGGAGCATGTACATCTGGTAAGGCCGTTCATGTAGTGTGGTCAGTTTTAAACACATGTAAAGAGAATGATGTATATATATAATTAATGAGCTATAAATAAGATTGATATATTTCATATTATCTAATGAGACTATATAATACCTCAGCAATACAATCGATGTCCATTGTGGCATATTTGATAATCATGTGCATAAATCGCATCACATAGTATCCACATGCCCATCTGTTGTCTTGTGTAGCACACTATAAATTCAAACATACAAAATATTAAAAAATACAACTAATTAAGCACTGTTCACATAAATAATATATACATATATTGCAGTCGGGAACTTACTTTTACGTTCTTCCAAATTATTGGCTGGTTCTTTTTCATGGGGACCTTTCCTCCAGCCTTTTTGAACTCATCAAAACCCCTACATGTTAATGTAACACAGTACATTGCATAATTAAATAGTAATGTAATAACATATGTTAACGGATATGAAAATGAAATATTTCTCACCGGGATAATGCCATTTTCATTATGTGTCCATATTTTGTATTCAATTTACTCCCCTTAGGATCTAGATAATAGACAGTGAACGTCTCGGGGATAATAACGAGTAACTCCCAATGCATACCACCAGAGGTAAAAAAGTTAAAAATTAATAACTCAAAATCCACAATAAAAATGTAATTTTCTTAAGTCCAAATTATAATAAGCAAAGTAAACTTACTCTACATTGAATGGAGCCATTATCATCGTCTTCTTATTTTGAGCAAAAATTGTAAAAGCCTCACAGCAGTATTGTTGAACTGACGGAGGGTCTTTAGCTACTAGACTAATCAAAGAAGGAATAAAAAATCCTACATGTTCGAATGCAAAATTTGCACATATCTTGTCTAAGTAGCTGCAAAATATGTAGTAATTATGCATGCATTAATAAATAAGAAACCAGATCACCAGATCCTACACAAGGTATATGGATGTATAAAGAAGATCTCACCTTATCCATAGCTCTATCACAGATGTATTTAGCCAATCATATCGAAACAACTCCAAAATATCTTGTATAAATAGTTTGCTTTCGTATGATAGACCTGCAACATCTGAATCTATAGAAACAGTTATAGGGCAATTTATATCATGTTCGCCTAACCATATTGCCATACCCCTACAGTTAGGACCTAACGGGATAGGTAGGTCCTGTGGAACCCAACTGGGTAATGTAGGAGGTGGAAGTGGAGGCCTAGATGTTGTGGGTGTCTACTTTTTAACCTGTATATATATAATAATTTCAGATCAACTGACATCATATACACACGCTAACAATTTAACGTAATGTAAATTTACCATACAATTTCAGTAAAGATGACATCCGCTTTTAGCCACAATATCACTCCGCCTTCTGCCTCACCAAGCATTTCACAATCTGGGTGGGCATATGGCAATGGAAGATCCATCCACTTGGGGAATATATGTACCATGCTCACACGAATCCAACCAGATGGTAATGGAGACCCGTGAAACATTTCCCCTGGTAGGGATGGGTAAGCCGACGCCTCTGCGATGACATATTCATTAACTTTTAGACGGTATGGCTTCAACCCCTACAAATTTTTGTGTAAAGAATGTTATATACATATATACATATCATCTTGAAAACATATCATCTTGAATTAAAAAAACTAGTTACTATGTCATAAAAATACTTACAATGGATTTGCTAGGTGGTGGGTCTACAGGATTACTCCCAACCTTTGCAGTAGGAGTAGAGCATGTTGTAGGAGACACCATAGGTATTGTCTGGTAAGTGGCAGTCTGAGATGCCTACCACTTTTTCATTGCTTCTTCGAGTTTCCTATCAAATAGCTTATCTACCTATACATGGATAAAAGAAACGTCAAATTATAATTATTGAATTCTCTTTTACAGTAACATTTACAAGGAAAAAATATGTTACCTCTTCTTGTGAAAGTCCCACTTTTGGGACATGTTTGCGCTGGGATGGCCCAAAAAAAGCTTTGATGCCCACACCAGCGCCTGCAACCCTAACACGTCCAGGATGCTCTGGGTTACCCAGAGCAACTGTCAATTCATCCCTTGTGCCCTCAGGGATGAACTTGCCTTGTTTCCTCAGCTCGTGCAGCTCCCGCTAATCACCAAAACAAAAACTTATAATTAAGTAAACACCACAAATAATCAATATTCGAACAATTGCTATAAGAGTTGTATTTTACCATTTTTGCAGCCGCCTCAGCAATTGCGGGCTTCCTTATTTCTCCCTTCTTATTTTGCCTCCCAACTATCCAGACATCATGGCGAGGTAGAGATGTGCTACCTATAGTGGAGGACTCCTGAGTAGTAGCAGACTGAGCAGTAGTCTCAGACTGTAGTCTTTGGCAAATGCCTGCATACCCCTTTGGACCCATTGGGTGGTCATGCACATTTAGTGCACGCCTTGATCTTTGTGCCTCACTGAGGGCCTAGTTAGTATGCACATTAATGATTTGGTTAGTAACAGTAAATGTTAATCTTGAATAGGTGAATACAACATATATTAATGAGATTGGGACTGACGCCTAATACCTTGAATTCATCAGTTTGTCTTGAAGCAACAAACGCATCCCATTCTTCTTTGTCCAGGAAGTTCCACTATTCAGTGGTTGTCTTCTTCCTCTTGTCAGCTTCTTTTATGTATTCTCGGGTGAGATTTGTCCTATAGTTCCTTAGGACTCTCCCACAGCGTTGCATCACACATTTATGATGTAGCTTTTCATCCAATTCAAATATACTCTGCAAAATAGAATTGCTATTAACTAGTATCCAAAAAATTAGTAATCTACAAAATAGAATTGCAAATTAATAATAACTCACGCATAAATCCCTCCATATTATGTCTTTCTTCTCCTTAGAAACTTTATGCCAAGAATCTATCTTACAACCGCAATGTCTACGAGTAACATACCCAAGATATGAAACAAATGAATTGCGATTCACACCAGATGCATTTCCTGCATTATCAAAATCCACAACAAGTTTGGGTCCATTTCCCTTTTGCGCTATTAACTTCTTCATCATAGTGATGCCCCTTCTTTTGTCAACTTTTTGGTGTTGTTGATCAAGTGCCTCAAGTGCTTCAGATGGTACATGTGCATCATCAATATAAAATTTGACAAAATAAACACATTTACAAGATATAAATGGACATATAGATATAAATATATGATATATTTTTAAAACTTACATTGTGAGGCGGCACATTGATGTCCTCACCCTCACGGTAATCATCAGCACGGTCATCAGGAGAATGCTCAGCCATCTGAAAATTCACATTCACATTGTAAAGTTCACATTGTAAAGTAATTCAAATTGTAAAGCTCACATTGTAAAGTTCACATTCACATTGTAAAGTAATTCACATTGTAAAGTTCACATTATAAAGTAATTCACATTGTAAAGTTCACATTGTAAAGTTCACATTCACATTGTAAAGTAATTCACATTGTAAAGTTCACATTATAAAGTAATTCATATTGTAAAATTCACATTGTAAAGTTCACATTCAGAAAAATAAAACATATAAAAAAATATAAACATGCCTCTAATATTGCGATTTTTTATCAATTAACAATCCTTCATTGTGATCTCCGCGCACATACAGGTCATCATTGGCTTCAATATTTGCTGGTGTTGGCAACCCAACTGAGAATGGACTGGAGTCATCATACTTATCATAGTACTATTCTTCATCTATAGGATCTTCAATGAACTATCTTTTACCATGAAGAACAACCGACCATTTATCATTTGCAGGATCATCGATATAAAATACTTATTTCGCATGTGATGCCAATATGAATGGTTCACCCTTCTCGCCAATCTTTTCAAAGTTCACTAAAGTGAAACCCAATTCATCCACTATAACTCCTTTGGTGTTATCAACCCAATTACATTTGATGAGCGGAATTCTGAAATCTATGTAGTCAAACTCCCATATGTCTTCAATGACACCGTAATATGACATTTTAGCTTCACGTGGACTCTTATCCTTTACACTTGCAAAAAACATAGTCGATGCTTGAAGGGTGACCCCACTATTTTGGACGACACTCTTATCATCTTGGCGCTTTGTGTAATATGTGAATCCATTAATGTCATACCCTTCATAAGACATAACAGTCAATTTTGGTTTAAAGGCGAGGCATTTGATAGTTTCAGTAATATCATCTGGTGTTTGAGATAGTTGATGTAAGACTTTATTTTTAAACCACTTAATAAATTTCTTGTTATGCTCTCTAGCAAGCCACATTGTATTGGCTCGAGGATATTGTCTCTTGATGAAATTGGTATGTTCCTCGATATAAACGTTCACTTCGTCCATGTTGTGTAAAATATACAAGTGACCTTGTTCTAACTGCTCACGGCTGATTACTTTCACACGTGATCCCAAAATTCCTTTGCCAAATTGCTCGTCAATATTCTTGTCATTATCAGGAGTGTCATTACCACTGAAAAAGTCATTGCAAAAATCCATAACCTCTCTCGCCACATAACCCTCGATAATACTCCCTTCAGGCCGATAACGATTTCGAACATCACTTTTAAAAATGCTCATGTATCGTTCAAAGGGATACATCCAATGCAAGAAAACTGGTCCCAACATTTTCACTTCCCTAGTCAAGTGGACAACAAGATGTACCATGATATCAAAGAACGACAGAGGAAAATACATCTCAAGTTGACATAGGGTAACAACCACTTCTCTTTGCAATTTATCGAGAGTATCAGGGTCAATAACTTTACTGCACAGACTGTTGAAAAAGAAACAAAGTCTGGTGATTGCAAACCTTACATGCTTCGGCAATATAGATCTAATTGCCACAGGAAATATTTGTTACATTAGAGTGTGACAATCATGAGATTTAAGACCTATCAACTTGAGATCTTTCATTGATACCAATCTATGGATGTTGGATGAGTAACCCTGTGGCACCTTAACATTTACCAAACATTCACAAAAAGCTTTCTTCTCCTTTCTAGACAATGTGTAACAAGCGGGAGGTAAGTATGTTCTCCAATTTCCCTTTTCACAAAATTCTATTAATTCTAACCTTATTCCCATTTCACGTAGGTCTAGTATGGATTTTATCCCATCTTTAGTGTTACCTGGTATATTCAACAAAGTACCAATGACACTATCACAGACATTTTTCTCAACGTGCATGACATCGATACAATGCCTGACTGTCAAAGAACTCCAATAAGGAAAATCCCAAAATATTGACTTCTTTTTCAATAAAGATTTGTCACTCCGTGTGGACATAGATCATTGTGATCTCTTACCAAATTCATTGACAAAGTCTTTTACTCTTTCATAAACAACCTCCCCTGGTATAGGTTTAGGTGCACTCCGTTCCTCATTCAATCCATTGAATGCTTTGCGCTTCCTACGATACAAATGAAATTTTGTAAGAAACCTTCGATGACCGAGATATACACTCTTACCGCCATGTTTTAGTCTTGTTGAATCAGTGTTCTCTTCACATATAGGACACACTTTAGCTCCTTTGACACTATATCCAGACAAATTCCCATATGCTGGAAAGTCATTAATAGTGCAAAACAACATAGCATACAAACAAAATGTCTCTCTTCGTGAAGCATCATAGGTCATCACACCTTCACCCCCAGAGTTTCTTTAAGTCATAAATCAGAGGTTCAAGATAAACATCGATGTCATTTCCAGGTTGTTTAGGGCCCGATATCAACAACGAAAACATTACGTACTTATTTTTCATACACAGCCAGGGAGGAAGATTGTATATAACAAGCATGACTGGCCAAGTGCTATGTTGGCTGCTCAATGTCTCGTACGGATTCATCCCATCTGTACAAAGCCCAAGTCTTAGATTCCTAACTTCTTCACCAAATTCAGGGTAGAATAGATCAATCTTCTTCCACTGTGGGGAATCAGACGCATGTCGTAGGATCCCATCATTATTTTTCTTAACATCTGCATGCCACCTCAAATTCTTCGCATCTATCGGATTGGCAAACAAGCGTTGAAACCGTGATATTATAGGTAGATACCACATCACCTTGGTAGGAGAACTAGTTTTGGACACCCCCGAAGTCGTCAATTTATACCGTGACGCACCACATTTTGGACAATCTTTCAAATCCACATAGTCTTTTTGAAATAATACACAATCATTCGGGCATGCGTGTATCTTCTTGGCATCCATTCCCATTGGGCACAACAATTTCTTTACCTGGTATGTTGAGATTGGCAGCTCGTTTCCTTCAGGAAGCATTTCTTTCAACAAAGACAACAATGACGTGAAGCTTTTGTCGCTCCATCTATTGTTAGCTTTCAGCTTATACAATCTCAACACATCGCTAAGCTTCGTAAACTTAGTACAACCTGTGTATAACGATATCTCAGCATCATGCACAATGTTTCTAAAAATGGGAGGTGGATCGGTGTGCTCTACCCCACAACTATCCAGCATCGCATCAACGATGTCTACTGGAACTGATTCATTCACATCTACGTCATCGTAGGCAATTTCTTCTTCCACACAAGCACTGCTATCGACATCCACTGGTTTCGGGTTTGAAATCTCTCCATGCCAGTGCCATTCTATATAGCCTTGTACAATCCCGTTGCACATGACATGACTTTTGATTTCGTCACCAGTGCTGACTTTCAAGTTGTTACCGCAATGCCTACATGAACAGTAGAACCTATCTCTAGGTTGTTTCCTATGTTCCTCGGCAAATCTAATAAATTGGTCAAGACCAGAAATAAACTCTTGGGTGCAGCGATTGCGAATGGACATCCATGATCTATCCATTCTATGATCAAAGAGAAAACAAGTATATATTACAACAAGATTAGGGTCTAGGGTTAACAAATTAGAGTTTTTGCATGGTTAAAACTTTAGGCCAACAAATACATGTGTTGTCATTCTTATATATAATAAATGTGTATCACCTATCCCATTCTTTAACACCTAATCTCACTAGTAAGTGTATAATGTGTATTGGGTTTTCGAGAAAATTTCGGCAGCATTTCCCTGTTGTTCTCTAAGTACATATGTACTTAGAGAACAAATGGGGAAATGCTACCAAAATTTTCTCAAAAACCCAATACACATTATACACTTACATCCTAAGTGAGATTAGGTGTTCAAGAACAGTCCCAAACCGGGGACTATCCAAGATTTACTCCTAATGAGTAAATCTTGGACGGGTTTCTAGGCCAACAAATACATGTGCTGTCATTTTTATACCTACAATCCTAGTTTCATCATTCATATCCTAGTTCTTCAAGTTAGGTGATTAACATTGTCAATATACTCAAAAAGGAAACAAGTTACCAATTTCATAGTTAGGACGGTAGAGATACCCTAAGATCTAGATCTAATGGTTCATAATGAGTCTGTGATAAAGTTACATCACTAGATGATTATATAATTTCAAAAGTAGTACACAAATAAATTCAAATGATTAGATAACTAAATAAAAACAGTAGACAAAAAAATACAAATAAGTAGATGAATAAATACAAATCTATTGATAAACTAATATAAATCAATAGATGATGATCAATTAATTGATGAATCAGTGCATAAATAAATACAAACATTAGATGAATACATATAGATCAATTGAATAATATAGTTAAATCAGTTGATAAATAAATTTCATTAAGTAGATGATTAAATCATAACAAAATCAGTACATAAATAAACACAAATAAGTAAATTACTTTAAAAAAATAAAAAAATGCCCAACAGCAGCCTAGGCGTGCCTTGGCACCGCCCAAGCAGCCGCCGGAGCAGAGGAAGAAGGCAGGACAGGCATACCTTGAGGGCAGATGAGAGCAGCGGCCAGAGCAAGACCTAGCAGCAGCTGGCAGCCGGCGTCAGCGGCGAGGAAAGGAGAGGAGCGACGACGAGGGTGGCGAGGAGAGGACAGCAGCCACCAGCGGGGGCGGCGATGAGGAGAGGAAAGGCGCCGACGAGGAGCGGCGGCGGAAGGGAGAGCAGCAAGAGCGGCGGCGAGGGCGTCGACCAGGAGTGCTGGAGGCACGGGGGAGCACGGTGGCCGGGGCAATGACGGTGGCGACGGCGGGTAGCAGAATCACCAAACCTAGCAGAGTCGTAATCAAACAGAGACAATGGGGAAAAGAGATATGTTTCGCGGGGCTATTAACTGTACCATAAACGTCGGTTATTCAAATAAACCGACACATGAAATTAACAATGTCGGTTCTCCACAAAAACCGACACCTATTCTCAACTATAGTCGTCGGTTGTAACTACAAAACAACCGATGTCTAAATACATATGCTGATTAAAAAAATTGTTCTTGATTAATGACCATAGTCGTCGGTGTCTTCTGACAACCGACGCTTAAAGGGTGTGAAAAATTCCCCACGGACAGTGCGGGAAAACTCATAAGCGTCGGTCATTGTGGTTAAACCGACGACCAAAATGTGCCCAATTTCTGTCTCGCGAATAACCTTTAGTCGTCGGTTTATTATTTATCAACCGACGCCATATGTTAAATTTTGGAGGTAATTTTTTCCGCTGGAAATTTTGGATTTGGCGGTTAATTTTAGGCGTCGGTTTTTTATTAAGTAACCGACACTGAATAGGAGCGGTACCCGTGTCTGGGCGCCCTTCATAGATTGGATGTCGGTTTATGTTATCAACCGACACTGTATAGTTTCAGTGTCAGTTTATTTATACAACCGACACCTGTAAAAGTGACTTTATAAGCCATTTCTGTAGTAGTGTACATCATCATTATGGAACAAACACATTACTCATCACATATGCCTCATAGCCTTTTACTTGGCTATGCATCACCTGCATGGTTAGTGCATACAATAATCACAGGCTTAAAAGAAATACCATGCTTATCACTATAGGGTGACATCAGTGATTATATATACTCGCTTAATCATGCATCAAGTTATGATCATATACATAAGGTACATTATTAAGCAAGACATTCTACATGCTTACCATTATCTCAACTTATTGCAGATAATCAAGATGATCACATTCACGTATATAGCCATGCTAAGTTAACAGGACAAGCATTACCATAGCCATTTTTGTTGAGTAAAATGACACACACACACACACACACACACACACACATATATATATATATATATATATATATATATATATATATATATATATATATATATATATATATATATATATATATATATATATATATATATATATATATATATAGGCAGAACCCTCACTAGAGGTATCACAAACCCTCACCATAAGCTGTCACGGGAAGCATGCCCTTAACTATGGGTGATATCGGGCATCATAGAACCATCCCTATCCGTGCACTTCAAAGGTAACAGGCAATGCATGTCGTACACGTCTGCAACGCTGCGTCACGTGCAAAGACAATCGGCCAAGGGCCTGCCATGCAGCCAGGTCTGTCGGGCGACAGGGTGTCGCGCAACGCCCGTCAGGGCTATTGGCCGACACACCCATAACACCATGGTGACGCCCGTCACAGAGCTAACCAGCAGCGTCCACCCCAAAGCACCTCGAAACTAACCACATCTAAGCCATGTGTGCGTGTGTGTAAGGTACTTCCACAAGGAAGCAACGTCCAAGGGTGCAACTCAACCAACCAACAGGGAACCTATCATCCAGCCAGCTAACTCATGGCCTATCGGTTAACACAAGGTAGGGTGGTGGTGTGACGCCCGCCACAACCTCAAGGTGTGTCGTCCAAGGCCAAACCAAAGGAAGGGTATCAGGCAGATCATGAAGTATGGAGTGACGCTCGTTACAAACAGATTCAAGAACCAAGGTATCGTCCAACACCACTATAACATATCGTCCAAGGGTCTAGGTCAAGAGGGCTATCGGGCAGCACCTCCCCAAGCACATAACGACCAAAGATACAGCTCGTCACTAACCTCAAGCACAAAGGCATCAAACCCTAGAGAGTCAAGAAGATGGCTCACCTCTCAACTTAAACGAGAGAGGGGTCTTGCACATCTCCTAACCTCCATCGGGCAACACCAAGAACAACCCTAAATGAGGTCCACAACTACTACCAAGCTCACCCTTCAAGTCCATGGTGAGAGGAGGGTGTTGCTCAAGCTACTAGAACTCAAGCTCACTCCTCAAGACCTAGGAGAGAAAGGAGTGTTTCTCACTAAGAAACCCTAAACCACAAGGATCGGCCAACATGGATACTAAGAAAGAAACAAAGCTAGCAACATATAAGATCATGAAAGGAGGTAGTATAGTTAGGGTTAGGAGTTATGCAACCTGCCTTAAGCAAGCTCCAAGCTCCCAGCACCAAGGAAGAAGAAGACTCCAAGGTAGATCGGCCACCAAGCTAGCTCCTCCAAGGGGTATCGTCCACCAAGCTGCCAAGGAGAAGGGTATCGTGCACCAAGGTGGAGAAGGAACCAAGAGACTAAAGGATCCTTAGCAAGAGGAAAAGAACACATATATAGGTGGGGTTGGTGGAGAAAACAAAGCAAAGCCAAGCAAGGTGTGGTCCACCTAGGGACACTTGTCCTAGTGCACGAGCCACCACTCTAGCAAGCCTTAAACACATGTCCAAGGTTATAGCCACATGCAAGCATCAAGCACCAAGTGTCCACTAGTGGTGACACAAATGAGGTCAAATCTTGGTCAAGGCTCTTGGGCGACACACCTGGGCGACACAGCTGGGCGACACAAACACACCTGGTCGACACAAAGGCCCAAAGAGGCAAAAGCAAGGTTCAACAAAGCCCAACAAGCTCAACCAAGCCCAAAGGGACTCCAAGCAACGAGCCCAAGCCTTCCTCTCTACACTAGAGGAAGAAAAGAGAGAGAGGAACACCTCACAAGGTGGCAAACTTGCCCACAAAACCCTAGTCTTGGGTTAATTGCAAGTAGCCCCTCCAACTCTCAACAAAGCACAACCAAACCCAAATCACCACTAAAGGTGATTAGCAAGCACCAAGGCATCAGGGTTAAGCAAAGCAAATAGGGTAAACCCTAAACGAAGGTCAGGGTCCTTACAGAACCATTATTTCTCATGAGGAGTTAAACCATTGATTCATGGTTCACCAGAGAAATCGGTTCATTACACTTAAGGAGAAACCATTGTTTCTATACTCAAGGTAACCATCAGTTCATAAACTTGCAAGGTTTAGGATAACTTACTTTCAAAGAAGATAATGCACAAGATCTAGGGGTAGTTTACCTACAAAAATACTACTACATATGCTCAAACCTTACCCAAAGGATTATCTTTCTACATATTTCTATGTTTTTAGTACAAGATCTACATATAGTAAGATAAAAGTAAGCAAGAAACATGATGAAAGTTATATAACTCGCCTCAAGGAGGATGATGAACGTCCAAACATCAAGGTAGATCAAAAGAGAGAGGAGAAACCCTAGCTTTAACACTCCAAACGTTCCTAGATGGCTCCTTTCTTTGAGAACAAGGACGGTCTAGAGCAAAGAGAAGAAAGAAGAGGTTCTTCAACACATTCTAGAGTTCTACCAAAAACATCATGGATTCACCCAAAGAATATGAGATAAAAAATATGGTAGCAAGAAAAATGATGATAAGGAAAATGATGTTACTTGTTTAGGACAAGAAACTAGGTTAGGAAGCTCCAAACGATCCTAGAGAAGGTAGATCCAAACCCTAGAACAACATGCAACCATGCAACATGTGTCAAAAGGTAGAAAACTCCCATCCATGAAAAACATATTTGCCATCAGTTCTCAACCTAAGAGATTCATTGGTTGACAATCTAGGTGAACCATCGAGTTGTATCATCAGAAGACCCATCAGATCATGCCCATACTTAGCCACATATGTAGCCTTAATCCACCATCAGTTGGTGCACACTACATGCAAACTAGAGATTCTTGTACCTCTAGAGAAAACCATAGAATACCATGATCAAGGAAGAGCCATCATATCCTTCACTCTCATAGTGAAACCATCAGATCCATATCTTTCTTAGAAAACCATTGATTGAGGTACTTAGGAGAGAGACCCTAGATCATCAACCCTAAACAGAAAACACCACACATCTGATGGTACATATAGGTGTTCAAAGGAGAAAATATATCAATTATGCTAAGAACATTTATGAGGCACATCATACATGTGTGAAATTTAAAAATAAGACCCTGAATATGGGAAAATTGCATGAAAGTCCATATAAGAACATAAATTGAAAAACTTAATCAAACAATGTCCAAATTGGACCCAATTTGAAACATAGCTTTTTCACATGATATCAAATCAGAACTTAGGGTTTCATTAGGGAATTAAGCACCCAATTAGATTAAGCAAGCATATTTAATCATAAAGCCAGGTCAGTGGTCTTATAACCATAAACCCCTAATAAGGATTTCGCCCTCACATCTGAAGTAATCAAAGATGGGTACTTCCTATGCATCTCATCCTATAACCTCTACATGGCTTCTTCTACCCCATAGTGATGTCACAACACCCTCACCAAGGCTATGTCCTTCTTCCTCAATTTCTATACCTATTATCTAGGATCAATAAAAGACCCTCCACCTGAGATACACCTCATCTAGCTCAACCTCCACTGGCTATATCGTCTTCTCTATACTAGGGTGGCACTTCCTTAATAATGGAAACATCAAAACCATTGTGCAACCTATGCAACTTTGGTGGAAACTCTATCTTGGAATTCTAGCAGCTTACAACAGTTATCAGCATATGACTTCCGCCCGTCTTGAGCTGCTTTCAAGTGTTGTTGAATCGTTATGACCTTATCTTTAGTCTATTGAACTTACTCAATACCTAAAAGTTGATACTCACCTTTTCATACCAACAAAGAGGTGATCGACAATGTCTTCCATACAAAGTTTCATATGGTGTCATGTCTATGCTTCTTTGATTGTTGTCATTGTAGGTAACTCAATCAAACTCAGGTGGACATCCTTTAGTTCCCAAGAACTGTATGACATATGTTATCAAAAGATTCTCCAACGTTTGAATGGTCCCTTTTGACTGACCATCTTTCTGTAAGTGAAAGGTTGTACTGAACTTCAACTGCGTCCTTGTAGGCTTCTGATGTTCGGCCTCGACTTGCTGACAATTGTACACTTGGCCACAACCTCTATTGCATCATGTTTAAGACCTAGCTGCCACAACATATTATTTAGATTGTGGTACATGATGCAGCCCTATTTTAGGGCTCCATCCTGTGCCATTTTGTATATAAGTTGCATCTAAACATGTTAGATTACAAGTATTTTCCTCCAATTTGATTATCATGTAAATACGCTTATGGATGTTCGTTGCACTATTTTCAGGTATTTGGACCACAATGGATGGACGAGTGTGATGGAGGGGCCCAAAGAAGGCCCCAAAGCTCCCCCAACCTACCTTAGTGGCCAAAGAGTCATCACCAAGCAAGGACATCCGAATTTGACAAAGTTTGAAGTTCATCAGTCTGCTCAAGCCCTCACCACGGCCGTGGCCACTGCCCACGGCCGTAATGTTTATTGCCAAGGAGCAGCAATTCCAACAGGAGAAATGCCCAGAATCACCACGGGCATGGCCCTCGGCCACGACCATGACAAGCTAGAATCACCACGGCCGTGGCCACTGCCCACGGCCATTATGTTTATTGCCAAGGAGTCTACAGGAGAATGTTCGCCACACACCACGCCCATGGCCACACACCATTCCCGTGGCCCAACCTCTTCACCACGGCCGTGGCTCCTCGCTACGGTCGTATTGAGCGACTCCATTCATTTCCAGTTTCCTTCACCATAGCCGTACCACCTGACCACGGCCATGTTATACCGTCTTCACCACGGCCGTGGCCCTTCATCACGGTCGTGGTGGTCTTCTTTCCAGCAAACTTTTCCACTATTTTTCCTTTTTTACCCCCACTCAACCCTAGCTTCTATATAAGCACTAGTTGCTTCTAGGGTTCGAGAGGGAGCACTCTCCAAACGTCACCTAGCTTCTCCCTTGCATCCATTGCTCCAATCCACCCAATTCCTTGCATTCAACCCCATTTCCACCCACTTTCCACTCATTTCCACCATAGAAACCTAGTTTCTCTAGGTTTCTATCCATCCATTCCACCATTTCCATGCACCCCTGCACCATTGGAGGAGGGAGGTCATCTGCAGCTGCTTGGAGGTGAAGAAGAAGGCCACTTCATCAAGCTTCATGGAGTTTCTTCCTCTTCTACCCCTTTCTTTTCCTATTTTCATGACTATGTCTAGCTAAGCCCCCTTGTGGTGGGCTGTTTGGGATTAAAATGTTACTTTGATACCATGTTGGGGGATAAATTCTTGTAATGAACTCAATTCATATTTATGATGATTACTTCTTGCTTCCATCTCTTTTCCTATCTTATTGCATGTGGTTTGTGCTTCTTGTATGAATTGCTTGTTTTGAGGTTTTTGATAACACTTCATTTCTAGGAGGAGTTGGGGTGTATGTGGCAATCTTAGGAATGGCTCCTAGGTCCAATTAGTGGATCCCTAGCTAGCCCCCTTTGTTCCTACATACACACCTCTCCTCCTACAAATGAGTGTGAGATTTAAGTGGCTAGTGTAAGTGAGAGTGATGCAATTGCCTAGGGCCTTCTAAAGGCTAGAGTGGCTAGTGGCATGAAGATTAACCCCTTCATCTCCACTCCCATCTCTACCCTCAACCCTCAATTGTCCACTATCACTTACCCTAGAAACCTAGATTTGGCCAATCTCACTAGAACTACACCTAACCCTAGTCTTCTACTAGTAGTATAGGGTATGCTCTAATGACATTGACCTTGTTGTTTGGTTTGGTAATCTAGATATGAATCGAGCACCATGCATGTTTAATGAACTCCCCCAACTAAAATCGAAGTGACATTTCCCAAACGGCCCACCCACCTTAATCACCTTGCTTAAAACCCTAATCGCTTAGTTTGTTTGTTAATGCTAGCTTAGTTCTATTGCTTTAATCTAACTTAGTCAATTGCTTAGTTCTACCCTTCAGTGTTAACTTAGGTTCTTGCTCCTGCATAGTTAGTTTGATAACTTAGTTCACTAATTTGCTTGCTCTTCCATAATTTAGTTTCCATCTCGCATTTCTTGCTCGCTCTCTTAGTTTAATCAACCAACAATCAACCTTAAACCCTAAAAACCTTACTCTCCGCACTAGGAACGTAGCTCACGCCATCTAACTCTAGCGCCCCCTCTATCCTCGCGGATCCACCCCGTACTTGCCGCCTCACCTATACTATGACACGACCCCGTGCGCTTGCGGGCGTAGTGTCTTAGTAGATGTAGGTAGTTAGTGTGGGACCATATAAATTTTGAAAGCACAATCCCATATCTTGTGTGCTCCGACCTCGTGGGGTGTAAAAGCACCACTAGCGGAGACGCACCAAGCTTTCTGGCGCCGTTGCCGGGGATAGAGGCACTCAACCTAGTTAGATAGTGTAGCTTAGCCTTTCCTTTTGCCCTCATCATTGCTATTATTTATTCTTTGTGTTACTCTTGCATATTGGTTCGCTAACTTGGCTCCTTGTTGTTTGTTTGTGACTTATGCAGGTGACAGTTGTGCATGCGTAGCACACATTCGACTTGCACCGACTTGGTGGTTTACGACCCTGAGATTGGAAGAAGCAGGCGTCAAGCTCGCCGCAACCTACACCGAGAGGCCGAGATGGCACAGAACGACCCGCCACGGGAGGTTCCACCTCCACCGCCACATCGCCCGCTTCACGAGTACTTCACGCCGGGGAACTACAACTCCCCCATCGCCACTCTAGTTGACCAGATGCCAAGTCAACAGTTCTCCATCCCGCCGGCACTCTTGGGGCTTCTACCTACATACTTCGGCATGGAGAACGAGAACCCCTACCACCACATAGACGCGTTCCTTGAAACATGCTCTACCTTCCGCACGCCTGCCGCCACCGATGACTCGATCAGGAGGACGCTCTTTCCATTCTCCCTCAAGGAGAAGGCCAAGGAGTGGTACGTCTCGAGGCCAGAGTTGGTCACTTGGAATGAGGTGAAGAACGAGTTTCTCAAGAAGTTCTTCCCCATCGCCAAGTTATCCTACATGAGAAGATGCATCACATCGTTTGCCCAGAAAGACAACGAGCCCTTCCACGAGGCTGAGAGAGGTTCCAAAAGCTGCTTCATGACTGCCCTCATCATGAGGTTCCGCTTTGGCAGCTAGTTCAGGCCTTCTACACCGGGCTTGAGGAGCAAAGCCAAAACAACGTCGATTCTATTTGCGGGGGCACGTTCATGGCAAAGCCGCCCGAGGAATCATGGCTGCTGTTTGAGCATCTCGCCGAGAATTCACGCCACTGAGCTTCCACTAAAGGTGGACATTGCGGCTGGAACTACACCCCTCCCCCTTCTTCCATGGCTCCCGCACGCAATGCCACCGACCCTGATATGATGAAAATGATGGTTGATATGATGCGAATGATGAAGAATCAAGTGGGTGGCTCCTCTAGCCAACCCGCAATGGCTGTGGATACTGTAGACGAGGAAGTTAACGCTTTACATTCCTTTGGTGGCCGCAACAACCAGGGCCCAATGTCCCAATCCTACACCCCCGAGTGGAGGAACCACCCAAATTTCTCTTGGAAACAACAGAATGAGGAAGGGCAAGGGCCGGGGCAGTCAAAGCCACACTACAACTCCAAGTTCGAGGACGAGGTACTAGGAAGACTGAGGAGCCTGGATGAAGTAAAAAAAGACGTCAATGCACATGGGCAGTCTATAAACCGTCTTGAGCAGAGGTTGGACCAAAATTTTCTCTCTTTGGCTAGAAGGGAAGAAGGTAGACTTCCATCTCAACCACTACCAAATCCGAACAATGATGGGGTTTTTCTAGGGAACACTTCAAGTGCTTATGTTCCACCATCTTACCAAGCCCCACCAAACCCCTATGCTCCTCCACCTCCTCAATCGCCGCTCAATTATCAGTATGCTCCACCTCCACCTCACACTTACCAACAACCACCTCCACAATATCACCCCCCACCACAACAACAACTGCAACCCCAATTCATCCTTCAAAACCCCAACTCCCCTCACCAAAGGCCTCCACCGCCCCAACAGCCACAACCACCTCCACAAGCTCCCTCTTCTACCACCCATGAGCATGTGAAGGCGGTGACTACGTTGAGGAGTGGCAGGACCTTGGAGAGGCCCCATGGTACAGTTGTTGGCAGAGATGACACTGAGGCAGAGCAGGTTGATACTGAGATGCAGATTGATGATACTGTGATAAGAGGCAGTGTTTATACCGTGACGCCGAGCAGTGATACTGTGATACCGAGCAGTGATACTGTGATTCCAGTGATACCGATGGATGATACTGTTGATTTGGACCGATTGGGTTCCCAACTCCCTCCATATCCTAATGCACTCGAGGAGCCTTCTGCTGCAAAGAAAAAGAAGAAGCATGCGGAAGATATTTTAGAGATCTTCAAACAAGTGAAAATCAATGTACCTCTTATAGATGCAGTCAAGCAAATTCCATCCTATGCAAAGTTCCTTAAAGAATTGTGCACCTTCAAAAGAAAGACAACAGGGAGGATGCCTAAGAAGATCAAGCTCACTGAGCAAGTGAGCTCCATTCTCCAACACACCATCCCCCGGAAAAGAAAAGACCCCAGTGCTCCCATCATCTCATGCTACATCGGGGCACATCGCATAGACCAGGCTCTTCTTGACTTGGGGTCTAGCATAAACTTGATGCCGTATAATCTGTTTGCTGAGCTCCAAATGGGGGAGTTGAGGCCGGCCCATTGCACATTACAGTTGGCCGACCGATCCGTGAAGACGCCTAGAGGGCGTGTGGATGATGTGTTGGTCCGTCTTGATGAGGATACTTCTGCCTTCTTCCCAGCCGACTTTATCATTCTTGATATGGAAAAGGAAGCTAGAAAGGTGCCAATCATCTTGGGGAGACCTTTCTTATCCACAACTGATGCCGTGATCCATGTGAGGACTGGGACCATGTATGTTACTTTCATGCACATGAAGATCCAGTTGAACATTTTCAAGTCTTCTACTACAGCTGAAGTGATAGGAGCCACCGAGGAAGATTGTTATTTGGTGGAATGCCTAGATGATATTGTTGAAGAGTTCCTACCTGCATGGATTGAGACTGCCACCCAAGGTAGGGGTCTTGAACCAATTGTTGAGTTCCCTGACGACGATGATGAAGAAAGTGAAGTGGATGAGCTAGCCCTAGTGGCTGCAAGTGAGGACCTTCCTTCTATTTCTGCACCTTTGAAGAACTCCCTTGAAGCACCCCCCGTTCTTGAGTTGAAGAAACTTCCTGAAGGATTGAAGTACGCTTTCCTTGGCTCAAATGACACCCTTCCAGTGATCATTTCATCTATTCTCTCTCCTGAGCAAGAAGATGCCTTGATGGAAGTCTTGAGGAAGAACATCCAAGCCATTGGATGGTCTATTGCTGACTTGAGAGGGATTGACCCCTCTATCTGTGTGCATCAGATATACTTAGAAGAAGATGTGAGACCGATCCGACAAATGCAAAGAAGGCTAAATCCAAAGTTGAAGGATGTTGTAACTCAAGAGGTTGTAAAGTTGCTTGATGCAGGGATCATCTATCCCATTTCTGACAGTACGTGGGTAAGTCCCATCCAAGTGGTACCCAAGAAAGGTGGGATTACGGTTGCAGAAAATGCCGATGGTGAGCTTATGCCGGTGAGAGAGCAGTCCAAGTGGAGAATGTGCATGGATTACCGGAAGCTCAACAAAAAGACAAAGAAGGATCACTAACCACTTCCGTTTCTTGATCAGATTCTAGAGAGATTGGCTGGGCAGAGCTTCTACTGTTTTCTTGATGGGTACTCGGGATATTTTCAGATTGCTGTGCATCCGGCGGACCAGGAAAAGACGACATTCACTTGTACAAGTGGTACATTTGCCTACCGGAGAATGCCGTTTGGATTGTGCAATGCCCCTTCCACTTTCCAGAGATGTGTAACCTCGATCTTTGCTGACATGCTTGATTCGTCACTTGAGGTTTTCATGGATGATTTTTTAGTTTTCGGGAAAACCTTTGATGAGTGCTTGCTACATCTAGCTACGGTTCTGGAAAGATGTGTGAAAGTTCGCTTAGTTCTATCTTGGGAAAAAAGTCATTTCATGGTACCTGAGGGTATAGTTCTGGGACACTGAGTTTCGAAAGATGGGATTGAAGTTGACAAGGCCAAGGTGGGCCTTATTTCTACACTCGACTTTCCTTCGACCGTAAGACATGTTCGATCTTTCTTGGGACATGCAGGCTTCTACCGGCGTTTTATCAAGGACTTTAGAAAAATCTCAAGACCACTCTGTCGATTACTTGAGAAAGATGTTGAATTTCAGTTTGATGACAAATGTGTTGAAGCCTTCAATCATTTGAAAGAGAGGCTTATTTATGCTCCTATCATGCAGCCCCCAAATTTCTCTTTGCCGTTTGAGATCATGACGGATGCATCCGATATGGCAGTGGGGGTTGTGCTGGGTCAACGCATTGGCCGAATTCCTCATGCTATTTATTATGCAAGCAAAACATTAGACGATGCTCAAAGAAACTATACGACTACCGAGAAGGAGTTGCTTGTGGTGATCTTCGCTCTTGACAAGTTCCGGCCGTATCTCTTGCAAAACAAAGTGACAACCTACACAGACCATTCTGCGTTGAAGTATCTCATGTCCAAGAAAGACTCAAATCCAAGGTTGATCTGATGGATTTTGTTGCTCCAAGAATTTGACATAGAAATTGTGGATAAGAAAGGAATAGAAAATGGTGTTACAGATCATCTCTCCCACCTTGAGGGACCTTTTGATGTGATAAGTCCAATCAAAGAGACAATGCCACATGAACAACTCCTCTTAGTCTCATCTTTCCAAAAGCCATGGTACAAGCACATAGCGAATTTCCTAGCTAGTGGGAGGATACCGAGCATGTGGACAAGAGAGGAAAGCAAGAGATTGTTTGCTATGGTAAAGAACTACATTTGGGATGACCCTCAACTCTTTAAGTATTGCCCAGACCAACTCATTAGGAGGTGAATTCCGGAGATGGAGCAGCAAGAAGTCTTATCTATGTGTCATTCCGGAGTGTGTGGAGGCCATTTTGGAGGGAAACGCACGGCCGCCAAAGTTCTTCAATGTGGATTCTACTGGCCGACATTGTTCAAAGACACTCATGACTTTTGCAAGAGTTGCATCAAGTGCCAAAAAGTAGGCACTATCTCAAAGAGGGACATGATTCCTTTGTCACCTATCCTGGTGGTAGAAGTGTTTGATGTTTGGGGGATTGACTTTATGGGTCCTTTCCCTCCTTCTTTCGGGTATGTCTACATCTTGGTCGACGTAGACTATGTATCAAAATGGATTGAGGCTGTGGCAACAAGAACAAATGATCATAAGGTGGTGTGTGATTTCGTGAAATCCAACATCTTTAGCCGTTTTGGTGTTCCAAGGGCTATGATTAGTGATGGCGGGAGTCATTTCATTCACTGCACCTTCGAAGGGCTGCTAAAGAGACATGGAGTTAACCATCGTGTAGCTACTCCTTATCACCCTCAAACGAGTGGTCAAGTTGAGCTGGAAAATCGGGAGATAAAGCTCATTTTGGAGAAGACGGTGCGACCGGACCATAAGGATTGGTCACTTCGACTCAATGAAGCTTTATGGGCATATAGGACTGCATATAAAGCCCCGATCGGCACTACACTGTTCAAGCTTGTCTATGGTAAGAGTTGCCATTTGCCGGTTGAGATGCAATACAAGGCATTGTGGGCCTTGAAGATGATGGACTTCGATGAAGAGAAAGCCGGTATGAAAAGAAAATTTCAATTGCATGAGCTAGAAGAAATGCGGCATGAAGCATACGAAATGTCAAAGAACTACAAGGAAAGAACCAAGTTTTCTACATGACAAGATCATAAAGAAGAAAGATTTTGAGCCCGAAAAATGGGTATGGCTGTACAATTCAAGGATGAAGTTCTTCCTCGAAAAGCTTTGTTCTAGATGGGAAGGTCCTTACCTTGTCAAGAAGGTGTACCCATCCGGGGCAGTGATCATTTGTGCAAAAGAAGGAGCAAAGGAATTCGCCGTTAATGGGCAGAGGCTGAAATCTGTTGTTGAGGTTGGCCCGGATAAGGCCAATCAAGATTTTGATATTGTCATGCTTATAGAAGAAGAATCCAAGGAAGAAGAATGCTTGGACGAGGATGAGAAAGGGATTTACTACAAGGATCTTTTGAAGATTCCGAAAAAGTGAAAAAGTCCAACAATCAATAAGCCTGGCTGAAGGCATTAAATTTAGCGCTAGTGGGAGGCAACCCACGTGGTTTGAGATTCTCGAACCCTTATTTTGATACTTTAGTTTTGTTTTACACAAATACACACACGCACACTTGTGCTTGATAGTTTTGTTTTTAGCTTTGATGAAATGGCAGATGATATGCACTAAGTAGAGAAATATCGAAGAAAAAAATGAAATGTTGCTAAGTTGAGGCTGTCCAAGAGCCCAACACGGCCATGGCACAAGGCCACGGCCGTAATGTTTATTGGTCGAAAGTTACAGGAGCCAACAAGAATTTTATAGATTTGGCCCACGACCGTGGCCTTCGGCCACGGCCGTGGAAAACACAGAGAAATACGATCGTGTCCTCCGGCCACGGCCGTGTTGAGGTCAGATGAGGCTCCTTCAACGACAACACGCCCATGGACTGACGCCACGCCCGTTCTTTGATGGAAGTACCACGACCGTGGCCGGACCGGGTTCAGCAAGATTCTATATAAACTCCCCGAACCACCCTTCCTCTTTTCTTATTCTTCCCCGCGCAGAGCACGGCCGTGACGTCGCCAACACCATCGTGGGCACTCGTCCTCCACCTCCAGCCCTCCAAAACACCCCCAATCACCCTCCTCTCTCCACCATACCTTCCTCCAGTCACCCTACTCCCTTTTCCACCACAAATACACCCCCAATTGAACCTCCTTCTCCACCTTCTTCTCAAAACCGCCCAGCCACATTCCCTACCTAAAACCTCCACTAAATCCCACTTTTCATCCACCAAACCCAAATTAAACCTCCCAATCACCTTCCTAACCTTCCTACCTCTCCATTCCACCCCCAATCCACTCCCATACCACTCCCTACTCATTTTCGAAATTCCAACCTAAATCATGAAGAAGGCAGGGAAGATGGTGAAGAGTGGGGTGAAGGCGACCCTCAACGTCATCACTGGAGGGCGGCATTCCAAAAATGCCTCCACCAACGTCACCGCACCATCCCACACACCATCTCCACTCACCTCCGCATCCCACTCATCCGACGACATCCACCTCACCGACGAGACCTATGCGGGAGGAGAGGAAGAAGAAGAGGAGGAGTCCGAGGAGGCTACCCCCGATCAAATGGTTGATGAAGTGATACCAGAAGCTGCCCCGCGAGCCCGGCGAACAAAAGTGGGGCCATCCACATCACACCTATACACATCACGTGCGTCAGAGGGATAAGATGAGCAGTCACAGTCCGTGCGGCAATTGCAGCCCGGAGAGGAGCAACTGGCACAGTGGTACAATCTGGATACCACTTCAGGTTCGAAAACTTACACGCCGGCGGACGATGAAAATAGTGAAGATGAGGATATGGAAATGTCCATGGAGGATGATGATGTTCTGGCAAAGATGGAGGAGGAACGACTAAAAATCATGGGCAAGGTACCCGAGGGAACTTCATATGGGAGGGGGCTGAGGCAAAGGCATATCTCTCACAAATACCCAGAGTGCTTGATGAGGCGAATAGTCACCACGAGGTATGGCAGTGAGAAGATACTTGATACCTTGGGCATCAAGGAGGCTGTAGAAGAGAGCTTGAAGACCGTGGGGCTGTGGCATGTTCTCTTCACGCCCCAAATATCATATGACCAGATGACCAAGGAGTTCTTTGCTACGCTGGAAAAGACAAGAGTGAGAGGAAAAGATGCTTTGAAGTTTGCCATCTTAGGCCATTTCTACACTCTCACATCGAAGGACTTGAACAACATTTTTGCGACAAGTCCGGAGGAAGCCAAGGAACTTGATGATGGCTTGTTGGAAAAAGATTCGAAGTATGATTATGTGCTTTTCTGGAAACAAATGACAGGCAGAGATGGGTATTATGCAGAGAGGGTGAAGACTTCAGCTCTAAGCAACCCTCTCATCCGCTACACGCAAAAAGTCCTTGCTAATACCATCGTGGGAAGATATGACAATCAGGGCACGATCTCACAAAAAGAAATGTTTGTCCTGAAAGCCATGACAGAAAAGCAGCATGTCAACCTAGGAGTGCTACTTATTGACCATATGAAGTCCATACCCTATAAGAGAATGACTCCATTTGTCATGGGAGGGTTGGTCACTTCAATTGCACTCGGGTTGGGCCATGATCTCTCTCGGCTCGAAGATGGGTGTCCTATAGATTATGTTGATATGGATTATCTCATTCGCTCACTCACCATCAAGAAGGATGGCAATAGGCTGATTTATCTCACTACCAGTCTGCCGGATCTCGAGCTGGAGCTCCCATACCACGCGGTGCCTCTTCTATCCGTGTTGGGAATCTACTATAAGCTGAGAGACAAAATAGAAAAATGGGAGAGAGATCACCCCAGAGAGACCTACGTCAGGGGAGCTGCTGCCACACATGAAGAAATGGCAGAGTCAAATGTGCAGGGGCAGGAACAGCCAGTTGAAGAACAAGAGCAACCCCGGCGAAGACGAAGGAGGGATGAGGGAACATCCCAGCTGCAGCAGCCCTCGAGCAACGCCTATGACATGTCACACATCCAGGCACAACTTGAGGATCTTTGTCAGATACATCAGCAGGTGCAGCTCACCCAGCAGCGCATGTGGCAAGACCAACAACAATTACACTACCAGGTCAACCACATGTACCACTACAACCACGCCCAGGCAGCAAGGAACCCCGAATGGGGTGAAGATTTTTGGGGTGGTGTAGCGGAATATCCAGTAGCCTACCCTCCGCCCCAGGACGCATACTGGGGACAGTACTACCAGAACCAGCATCCTATGACAGTTACCGTCCCTCCTCTAGATCACCCCCAGGGGTCGGATCAGCCCTCGCAGCAGCACTGACACTTCCCCTATCTACCCTAAGCTATAGTTTCATGCTGAGGACAACATGATTCTAAAGTTTGGGGTGGGTAGGGCGGTACACACCTCCCTTCTCTCTATCTAGTGATTTTTGTTCTACATCTCGCCATTTAGTTTAGTTTTCATTTTATTGCTTTTTTTGTCATATCCATGCATGTCATGTAGTTTTCATTTTCGTCATTTTTGCGTAATTTTTCAAAATTTCAACCATGCATCGCATTCTCACGTAGTTTTTGATACTTTCTTGTGCATGTTAAGTAGGATTTGTTGCTTTATGTTTTTAAATTCCCTAAAGTAGGTTTAGATGTGATTTAGTGCAAATTGGCACAATTTTGGCCAATTTTTCCCAGATTTGAATATTCTTGCTCCGATGGGATGTTTTGACTTAATCTCCAATGTTTGAAATGAAAAGGTTTACTCCTGTGACAAATGCATGCTACATTCTTAGATATTATTGATAGATGGTCTTGTTTGTGACTTTTTACATGTGAACCACATCTCTTAAGTCTGTGAATGCTTTGGTTGAATCATGAATTGAGCAAGCGACAAACGCTTAAAGACAATGGAATCACTTGGTAGAGATATGAATATTGTGTTAATTCTATCATGTGATGTGATATTACTTGGTGAAGTGTTGAATTAGCTTTCATGTAGGGAATCGTATGTTGAAAACTACACTGATGACCCCTCTTTGATCCGATTATTCTTCCACCATCTTCATACCCCTCCGCCTCATAAAAAGATGCCAAAGTGCACATATTAGCCGTGGCCACCTCCAAAAGTTTGGGGTGGCCACATCTTTATCTCCCCACTTCACTCTATTCACCATATGCCCTATCTACACCAAGGGCAAAGAAAAAGAAAAAGAAAAGCAAAAATAAAATAAAAGGATGCTCATGTTTAAGAGCATTCAAATAAAGAAAAGAAGAGTGTGTAAAAGCACTCCAAATCTTACCGCAACCCTTTATTCTTCTTTTATACCCATTGAGCTAGAAAACATCAAATCTAGCTCACTTTACCCTTTCTACAACCAAGTGGATCATCTAGTGTGGTTTGAAGCATAAGACCGAATGCATGAAAGTGAAACAACACTCCTAGTCACCTGTGATTAACATCAACATGAAACGGTTTACCCGGAATGACATAAAGGACATATGGATAACTTGTGTTTCTAGGCTTTATATTTGAAGTTTGTATGCTCAGTGCTCAGTTCATGATTGGGTTGTGAAAGAAGGAGAGGATAGATGTGAGACACATGCACTTAGTCATTTCCAAGACTATATATATTCAATAATCTTCTGCTGCTTTGCATTTGTCATTTGTTTTTGTTGAAAAGAACGGAAAAGAGAGATTAAGTTGGAGCATACTTGAGGACAAGTATGTTTTAAGTTTGGGGTGGTGATGCAGCCCTATTTTAGGGCTCCATCCTGTGCCATTTTGTATATAAGTTGCATCTAAACATGTTAGATTACAAGTATTTTCCCCCAATTTGATTATCATTGTAAATACGCTTATGGATGTTCGTTGCACTATTTTCAGGTATTTGGACCACAATGGATGGACGAGTGTGATGGAGGGGCCCAAAGAAGGCCCCAAAGCTCCCCCAACCTACCTTAGTGGCCAAAGAGTCATCACCAAGCAAGGACATCTGAATTTGACAAAGTTTGAAGTTCATCAGCCTGCTCAAGCCCTCACCACGGCCGTGGCCACTGCCCACGGCCGTAATGTTTATTGCCAAGGAGCAGCAATTCCAACAGGAGAAATGCCCAGAATCACCACGGGCATGGCCCTCGGCCACGACCATGACAAGCCAGAATCACCACGGCCGTGGCCACTGCCCACGGCCGTTATGTTTATTGCCAAGGAGTCTACAGGAGAATGTTCGCCACA
The DNA here is from genome assembly GCA_963693085.1 of Alisma plantago-aquatica. Taxonomy (NCBI): domain Eukaryota; kingdom Viridiplantae; phylum Streptophyta; class Magnoliopsida; order Alismatales; family Alismataceae; genus Alisma; species Alisma plantago-aquatica. The sequence goes on from OY856411.1 coordinate 1,457,676,234, forward strand.
CACCACACCCGTGGCCCAACCTCTTCACCACGGCCGTGGCTCCTCGCCACGGTCGTATTGAGCCACTCCATTCATTTCCAGTTTCCTTCACCATAGCCGTACCACCTGACCACGGCCATGTTATACCGTCTTCACCACGGCCGTGGCCCTTCATCACGGTCGTGGTGGCCTTCTTTCCAGCAGACTTTTCCACTGTTTTTCCTTTTTTACCCCCACTCAACCCTAGCTCCTATATAAGCACTAGTTGCTTCTAGGGTTCGAGAGGGAGCACTCTCCAGACATCACCTAGCTGCTCCCTTGCATCCATTGCTCCAATCCACCCAATTCCTTGCATTCAACCCCATTTCCACCCACTTTCCACCCATTTCCACCATAGAAACCTAGTTTCTCTAGGTTTCTATCCATCCATTCCACCATTTCCATGCACCCCTGCACCATTGGAGGAGGGATGTTGTCTGCAGCTTCTTGGAGGTGAAGAAGAAGGCCACTTCATCAAGCTTCATGGAGTTTCTTCCTCTTCTACCCCTTTCTTTTCCTGTTTTCATGACTATGTCTAGCTAAGCCCCCTTGTGGTGGGCTGTTTGGGATTAAAATGTTACTTTGATACCATGTTGGGGGATAAATTCTTGTAATGAACTCAATTCATATTTATGATGATTACTTCTTTCTTCCATCTCTTTTCCTATTTTATTGCATGTGGTTTGTGCTTCTTGTATGAATTGCTTGTTTTGAGGTTTTTGATAACACTTCATTTCTAGGAGGAGTTGGGGTGTATGTGGCAATCTTAGGAATGGCTCCTAGGTCCAATTAGTGGATCCCTAGCTAGCCCCCTTTGTTCCTACATACACACCTCTCCTCCTACAAATGAGTGTGAGATTTAAGTGGATACTGTAAGTGAGAGTGATGCAATTGCCTAGGGCCTTCTAAAGGCTAGAGTGGCTAGTGGCATGAGGATTAACCCCTTCATCTCCACTCCCATCTCTACCCTCAACCCTCAATTGTCCACTATCACTTACCCTAGAAACCTAGATTTGGTCAATCTCACTAGAACTACACCTAACCCTAGTCTTCTACTAGTAGTATAGGGTATGCTCTAATGACATTGACCTTGTTGTTTGGTTTGGTAATCTAGATATGAATCGAGCACCATGCATGTTTAATGAACTCCCCCAACTAAAACCGAAGTGACATTTCCCAAACGGTTTATTTATACAACCGACACCTGTAAAAGTGACTTTATAAGCCATTTTTGTAGTAGTGTACATCATCATTATGGAACAAACACATTACTCATCACATATGCCTCATAGCCTTTTACTTGGCTATGCATCACCTACATGGTTAGTGCATACAATAATCACAGGCTTAAAAGAAAGACCATGCTTATCACTATAGGGTGACATCAGTGATTATATATACTCGCTTAATCATGCATCAAGTTATGATCATATACATAAGGTACATTATTAAGCAAGACATTCTACATGCTTACCATTATCTCAACTTATTGTAGATAATCAAGATGATCACATTCACGTATATAGCCATGCTAAGTTAACAGGACAAGTGTTACCATAGCCATTTTTGTTGAGTAAAATGACATATATATATATAGGTAGAACCCTCACTAGAGGTATCACAAACCCTCACCATAAGCTGTTACGGGCAGCATGCCCTCAACTATGGGTGATATCGGGCATCATAGAACCAACCCTATCCGTGCACTTCAAAGGTAACGGTCAACGCATGCCATACACGTCTGCAACACTGCGTCACATGCAAAGACAATCAGCCAAGGGCCTGCCGTGTAACCAGGTCTGTCGGGCAACAGGGTGTCGCGCAACGCCCGTCAGGGCTATTGGCCGACACACCCATAACACCATGGTGACGCCTGTCACAGAGCTAACCAGCAGCGTCCACCCCAAAGCACCTCGAAACTAACCACATCTAAGCCATGTGTGTGTGTAAGGTACTTCCACAAGGAAGCAACGTCCAAGGGTGCAACTCAACCAACCAACAGGGAACCTATCATCCAGCCAGCTAACTCATGGCCTATCGGTTGACACAAGGTAGGGTGGTGGTGTGACGCCCGCCACAACCTCAAGGTGTGTTGTCCAAGGCCAAACCAAAGGAAGGGTATCAGGAAGATCATGAAGTATGGAGTGACGCTCATTACAAACAGATTCAAGAACCAAGGTATCGTCCAACACCACTATAACATATCGTCCAAGGGTCTAGGTGAAGAGGGCTATCGGGCAGCACCTCCCCAAGCACATAACGACCAAAGATACAGCTCGTCACTAACCTCAAGCACAAAGGCATCAAACCCAAGAGAGTCAAGAAGATGTCTCACCTCTCAACTTAAACGAGAGAGGGGTCTTGCACATATCCTAACCTCCATCGGGCAACACCAAGAACAACCCTAAATGAGGTCCACAACTACTACCAAGCTCACCCTTCAAGTCCATGGTGAGAGGAGGGTGTTGCTCAAGCTACTAGAACTCAAGCTCACTCCTCAAGACCTAGGAGAGAAAGGGTGTTTCTCACTAAGAAACCCTAAACCACAAGGATCGGCCAACATGGATACTAAGCAAGAAACAAAGCTAGCAACATATAAGATCATGAAAGGAGGTAGTATAGTTAGGGTTAGGAGTTATGCAACCCGCCTTAAGCAAGCTCCAAGCTCCCAGCACCAAGGAAGAAGAAGACTCCAAGGTAGATCGGCCACCAAGCTAGCTCCTCCAAGGGGTATCGTCCACCAAGATGCCAAGGAGAAGGGTATCGTGCACCAAGGTGGAGAAGGAACCAAGAGACTAAAGGATCCTTAGCAAGAGGAAAAGAACACATATATAGGTGGGGTTGGTGGAGAAAACAAAGCAAAGCCAAGCAAGGTGTCGTCCACCTAGGGACACTTGTCCTAGTGCACGAGCCACCACTCTAGCAAGCCTTAAACACATGTCTAAGGTTATAGCCACATGCAAGCATCAAGCACCAAGTGTCCACTAGTGGTGACACAAATGAGGTCAAAGCTTGGTCAAGGCTCTTGGGCGACACACCTGGGCGACACAGCTGGGTGACACAGCTGGGCGACACAAACACACCTGGTCGACACAAAGGCCCAAAGAGGCAAAAGCAAGGTTCAACAAAGCCCAACAAGCTCAACCAAGCCCAAAGGGACTCCAAGCAACGAGCCCAAGCCTTCCTCTCTACATTAGAGGAAGAAAAAAGAGAGAGGAACACCTCACAAGGTGGCAAACTTGCCCACAAAACCCTAGTCTTGGGTTAATTGTAAGTAGCCCCTCCAACTCTCAACAAAGCACAACCAAACCCAAATCACCACTAAAGGTGATTAGCAAGCACCAAGGCATCAGGGTTAAGCAAAGCATATAGGGTAAACCCTAAACGAAGGTCAGGGTCCTTACAGAACCATTATTTCTCATGAGGAGTTAAACCATTGATTCATGGTTCACCAGAGAAATCGGTTCATTACACTTAAGGAGAAACCATTGTTTCTATACTCAAGGTAACCATCAGTTCATAAACTTGCAAGGTTTAGGATAACTTACTTTCAAAGAAGATAATGCACAAGATCTAGGGGTAGTTTACCTACAAAAATACTACTACATATGCTCAAACCTTACCCAAAGGATTATCTTTCTACATATTTCTATGTTTTTAGTACAAGATCTACATATAGTAAGATAAAAGTAAGCAAGAAACATGATGAAAGTTATATAACTCGCCTCAAGGAGGATGATGAACGTCCAAACATCAAGGTAGATCAAAAGAGAGAGGAGAAACCCTAGCTTTAACACTCCAAACGTTCCTAGATGGCTCCTTTCTTTGAGAACAAGGACGGTCTAGAGCAAAGAGAAGAAAGAAGAGGTTCTTCAACACATTCTAGAGTTCTACCAAAAACATCATGGATTCACCCAAAGAATAAGAGATAAAAAATATGGTAGCAAGAAAAATGATGATAAGGAAAATGATGTTACTTGTTTAGGACAAGAAACTAGGTTAGGAAGCTCCAAACGATCCTAGAGAAGGTAGATCCAAACCCTAGAACAACATGCAACCATGCAACATGTGTCAAAAGGTAGAAAACTCCCATCCATGAAAAACATATTTGCCATCAGTTCTCAACCTAAGAGATTCATTGGTTGACAATCTAGGTGAACCATCGAGTTGTATCATCAGAAGACCCATCAGATCATGCCCATACTTAGCCACATATGTAGCCTTAATCCACCATCAGTTGGTGCACACTACATGCAAACTAGAGATTCTTGTACCTCTAGAGAAAACCATAGAATACCATGATCAAGGAAGAGCCATCATATCCTTCACTCTCATAGTGAAACCATCAGATCCATATCTTTCTTAGAAAACCATTGATTGAGGTACTTAGGAGAGAAACCCTAGATCATCAACCCTAAACAGAAAACACCACACATCTGATGGTACATATAGGTGTTCAAAGGAGAAAATATATCAATTATGCTAAGAACATTTATGAGGCACATCATACATGTGTGAAATTTAAAAATAAGACCCTGAATATGGGAAAATTGCATGAAAGTCCATATAAGAACATAAATTGAAAAACTTAATCAAACAATGTCCAAATTGGACCCAATTTGAAACATAGCTTTTTCACATGATATCAAATCAGAACTTAGGGTTTCATTAGGGAATTAAGCACCCAATTAGATTAAGCAAGCATATTTAATCATAAAGCCAGGTCAGTGGTCTTATAACCATAAACCCCTAATAAGGATTTCGCCCTCACATCTGAAGTAATCAAAGATGGGTACTTCCTATGCATCTCATCCTATAACCTCTACATGGCTTCTTCTACCCCATAGTGATGTCACAACACCCTCACCAAGGCTATGTCCTTCTTCCTCAATTTCTATACCTATTATCTAGGATCAATAAAAGACCCTCCACCTGAGATACACCTCATCTACCTCAACCTCCACTGGCTATATTGTCTTCTCTATACTAGGGTGGCACTTCCTTAATAATGGAAACATCAAAACCATTGTGCAACCTATGCAACTTTGGTGGAAACTCTATCTTGGAATTCTAGCAGCTTACAACAGTTATCAGCATATGACTTCCGCCCGTCTTGAGCTGCTTTCAAGTGTTGTTGAATCGTTATGACCTTATCTTTAGTCTATTGAACTTACTCAATACCTAAAAGTTGATACTCACCTTTTCATACCAACAAAGAGGTGATCGACAATGTCTTCCATACAAAGTTTCATATGGTGTCATGTCTATGCTTCTTTGATTGTTGTCGTTGTAGGTAACTCAATCAAACTCAGGTGGACATCCTTTAGTTCCCAAGAACTGTATGACATATGTTCTCAAAAGATTCTCCAACATTTGAATGGTCCCTTTTAACTGACCATCTTTCTATAAGTGAAAGGTTGTACTGAACTTCAACTGCGTCCTTGTAGGCTTCTGATGTTCGGCCTCGACTTGCTAACAATTGTACACTTGGCCACAACCTCTATTGCATCATGTTTAAGACCTAGCTGCCACAACATATTCTTTAGATTGTGGTACATGATGCAGCCCTATTTTAGGGCTCCATCCTGTGCCATTTTGTATATAAGTTGCATCTAAACATGTTAGATTACAAGTATTTTCCCCCAATTTGATTATCATTGTAAATACGCTTATGGATGTTCGTTGCACTATTTTCAGGTATTTGGACCACAATGGATGAACGAGTGTGATGGAGGGGCCCAAAGAAGGCCCCAAAGCTCCCCCAACCTACCTTAGTGGCCAAAAAGTCATCACCAAGCAAGGACATCCGAATTTGACAAAGTTTGAAGTTCATCAGCCTGCTCAAGCCCTCACCACGGCCGTGGCCACTGCCCACGGCCGTAATGTTTATTGCCAAGGAGCAGCAATTCCAACAGGAGAAATGCCCAGAATCACCACGGGCATGGCCCTCGGCCACGACCATGACAAGCTAGAATCACCACGGCCGTGGCCACTGCCCACGACCGTTATGTTTATTGCCAAGGAGTCTACAGGAGAATGTTCGCCACACACCACGCCCGTGGCCACACACCACGCCCATGGCCCAACCTCTTCACCATGGTCGTGGCTCCTCGCCACGGTCGTATTGAGCCACTCCATTCATTTCCAGTTTCCTTCACCATAGCCGTACCACCTGACCACAGCCATGTTATACCATCTTCACCACGGCTGTGGCCCTTCATCACGGTCGTGGTGGCCTTCTTTCCAGCAGACTTTTCCACTATTTTTCCTTTTTTACCCCCACTCAACCCTAGCTCCTATATAAGCACTAGTTGCTTCTAGGGTTCGAGAGGGAGCACTCTCCAGACGTCACCTAGCTGCTCCCTTGCATCCATTGCTCCAATCCACCCAATTCCTTGCATTCAACCCCATTTCCACCCACTTTCCACTCATTTCCACCATAGAAACCTAGTTTCTCTAGGTTTCTATCCATCCATTCCACCATTTCCATGCACCCCTGCACCATTGGAGGAGGGAGGTCGTCTGCAGCTGCTTGGAGGTGAAGAAGAAGGCCACTTCATCAAGCTTCATGGATTTTCTTCCTCTTCTACCCCTTTCTTTTCCTGTTTTCATGACCATGTCTAGCTAAGCCCCCTTGTGGTGGGCTGTTTGGGATTAAAATGTTACTTTGATACCATGTTGGGGGATAAATTCTTGTAATGAACTCAATTCATATTTATGATGATTACTTCTTGCTTCCATCTCTTTTCCTATCTTATTGCATGTGGTTTGTGCTTCTTGTATGAATTGCTTGTTTTGAGGTTTTTAATAACACTTCATTTCTAGGAGGAGTTGGGGTGTATGCGGCAATCTTAGGAATGGCTCCTAGGTCCAATTAGTGGATCCCTAGCTATCCCCCTTTGTTCCTACATACACACCTCTCCTCCTACAAATGAGTGTGAGATTTAAGTGGCTAGTGTAAGTGAGAGTGATGCAATTGCCTAGGGCCTTCTAAAGGCTAGAAACCTAGATTGTCCCCCTTCATCTCCACTCCCATCTCTACCCTCAACCCTCAATTGTCCACTATCACTTACCCTAGAAACCTAGATTTGGCCAATCTCACTATAACTACACCTAACCCTAGTCTTCTACTAGTAGTATAGGGTATGCTCTAATGACATTGACCTTGTTGTTTGGTTTGGTAATCTAGATATGAATCGAGCACCATGCATGTTTAATGAACTCCCCCAACTAAAATCGAAGTGACATTTCCCAAACGGCCCACCCACCTTAATCACCTTGCTTAAAACCCTAATCACTTAGTTTGTTTGTTAATGCTAGCTTAGTTCTATTGCTTTAATCTAACTTAGTCAATTTCTTAGTTCTACCCTTCAGTGTTAACTTAGGTTCTTGCTCCTACGTAGTTAGTTTGATAACTTAGTTCACTAATTTTCTTGCTCTTCCATAATTTAGTTTCCATCTCGCATTTCTTGCTCGCTCTCTTAGTTTAATCAACCAACAATCAACCTTAAACCCTAAAAACCTTACTCTCCGCACTAGGAACGTAGCTCACACCATCTAACTCTAGCGCCCCCTCTATCCACGCGGATCAACCCCGTACTTGCCGCCTCACCTATACTACGACACGACCCCGTGCGCTTGCGGGCGTAGTGTCTTAGTAGACATAGGTAGTTAGTGTGGGACCATATAAATTTTGAAAGAACAATCCCATATCCCGTGCGCTCCGACCTCGTGGGGGTGTAAAAGCACCACTAGCGGAGACGCACCGGTACATCTATGTATTTTCAGATACATTGTGTACATTGAGAATGAGCCTCCTCAGATACTATCTTACTCAGACCATCAACATCTGAAACCATCGTTTGGTTGTGGAAACGCATTGTCCCATCTTCTAACTCATGGAAGCCATCATGCTTCCCGCTTCCTAACTTTGATCTTCTGTAATAGCATTGGTTTGACTTGTAGTTGTCTCAAAAATCCTACCAACAGAGATACTTTCAACCATGCATCCATCTGCCGAAGTGGCACTAGCATGTCCCATTTGTGACACGTCAAAGTTAATAACTATGCTTTGTCTACAAACACTGACAAAGATGACTTCCTATTTAGTGTGTCATCTACCATATGATCCATTCCATGATGATAGTCTATCGTACCATCATAGTCCTTGGTTATCTCTATCCACCTTCTTCATCTCATGTTTTAGTTCTTGCTTCGAACAATGTCTCCAAATCTGTAGGCCTAAAACTACAACGGCTAACTATAGGTAATGGGTTGGATAGTTCTCCTCATTTTTTTGAAGTTGTCGTGAAGCAAAAGAATTCACACTATTTTCCTGCATTAGCGTGCATCGCCAAGCCATTTTTTAAGCATCACAAAAAATGATGTAACCTTTCCCTTGTCTCGACAACACTAACACTGAAGTTAAACAAAACTTGTAGTATCATGCTAGACCTAGGAAGCTTCAGATCTCAATCAACATCTTGGGATACTCCCACTCCAACACTAATTCCACCTTCTTTGGGTCTACACAAACACCCCTCACAAACATGACATGACCAAGAAAAGACACATCGGTCAACCAAAACTTGCACTTGCTAAACTTGGCATACAACCGATGTTGCCTCAACAACTCTAATGCTTGGCGAAGATTTTGTTCATGTTGTTGATTGTCTCTGGGGTACATCGATATGTCATCAATTAAAACTACCACAAACTAATAAGGATACAGACTGAACCCTTTTCATCAAGTCCCTAAGGTTGCGTTTGGGTGCGGTAATTCGGGGCGGTATTGTAATTTGCTCCGGTATTTGAACTACCGCATTTATAAAGACGTCGTTTGGCTAACTTAGTGGAATTTACGAACATCAGCAGTTGGAACGCGACATTCCCCCTGCTATGTATTTATCAAACTTCACAAAATTCGCTGATTTTGGTGAGCTTTGCAAATCACAGAGCGAGGGCTTTGACCCCGACTCTCCCGACCCCCGTCTCCCTCCGACCCCCATCGCCCCCGACTCCTCTTCTTCTCCCCCACATCCTTCCGCCAGCTCTTCCTTCTGCCGCTACCACGAAGCGAGGTCTCTACCTGTTCTCGCCATCAGCGCCGCTCCTCCCTTGCACCCAATCCTCTCTAGGATCGCTAGGGTTTTAACCCTAACCTCTTCTCTTTTCCCCATCATCTCCTCCTTCCCCGAAGAGGGTCTGCTCGTGATTGAAGTCATCAGGGTGGCTGCTCGCGGTGCTGCGGTGTTCACTGGGCTCACTGGGAGTCGCGATCTGACTGTTATTTGTTGGGCTCGCTGGGAGTCACAATCTGTCTACTGTTCGAGGGTTCGACGCATCTCGCTCTTCCTCGCGGAGCAGGTTAGTTCTCTATTTTTCTTCTCCGACTTCCTCATCTTCTCCGATTTCGCCCGATTTCACCCCCTTTTCCTTCCAGCCCTAGGAAAAATGGCTTTACCCTCTCCGTGCTTTCCCTATATTTTCTCCGCTTCTGCACCCCGCATCCTTAACTCCCACAACTTCCGCTGCTCCACCCCGTCCGCCCGCCATCGACGAGCCCCAAGCATCACTTGGTTCAGTCATCTTCTCCTCAGAATTTTGCCCGCCGTCGCTTCACCATTTCTGACCGCTCCGGCAAGAATATTGCGGTGGTTCGACATTGACCAGGAGCAGGACCAGAATCTTCCAGCCTAACTGCCCGCCTTTCCCATTTCATCGCCTGGTTGATCAATTCTACGGTTCCACTCTCTCTTCGTTAAGGTGTTTCATTCTTCCATATCCCCTGTATCTGTCTATGATCGTTGTATTGGCCCAATTGTTGTTGTTGGTAACATTCCAGCAAGTTTCCCGATTCATTATTAGCCCATGGATGTATCCAAATCTCCCTGACCCAGTTTCGTTATCAATTGATATTTATCCCCTCGGTTTTGCATATATGTGAATGCTTGTTTGCAGACTTCAAATACGATCCAACTAAACATTTTGCTCTCTCGTTGAACAGAGATACATAGCCGATTTCCATCTAAACAAGGGAAGGAGGAGGATTCATAGCCCCAACATGCACATTGCTTTTGCACACACCAACACACAGTGAATGTTGTCCTCCTGCTCCTCTGCCTTTCTTTGCCCCTGCTTTGCCTCTCCTGCTTGGTTGGTGTTGGAAGTTTCATCAAATCCATGTCTACTTGCTTGCTTATTGTTGATTGCTTACTCACTTATTTACTTAGTTGTTAGCCATATAGTTTTTAATTATCAAGCAACAATATTGCTTGTTTCAGGTGAGTGAAGAGAACCCAAGAAGCTGCTACATGGACTGAGAATCCAAGTTGCTACTACATGGACTGTTGCTGCCCGTTTCTAATTAGCCCATTTTCTATTTTGTTGGTGTTTTGTTAGGGGTTGATCTCAAGTTGTTGCATCATGAATTTTTCTGTTAAGAGGTTGTAGTCTATGTTTAGACATGGTAGTGTGGTGTTATTTTGTGCAATTATGTAGTATGTTTGGAATGGTTTGGGGTTAAACGTGGTGTTCTATTTCATTCTTTTGATGTGGTTGTTGTATTCGAATTTGTAGTTGATTCGTGTGGTGATTGTGATGTGGTTGATCACATGACGTTTTGTACTTTGTGTGAAATTGTATGTTTGATTACACAGTTGAATGGTTAAAATTCGAGAATGATCATGTCACAATTTGCATATCAAATGGGAAAATCATTGGTGCAAAGGTTGATATATATGTTCAGATTGCTCACATTATCAATTGGGTTGTGTACCTTGTAATTATATTAATACAGATATGTATAAATTTTGTTTGGTTAAATTCACATCAACATAAAATATGAATATAGATGCCTCGTGTATTAATATGGACACATGGATGGCTTGTAAACAATACATTTGCATGTTTTTGTTAAAATTAGTATGTAAACAATACATTTGTATGTTTTTGTTGAATTCAAATCAATGTGAAATATGAATATGGATGCCTCGTGCCATGTAGAAGGTTAAATATATAATTATGTATTGATTTTATGAAAAAATTAAAAATGTTGCATTTCAAATACATAATTACCAAACAAGGTAATCTGGAATGTCAGTAATCATAATCACTGCATTTTTGAATAACCACTCAGCCAAACAATGTAATTAAGAATCTTAGGATTTATTACTTAGGTAATCAGAATCCCGTGACTTGCTGATTACTGCAGCAGTCACAAATGGGGCGCCCAAACACAACCTAAATGTTGTCGATGTGTTGGTTAGACCAAAAAACATAACCATGAACTCATGATGACCATACTGTGTCCTAAAAGTTGTCATAGGTATGTCATTTGACTTGATCCTCAACTGATGATATCCCGATCTTAGGTATATCTTGAGGAACATTGTAGCACCTTTCAACTGATCGACAAATCATCTATCTTGGGCAATAGTTACTTTGTTCTTCACTGTGACCTTGTTCAACTGTCAATAGTCCATGGAAATCATACTAGAATCATCCTTCTTCTTCCTGAACAACACTAGAGGACCTCAAAATCAAACTCTTTCTAGGGGAGGAAACACCAAGAAACTCATCTGGAAAGATGTCCTTCAACTCACGTACAACTCGTACATCTTTGATAACTTGTCACCTTGGTATCTACTACATGTGCTATCTCAAACCCTTGTCTCATCAGCTTCTCTACCATCTTAGCCAACATAAAACATGTAGGAAGGATCTTCCTATCTCCTTGGAAAGCCCAAAAGGCATCCCCGACACAAAACGTTACGATCTTGGAACTATAGTCCAAAACAACCATGTGCTTCACCAAGATATCCATCCCTGGGATTACATCGAATCCATGCATACCAAGTGGCATAAGATCCACTTGAAAGTTGTTTCCCAAAAAGAAAGAATGCAAGGGGGACTTGCCTCCTACAATTACAACAACACTATCCAAAAGGGTTTTCTAGCAAGGGGTTATCATTTCTACCATTAACAGGAAAGTTACATCCTTTTATGCATCATTGACTTTTTCATTTGGATTCCTTGCCATCTGATTAAGAATTAACATAATTATCATATCTCATTGCTCTTTGTTGTTGACTATTTATCATTCTTCTGTGTGTCCTTTCATGTTATCGCATTTCTTATTCACCTACCAAAGGGGTAGCTCATCATATTTCACATTCTTATCTTTTAATAAAGATCATATCCATTTAATCTCTTTTACATGTCATGAAAATCTTATCTTAACACCTTCTTACCCACATGGATTGGTCTGAGATTAACTCAGGTTTCACTTTGTTCATCTATCATTGTTCTTATTTATTATCTCATATACCACACTCATCATTGGAGTTCTCCTCTTCTTATATGAATTTTACACCTTAAATCATTCTATTAACACATATTTATCTCTCTTTTACTTCATTATCTTCTAGAATCACAGTTTCAATAACTCCTTTTTAACTTATTTATATTCAGAGTTAAGCTTCATGTTGTCATATCTCTTTCCTTAATCACCAAATGCTCAGGTTTTGATGAGGTAAGATATGCTTTCATCTTTCTTTAGTGGTAAGATTAGTACATTTTTCCATGATTTCTTATTAATTTATGCTATATGTATTGTTTCCAACTAACTAATTGGTCAGGGTAATGAGAAAGATAACAATTAAAGAGGTTCATACTTACCTTTCCTTCAATAATTAGATACATGACCAGGGCATCCAAACATTGAGTTCACGCAGTAATCATTATGCTCATGTCATGTTCATTACTTAGTTATTATACTAGTCGTAAGTCCTAGTGTCCATGTAGACTCAACAAACCCCAAGCTCTGATAACACCAGTTGTGGAAACCTACCATCATAAACAAGATTACTTGAAGCTAAAACATAATCGACCACTAATTAATGACATCACTAAAAAGGGGAATAATTAAAACCTCTTCAATCAAGTTCCAAAACATTTACATGAAGGCCCAACATCTTGCATAAAAGCATATACCTTACCAGGTATGCTTACAAATGCTTCGTGGCTTTAACCATAACATGTGTACAGAAGGTCTTATCCACACACAACATATAAAAACATCAAAATGTTGTAAGAAACTCAAGTCAGTGAAACGTCATATACAAAACTTTCCCGCTCAGACTTAAGAGTATAGGGATGACTGTAGGACACACTAGACAACTAATCAACCTTCTACTAGGGTTCTCCAAAATAGCTTATCCTCACTGCCATGATCTGATGGCGTTGCTGACAATTACCTAAAAAGATGTGGTGACCCACGAGGTGAGACCCATGTCCCAGTGAGAGATATAACTCTCAACAACATTTATTGCTTACACCAGATTATGGAATTAAACAGATAAAATAGATAATATGACAGGATTGAAATTCCATATCAAAGGCTTCATTAAGAACATTCATAATTAGAGTCTTAATTGCAGGATTGAAAGGGTAACATTATTAAAAAAGATCAGGCATAGCTAACATCATAAGCACAGTTGATTTCTCCTACCACATTATGCATCATCTAAACATTAAAAGAAAAAGAACGTGTTATAATCCAATGTGAGTCGTTGAATAATCCTAATAGATATTCTACATGGGTAAATTATATCTTTTATTTAGCCTAGGGGAGTTTGGGGAATTCCACTCAAACTTCCAACTGACCACTATGAATTCGCAATCGATTTCTTACAAGATCTATGAGTCAAAATCCTAAGATCTGTTCCCCTCAATCAGTATGAGTCTCCCACAGTGACATTTTTGTCAAGTTGCAATCATCTTAGTCCGCCCTCGGTACATAGACCATGACACTAGAAATCAGGGTATTCAACTGTATCATCTGAGGTACGACTGCAACCATCCTCAATCACATCACATATACATATTTATTCATTTGAGATATGGCCTTTACTGTTCTCCATAACCTCAGGATCAAGATGACAAGGATATACCCTCCATGTACCCATCTATACTCAACAGTATATGACTCCAAGTCTCCCTTCTAGAATACTCGTTTCCCTATCCAACACGTTCTAACCCTGGAATAGTTCTACGACATAGGGCACTTGTAACGCCCCTCCAAGTACATACATTACATTGGAAGCAAACCCTATGTTGTCCATAACATGGATCACTTTGCTTGAAGGAACATCACAAAACATGATATCCAATAACAACAACATAAATGAAACATCGTGCATTGATTGGAAATATAGATTCAAACATTGTTCAGAGGCTAATTTAGTACAATTGAGTTCTTGAATATATCATCTAATGTCTAATCATAACTTACATCATGAAGGTAACTCAAATCAAAATGATTGGAGTGTCTATGTAGATGACACCCCACCAGACTAAACCTTGAGAACCCTTGAGATATTCTTTGTTGATTTTCTTGTGGCTCTATCTTTGACATTGCTTCGTACTTGCGGGCATCATGCCCCTAGTCATGCAAGGCAAAATGAAAACACGTTAGAGTAAGTGGCATTGAGCAACATTATATGAATTGAAACTATACTATACTTTTGAGAAAATGTAGATCAAATAGTATAAAAATTGAATATTTTCATATCATTTATCTTTCTCTATATCCCTTTTTATTATTGACATCGCTATCTTGGGTCGATTATATTTTCTTTGTTCCATAACCTTTCTCTTAGGAGCAAAATTGGGGAAGTGATGGGAATTAAGAGAATCTTTAAAGCAACTAGGGATAGCACTAACCCACCTGCTCCCGCTTCTCTCTAGGATTTCCGCTAGGGGGAGGGGTGCGGCTTCTAGGGCACGCTCTCCCCCTGGCCCTTCCTGATCTCCTTCTTCCTCCCGCATGTCCACCTCGATCTGTTCCTTCCAACTCTACTCCTGCTGCTGTCTAGGTCGCTGCGCTTCGGCGCGACGGGTTGCTCGAGTGGAGCCTCCGGTCTCACCGCTGGTTGCTGGTGATTGGGATGCTTTCCGTCTACTTCGCCTGGGGTCTGGTTGGTGCTGCAGGTTTCCTGGGCAACCCCGTGGATGCTCGAGCGGTCTGCCTCACTTCCGGCCCTTAAAGGTTACGCGCCGTGGGTGAGCTTCCTCGGCGGCTCCGCCCACCATGTTGGCTGTGGGTTTCCAACCCGTCGGTGTTGCTGTGCGCGAGGACCCCTCGGTCCTTGGTTGATTCGTGGCTCCAATGGCTGCACTCGTCGCCTTCTCTACCGCGACAGCTGCTCTTTCTTACTTCGGGGTTCCGTGTGGCCTTGGGTCCTGGACCTGGGGTTGGTTTGTGGTCTGGAGACGAGGACCAGTCGCTCGCTCTGCCGTAGTGGCTAGATCTGAGTGTTGCCCTCCTGTGGGTGATGCCTTGGAGATGGATGCCCTTTCTTAGCTGGTGGCGAGCTCCCGGTGCTTGCACCGTGTGTAGCCTGCCCCACGGTTTCACTCTTCTTGGGGGGGGGTGCTTGCTATTGGAGGTTGCGCTGTGAGAGCTTACTTCCCGTCGTTCCCCTTGGGCTCATCTACTGGAAATGTCAGGGGGGCTCAGCTGCCATGGCGGTTGTGTTCCTTCGTCAGAATCGTGACATGGCCACTGCTGCTGGGTTTCTCGAGCACTTCTGGCTGGGCAGGTTTGAGACCTGGTCCTACCAGGTTGATGAAGACCCTGTTAGATAATTGATTACTGTTAGCGGTTAGTTACGTAACTGCTGTAACTATTAGTTAGTTACTGTAGCAGCTCATTTATGTAGCTAGGCTATTGTGGTAATCATTTATTTAGCATGGGTTAAGCCCAATGTAGTGCAGCAAGTACATGTGAGAATGTAGTGTTGTTTCTAGTGCAAATGGCAAAGAAGTTTTATCCCATATTGCTCACACCTAGAACTTTTGTGGTCCTCATATGTAGGATCACATGGGGCACTAGTGTCCAAAGGAGTCCTAGGAAGGAGGTATGCTCACCTCCTTGGTGGGTGGGGTTACCACATCACAACGCACGCACGCACGCGCGCGCGCGCGCCACGCCACGCCTCGCCTCGCCTCGCCTCGCCTGGCCTGGCCTGGCCGGGCCGGGCTCGGGCTTGTGGCTTGTGGATTGTGGATTGTGGATTGTGGAGAATGTCTTCCGTCTTCCGTCTTCTTTTTGCACTAGGATACAACTACGTAATTAATTACTCGTGTAATTAATTGTTGCTTTCTTATTCGGATTTCTTAAATCCTAATTAGAAAGTGTTTCTCTTTTACGGATTATTCCCGTATTGTGTACGAGAGCAACCGAGTGTTGCGTCTAACTGGGAATAGGATTAGGGACGTGCGTGACTATATATATGACTTCGGTCATTAGGGTTAAACACACCGAAAATAGTTTTTGCCGCCGTGTGTTTTGTGAACCCTAATCCCGAGTGTGAGAGTAGTCATCCCCGGAGTTGCTTTGCGGAGTTGTCCTCCTGTGAGAAGCGAAACTCGTCCTTCCCTTCAGACGCAGCTGTCAGGCGGTGGTACCTGTAGTGGCTGTGCTGCACTGGTAGCAGTGCGACGTGCACGAGCAAGACGTGCAACAACTTCCAGGTTCGTGCCGGATCGAGACTGGGAGAACGGTGCCTATCCGCGAGGATTGCCGGGCACTGGTTTCTTTAAGTAACACGTTCGTTTCTCAACGAACGATCTGGTTTGCAAATCTAACCCTTAATTTTGTTCTCCTGCATTGCTTGTTCTTCGAATCTTATCTTGGATCTGCCTGCACTGTTAATTAAATTGCACCTGACGCTGTTGCATGAACGACAACAACATATATTAACAACAGTCTTAAAGAAACCATTTTCTGTCGTTAATTAACATGGCCGGTCAGGGTAATTCGGGATGTAGGATTGATACCACCAATATGCCTGAAAAATTTACTGGTACGAACTTTGCCCGTTGGCAGAGTCGTATGGAAATTTGGTTGAATATTGCGGGATATGATCAGTATTTAATTGAAACTGAACCTGTATCTGATGACACAATTCCTGATAATGCAAACATTATTGCTAATTGGAAGAAGGGTGATAAAACGTGCCGCGGGTTGATTCTGTTTGGTTTAAATAACAAACTGTATGACTCTTACTCAAAGCCGCCAGTCACTACGTCCAAGGTTTTATGGGAATTGTTAATTAAGAATTTTAGCACTGAAAATCAGGGTGTTGAAAAATATTGTGTGTCTAAATTTCTTAAGTTTCAGATGGTTGAGGGTAAATCAGTTTCTGATCAAACACACGATCTACAACTCCTTGTTCATGAACTCTCAGATGCCAAGATGGTGTTTCCTGAGAAATTTGTTGTTATGTCTATCATAGAAAAATTCCCTAAGTCATGGGAGTCGTTTGGTATGTCTCTGAAGCATCGCAAAGGGACACACACCATGGATGAATTAATGATGGATATTAATATACAAGAAGAACACTTAAAGGAGAAAGGGGTCAAAGTGCCTACTGATGCTAATCCAACTGTTAATCTTACTTCTATGAAAAATACCAAAGATAAGAAAACTAAGAATGCACATAAACCCAAGGCAAAGATCCAAAAGAAACCGAAGAACAAACCTTGTTGGACTTGTGGACAGGTTGGCCACTGGAACAAGGATTGTCCTAATAAGAAGGCAAAGAAAGCTACCGCATCTGCAACTGAGGAGGCTGTGGTCAACATGATGACTACATCCTTGAACCTCAATGATGGGTACGTGTCTATTAAACCTGAAATTCTCTCTATATTTGAACCACTTTATTGGATAATTGACACTGGGGCTAATGTACATGTATGTGCTGATAAATCCCTGTTTGTGTCTTATCAGGCCTCTCGAGGTCGGTCCGTGACTTTGGGCGATTCCAGCTCTGCAGAAGTCAAAGGCGAAGGACGGGTGGACTTGAAGTTCCCTTCGGGGAAGGTTTTGACTCTTAACAGGGTCAGACATGTTCCAACCATTCGACGCAATATCCTTAGTGGCGTCATATTAGTTAGAGAAGGTTATAGAGTAGACTGCAAATGTAATAAGGCTATTATTACACGCCTTCGTGATTCTTTGTTTTTTGGCAAGGGGTACTTATGTGACGTGGAGAACTTGTTTAAGATTCATGTTGAACCTGTTTCAAATTCCGTTTTAAATTTGAATGATTATAGTTCTGTTTGCATGAATCTTGTTTCATTTGATGTATGGCATTCACGTTTGGGACATGTTAATGTTGCCTCAATGAAGCGTATGATGAATCTAGATTTGATCCCTAAATCTGAAGTTAGCAACAATAAATGTGAAATCTATGTACAAGCTAAATTGCCTAGGAAACCTTTTCATTCTGTGAATAGGAATTCGGAAATTTTGGATTTAGTTCATACAGATATCTGTGAATTTAATGGTGTTGCTACGAGAGATCAAAAGCGTTATTTTATAACTTTTATTGACGATGCGAGTAGATACTGTTATGTCTATTTACTTAGAAGTAAAGATGAGGCATTGGATAAATTTCAAATTTATAAGAAAGAAGCTGAAACTCAAACCGGGAAAGTACTTAAGTGATTAAGGTCTGATAGGGGAGGAGAGTATACCTCGAATTTGTTTTTGGAATTTTGCCAATTACATGGAATAGTTCATGAGGTAACTGCTCCTTATTCACCACAATCAAATGGAATAGCTGAACGTAAAAACCGAACCTTAATAGATATGGTAAATACCTTACTCCAAACATCTGGATTACCCAACTTTATGTGGGGGGAAGCTTTGAATACGGCTTGCCATATTCTGAATAGAGTTCCCCATAAACATTCAGAAAGTAGTCCGTTTGAGTTATGGAGAGGAAGGAAACCGAGTCTTAAATATCTTCGAGTGTGGGGGTGCCTTGCTAAGGTACTTGTCCCTGAACACAAAAGGAAGAAATTAGGACCGAAAACAGTTGATGCCATATTCTTAGGTTATGTAGAGACAAGTTATGCTTATAGATTCCTGATTGTAAAATCAGATATCTCTAGCATTGAGGTCAATACAATTGTGGAATTACGTGATGCTACATTCTTTGAGGATGTGTTTCCTATGAAAACTGGTGTGCCCAATGAAGTTTCTCAAGAAGATTCATTTACCACAGGTTCCATTCCCGAGCACGTGGAAAGGATGACAAATGTGGGGGGCGACTCAGAACAAGTTATTTCTGAATCTGATGATTCTGAAGAAATAGTTGAACCAAGGAGAAGTAAACGGCCTAGGACATCAAAGGACTTTGGAAGTGAGTTTCTCACTTACAATGTTGAGGATGATCCTGTTACTTTCAAACAAGCTATGGAATCTCCAGAAGCTAAGTTTTGGAAAGAAGCCGTTAATGATGAAATCCAATCAATTCTCTCGAATGGAACTTGGGAATTGGTGGATTTGCCTCCTGGTTGTTCTGCAGTTGGTTGCAAATGGATTTTTAAGAAGAAACTTAATGCAGACGAGACAATCAATAAGTATAAGGCTAGGTTAGTTGCTAAGGGTTACACACAAAGGGAAGGAATAGATTATTTTGATACCTATTCACCTGTTTCCCGTATGACCACAATCCGAGTGCTTATAGCATTGGCTTCCATTTATAATCTCTATATCCATCAGATGGATGTGAAGACCGCGTTCTTACACGGTGATCTTCAAGAAGAGATATATATGGAACAACCTGAGGGATTTGTGGGTCGTGGGAATGAGTCCAAAGTGTGTAAACTTGTTAAGTCATCATATGGCTTGAAACAAGCCCCTAAGCAATGGCATGAGAAGTTTGATTCTGTGATATCATCGTTTGGCTTTATTTCTAATGAATTTGATAAGTGTCTCTACTGCAAGGTTGTCGATAATGGATTCATTTTGTTATGCTTATACGTCGATGATATCCTGCTTTTTGGTTCCGATATGAAAGTAGTAAAAGAGACAAAGTCATTCTTGTGTAGCAAGTTTGAGATGAAGGATATGGGTGTCGCTGATGTGATTTTAGGGCTTAAAATCATAAGGTCTACTGATGGTATAAATCTCTCTCAGTCTCACTATGTTGAGAAGATACTGGAGAGGTTTGAGTACACATCACGTAAACCTGTTAAGACTCCATATGATTCATCCAAACCCTTGTTCAAGAATGAGACTGGGGTTCCAGTGTCTCAATTACGATACTCTCAGATTATCAGAAGTTTGATGTATCTTATGAACTGTACACGTCCAGACATTGCGTTTGCCGTGAACAAGTTGAGTAGATACACCAGCTGTCCCGACAAGACCCATTGGGAAGCTCTTGACAGAGTTCGGAGGTATATCAAGGGAACACGTTCCCTTGGGCTGCATTATGGTAAACATCCTTCCGTAGTCGAAGGATATAGTGATGCAAGCTGGATTGCCGTGAATTCTGGGAGTAATGGTGTCTCAGGATATGTATTCCTGTTGGGAGGAGGAGTTGTTTCCTGGAGGTCTAAGAAACAGACCATATTGTCTCGGTCCACTTTTGAGGCAGAGTTGTGTGCTTTAGATGAAACTGGATTGGAAGCTGAATGGCTACATGGACTTATGTCTAGTTTACCTATGGTAATGAAGCCGCTTCCTGCAATTTCAGTTCACTGTGACAACACTACAACTATTGCTAAGATAAAGAGTTCCAAGTACAATAAAAAATAGCGTAGACACATCCAAGTCAGATTGAAATCTGTAAGGGAGTTAGTGTCTAATGGGGTCGTGGCTGTGGACTACGTCGGTACCAAAGATAATACAGCTGATCCTTTCACTAAAGGTCTTACCTTGGCTTTAGTGGAAAAATCCAGGTTGGGAATGGGACTGAAACCCCTATAGATTTGCAGGCAGTAGCAACCCAACCCAAAAGAGTGGAGATCCCACAAATTGGGTTCAATGTGGTAATAACAAGTTGTCGGGTAAATCAGATGACACTATGTATTCTTGTTTGATGCTTCTTGCATTTGTGTGTCTATTCCCTAGGAAACCTGTTAGTGTCATGACTGCAAGTTAGTAAGAGAGTAGACTCTTAATGGTGTCAAGTCTTAGGACAGGATGTTAGCAGTACATCCTTGGAGACTCCAGCTAAGTGATTGATGTTGTGTAGGCCGCAACAGGAGAATTGGGTTGTTCTCTGTTATCAATCATGATTTATATTTTGTATGCATGGCCTTAATGCATTGTTTTTTCTTTACTACCATGTCTTTATTGTGTTGTTACCAACCTATACTCTTGTACCCAAGGTTCAGGTTCAAGACTTTTGTTCACCTAGTTCCTACAGGGGTCACAGTTGGATAACTCAGGTAGATTCAAACCGAAAGGTATCTACTGAAAGCACAGTATGGAGGACTGAATGGTAGAGCACACTACACATTGGACTTTGTGGGGGATTGTTAGATAATTGATTACTATTAGCGGTTAGTTACGTAACTGCTGTAACTATTAGTTAGTTACTGTAGCAGCTCATTTATGTAGCTAGGCTATTGTGGTAATCATTTATTTAGCATGGGTTAAGCCCAATGTAGTGCAGCAAGTACATGTGAGAATGTAGTGTTGTTTCTAGTGCAAATGGCAAAGAAGTTTTATCCCATATTGCTCACACCTAGAACTTTTGTGGTCCTCATATGTAGGATCACATGGGGCACTAGTGTCCAAAGGAGTCCTAGGAAGGAGGTATGCTCACCTCCTTGGTGGGTGGGGTTACCACATCACAACGCACGCACGCACGCGCACGCGTGCCACGCCACGCCTCGCCTGGCCTGGCCGGGCCGGGCTCGGGCTTGTGGCTTGTGGCTTGTGGATTGTGGATTGTGGATTGTAGAGAATGTCTTCCGTCTTCCGTCTTCTTTTTGCACTAGGATACAACTACGTAATTAATTACTCGTGTAATTAATTGTTGCTTTCTTATTCGGATTTCTTAAATCCTAATTAGAAAGTGTTTCTCTTTTACGGATTATTCCCGTATTGTGTACGAGAGCAACCGAGTGTTGCGTCTAACTGGGAATAGGATTAGGGACGTGCGTGACTATATATATGACTCCGGTCATTAGGGTTAAACACACCGAAAATAGTTTCTGCCGCCGTGTGTTTTGTGAACCCTAATCCCGAGTGCGAGAGTAGTCGTCCCCGGAGTTGCTTTGCGGAGTTGTCCTCCTGTGAGAAGCGAAACTCGTCCTTCCCTTCAGACGCAGCTGTCAGGCGGTGGTACCTGCGGTGGCTGTGCTGCACTGGTAGCAGTGTGACGTGCGTGAGCAAGACGTACAACAACTTCCAGGTTCGTGCCGGATCGAGACTGGGAGAACGGTGCCTATCCGCGAGGATTGTCGGGCACTGGTTTCTTTAAGTAACACGTTCGTTTCTCAACGAACGATCTGGTTTGCAAATCTAACCCTTAATTTTGTTCTCTTGCATTGCTTGTTCTTCGAATCTTATCTTGGATCTGCCTGCACTGTTAATTAAATTGCACCTGACGTTGTTGCATGAACGACAACAACATATATTAACAACAGACCCTTCGACATCGACTTCGGCCTTCCTCGGTGACTACGATGGCTGGTGGGAGACTAGGGCTTGCCCCAGTTTGCCTGACAGAACTTCCAAGTGGCTATGATCCGGCGGCGATACTCACCTCTGGGTATCTCGACCTCGGATCTATGGTTGCTGGAGACAGTTTCCTCGCATGGTAGATAGAGGTGATCCTTCCATTCACGTGGGGGTGCTGCTTTGACTCTGAGTTTACTCAGCAACACTGGATGACTCTCTGTGCGTCCTGCTCCATTGCAGCCATCCAGTGTCCAGGGATCTTCTCGAGTGTCCTCGTGGTGTTCGACAAGGTTCCTGCTTCCCCGACCTGGTCTCCTGTCCTGGAATCGGCTTCAGCTGATTGATGATTACGCCTGGAGATGGACGAATGAGGAATAGATTAACCTTCTTTCCCTATTGGATCTTCTCCTGATGTGTAGCTAGAATGCCTCCAAGGTGTTCGATGGGTGGTCTCTGTGCAAACAGAAACTTAGTTTCTGCTTGGACGTTTGAAACCAGAACTGGTGATGATAGGCAAGAGTCGATGCAGGGCTAACAGGGTTACTCGTGAGATAGAAGTGAAAAGGATTTCTCAATTCTTGGTGCAATGCCACTCTTTGTGGGTGCGGTTACTGTCAGTTGGTATTGTGCCAAGCATGAAGGCCTAACTTGGAGCTTTTACCCTTGCTGCACCCTGATAGAAAAACTACTTCGATTCTTGCCTGTCACACAGTTAGTTAGTGCTTATGGTCTGACATGGAGGCTCCGTTTGGGTGTTTGCTCATTCTGGATCCTTGTGATTGCTAGCTGAGAAAGTTGGATGCTCAAAGGCTAGATCCAGACAGGGTGGCTGGTGTTGGACTATGTCAAGTTGTGGTTACTATGTGTAGGTGTGATGAATGTATGTAATCGTGGTTTGTATTAGTCTTTCTTCTGGTAGGAGTGTTCAGGATCTAGCCTGATTAGCTTGATAGGCTTTCCTAGTTGTTTTTGTTCCATCTAGTGATCTTTACTCCCCCTGCGTGGGGTAATGATCCTAATATAAGTTTGTTTTTTTTGTTTGATGTAATGGGGTACCTAGTGCCCAAAGTTTTTTGGTAATATTAGCAACACACATTTTTGACTGACAAAAAAAACCTTGCTCTTAGGAGCTTGATATATTACATTGCTCTCAAGAGCTTGGATCTGTAATCATTGCTCTCAAGAACTTGAATATATAACATTGCTCTCATGAGATTTATGGATAACATTGCTCTCAGGTTCTTGAGTATAACATTGCTCTCAAGAGATTGATATGTGCCCAAAAGGCGAATAACTTGGAAGGAATAACATGAATTGATTATCTTGTACTTAACATTACTCTTGAACATAATAACTTGAAACATCACATCTAACTTGAGAAAGACATGCACATTATCATTGTGATATTAGATAAGAAAAATATACTAAAAGTTTATAATCTGAATTGTAAGAACTTATCTTGCAAGTATTGATTGGAACTATGTTGTAATGTCATTATAATTGATTTTCATAAATATAAGCGATTAAAAGACCTTGTCACATACTTGTTAACTCAGAGTGAATGAATCCACTTATCAATTATATAAGAATCTCTCTTAATACTCATGAGGTTTGTAGAATCCCTAATGTCATGAAATTAACATGATTTATAATAATTATCACTTTAATTAACATCCTAAACCTAGGTTGGGTCTCTTAAGGAAAGATGGTCAGAAACGATGGACTATAGATTTGAAAAGTCTGGAATCATGTTCTACTTCAAAAAAAACTTTCCAACGACTATTTATTCATAATTTTTTTATGAGCCCTTGATTTACTATGAATTTCAAAAGGACTACCCAATCAGAAATCAAGAAAAAGCCACGTGAGCATTATCCACTCAACCCTTGGGCTTGTCCATGTGGACCAAGAGGGCAACACCATGACATAGGGGCTAAACAAAAACTCCTGTAAGAGAAGCATGATTCAAAGAAGAATGAAAAGTCGAGACTGCCCCTGCGATGCGTGACCAAACCAAAAGTCATATTAGGGGAAAATGGTAAAATATTGGTCACCTTGTGCGTCGAAGAGGCAGTTATGCACAACCTACTACAGGAGATCCAAAACCTCAATCTCCAAGTTCATTAGTGATGAGATATTGAAAATGTGCCCGAAAAAAAAAAGATATTGAAAATGTTACTCTAGAGAAAGATTCCCCAAGTTATGTCGTTATCTAGGAACATTGACTCGGGACCTACATTGGATAGACACCCATTGACTCCCTCAGACAATGTAAGCAATAGAGGAGGAAGAACAAATGTGGTCCCAGTAGAAATCATAACTTGGAAAGATTGTATGTGTGTTCCTCATCACCTGGCGAAGCTGTAGAAACAAGGAAATTTGAGAAATGAAGACTATGCGACGGTATTTGTCCTGGGACGAGAAATGACATAAACAAACCCAAAAAGAGGGAAACACAAATACCTATAAAACTTGTGAAATTGAGAGCCATAAAAGCCTTGTGGAGACTATATGGATCAATTGGTGGCCTTGCCTGGAGTTTTGGTGGTCAAAGGTATTGCGCCAATGAGCCCTCTCTAGCTGCGATATACAACTCTCAGAGAATGTGTATCGTAGAACGATACGAGGGTGGAGAGGGAAAATTGGTGGTGGACATGGTCTTTGGGTGTCTCATGATTCTTTTTGAAGGTCGGCCTTGACTTGTGCATTTATGCAAGAGTGTGTGATTGCAACTGAGTCCCAGGGTAGTCGGAGTAGGGGGGAAACAGATCTCGGCATCAAGTGGGGTGTTTCGGGCAAGAAATCCTAGAGACTTTGGGATCGACATATCAAGGAAATCCTCAGGAGCGTGAAACTAGCTTCAGTCTCTTGTGGGGTTTAGAGTACAATGAGAGAGGGATAGAGGGGGAAGTAGGGTTCCCAACACTAAGTCCCAGTCCCAGAAGGACACAGACGAGTAGAGGCGACAACCCCGTCTTTGCGGATACTCGGTTGGATTCGTGAGTCTGAGGGGAGGGGTATCTGGTCCGCGTGATTGCATAAAGAAGCCGTGACTATAGTTTGAATAAGGAAAATAAATGACATGATTGATTAATTTTGATTGTCAACTATAAAGTACCTTTCCCAAATCATTTAGGTGATCAAATAAACTTGAAACAATATGAAAATTGAACCACAAGCCAACCAGGGTGTCTAGAATGCTTTTACCTACTTATTTTTCCAATTTGATAACCAAAAGATGAATTATCCCTATAATGTTATTAATTTCACTTATGCATATTCAGTAATTTATAATTGATTCCTAAGTGATTTGGCTTTACATTAAAGGCCAAGTAGGGTTTATTTTAATTGCATTGAATTTATTTGAACTTAGGCAGATCAGGACTCATATAGTGATGGAGCTACATTAAGGAGAGAGAAAGTACATTATAATGAAACTTTGGCTTATTTAAATATGCTTCAAGATTAAAAGACATTTATTGACATAGTCGTTGAATGGATAAGAGACTAATAATGTTATTCATATTTCATAATATTAAAATCTACAATCTTTTACTTTAATTATTTGCATCGGGGTCTACTAAGTTTGATTTATTTAGTGATTTTTATTATTATTAAGGACTCGAATGTAAATATTTTTCTGTGTATAAATATTTTGGGACGTTACAGTTCTACCCACCATAAATAAATTTCATCCTCAAAATTTCTAGATACTACCCACCTTAGGGTTTTACTTATCCGGTGTAATAAAACCCATCTAATATCATCCTAAAGTCTCATTATCACACATAGGATATGACTTCTCATGGTTAAACACTATCTCTAACCTCATTCTTATAAACAACATGTGGGTACACCACTAATGAATCTATTTCATTATCATTGGCATGAAAAAGGATCTTTCTACCTCTTCTCTAGGGGTTCTAGTTCTACCCTAGATCTAACTTATCTATGTCAAATTATCCACCCTTTGGATGCATGATTGGTCTTAGTATGTATATGATTAGGTTTAGGTGACTATATGTCTTAAACTCTTAATGCAACTCTTTTTTTGCGCCTTTGGATACATGTCGGTCGGTCATATATTCAGAGGTGACTTATCTTATCACGCTTATCTTAGCACCTCCTCATGCATATGTCCCACACCACATGCACTTGAAAGGACAAGACAAGCATGATTATGCATATAAAATTCTCTCTACACACTACAACAAAAGTGTCTATTAGTGGCATTTATTTTATAGGCATTTTTAAAAGTTCATGTATACATGTACCTTTAAGGGCGTTTCGTATTCAATCGTCAACATACGACTAAATATCAGGTTATGAGTAAGAACCCGCTAATACTGGTTCTAACAAATTTTTATAATGGCATTTCTAAATGCTGATTGGAATTCTATTTAGTTACTTGATCAAATTTTGTGTGCGAGACCCGCCTTATAAGTGTTTCCAATTTTGGATTGGCGCTATCTCGCTCATCTTTCCAATCGAGTGACCCAATACACCCACCTTTTCATTCTCCATCTCCACTCCTTTTGTCATTAAAACCCTATTCCAGATTGCTACCATCGGCATCCATAAGTCGTCCCCCACATCTTGCCTTGTTTCAACCTTCGCTCCATTCCTAACATCCTTGTCTTTCTGGATGTGATCTATGCAATGACCTTGATAGCCGCATACCCTGCCCATGATAAGGAGCGGATGTGCCCGCGGTAGGCAAGGAGCCTTTGTGGTCTACACTGGACAACGAGCCACTGTCTCTGGTGGTGGGCAAGGAGCCTTCGTGGGCAGCTGATGATCCACTCTAGGAGGATATGCGCTCACATTTAAGTGCATCTTAGTCACAGGTATACAACCCCCTCCATCCGCTCCCCCTCCCATTCTTTACCCCCTTCCATTCTTCACTCTTAATTGGTAGTTGTTGTAGATAAAAAAACAATCATGTAGTCTGACTGACTGGCCAAGTCCCGCCCCGATCTGAAATTTCTGAAGGATGATCCTTGTCATCATGTTGGCCTACATTCACCGAATAACACCCAGTATTATTTTCCCAAATTTATACAGAAGTTTTGCAACTAGAAAGTGTTTAATGTTACCGGATATCCACCCTGTATTGATGCAATTCTAGGGTGCATAATATTAAATGGCATAAACTCTGCTTGATGCTTTCTCTTCTAATAAGAACACATTCTATTAATAAATGATATAAATTAAACAATGGCATTTTTTTAGACAACTTCACTTGTTTAAATCATTGGTGTCGCAACAATATTTTCTCAACTGTTTTTGAATGCTAATATTACTTACTAGTTGTAACAATATTGTATGTTGTCACTGTAACATTCTGTTGCCATTTAACTCATCATATGAGACATTTTGATTTCTATGCCCTATGTTAGAAGATCACATTTGATCTGGTTAGTTTTCAATTACTGGTTTTGTTCTATATCTCAAGATATTACATGCATGGAGTCCTGAATTGTGATACTTATAAAGGTATGTCTACACAAGTCTTTCTAAATGTGTGTTAGTCATGACATCCATCTTCTCGATGAAGTTCTCTGCTGCAATGTTTATATACATGTACTACTGCCATTTTTTTGGAGCAATTTGTTTATATATGGCTTTGTTCATCCATCCATTGTAAAAATCAGTTGACACATTTATCAACCGTGCATATCTCTACAATTGCCATATATGGTTGTGTTGGATAAATTGGATATTATGATAAATCCCTTTGTTTCGATGATGACAAACATTTCATTCTTATTAATCTAACGAGCTACTTGAGTGTGCAGGACTAAGATGGATGGCAAAGCAACTAGGGAAAATCCACAAGCTAAATTGTTTATATTTTCATGCAATGTAATCATTGTTGTAAAAACTTGTACAAATATATAATGTACAAGTACTTAGAATTGCATGTAAATCAAGCGTTAGATTTTCCCTAGCCAAACACCATAGTTAGACATGTCATTCCATTTAAATAGGATCATTTATGCACACTCACACATATAATTAATGCCTAAATTGAAACCTTGAAATAGGATCACTCTCGGTCGACAAACTCCTCGACCGAGACACTCTCGGTCGACAATCTTCTCGACCGAGAAAGATCCAAAGTAGCCGTTAGACACAACAGATAAGTTTGTTGGCAGTTGAAGAAAGACGTTGCAAATCACTTGTTCCAGAGAGCCTGTCGGTCGACAAAAGTTCGACCGAGTAGGTGTCTCGGTCGACCATTTGTCGACCGAGATGGTCTCTGACAGCAACTGCAGAATAAATGAATTAGCCGTTGTTAAAGCAACAACTTTGTACCTAACGGCTAGTTAAGCACTTAGAAACCCCTAGAAGTTGTATAGAACGTCCTTAAGCATACTTAGGCCATTCCTATAAATAGGACAAGCCATAGGACACTAGAATTTACTTGTTACACTTGAGAATACACTTGAGCATACTTGAGCAATCTATTGCAAGCAATTTGAGCACTGTGATCATTAGTCTACTTTCTCCTTAGCTCAATCTCGTGTCCTATAGGCTAGATTCTCCTACCCACAGCAATCACAAGTTCACACACTTGGCTAGGAGATCTATACGCTTGATCTAGGCATATCAAGCCTTGGGCTTAAAGGATAAGTTGTAATTTCCTTTTTCTCTCTTGTTCCTTTTTATCTTTTGTACTCTCCTTGCTACTCCTAGGGTTGGAGGCTGCGGATTGGAGAGGGTTGACTTCTCAGGTGGAGAAGGGGACTTCAAGCTACTTCAAGAAGGCTATCGCAAGGGAAGCTACTTCAGAAGGCTGGTGCAATGGGAGTTGGTGCATCTACTTCAAGGGAAGGCTGCTTCAAGGTTGGCGATTACTTCTAGGTGAAGGCTGCTTGAAGGGTTTGGGAAAAGAGATTGTATTTTATGTAAATTCCTTACGAGGTAATAAAATAAATTTCTTTTCAAATCCCGGTTGGGTAAGCAACCGGGTAGTGGATTGACGGATATAGTATTTGCTATAGTTGGAACCACTCTAAACCTTGTGTCTCCTTGTCCAATATTTTTCATTGTGGTTGTTTGAGTTAAATAATTGTTAAATTATCTATAAAACTCTATTCACCCCCCTCTAGTAGTTTTCAATTGGTATCAGAGCAGGCTTCAAGGAACCCTAACCAGGTCTTGAAGAATGGAGGGAAATGGTGAAAAGTGCTTGGACAAAACCACTACATGCTGCAATTGGTGTTTAGGAACAAGCCACAAAACAACCGGATGCCCATGGAGATCAAAGGAAGAGGATAAGCACAAAGAATGCCTTATTGCTACAACTAGTGAAGAAGAAGAAGAAGAGGTAAGTCTTTTTGATTTATCTAAAGAAGAACTAGTTGCTATTATTGAAGAAACACATAATAAATATGTTGAGTGCAAAAAGAAATTAAAGAAATCAAATAAGGAAAATGATGATCTAAATGTCAAACTTCTTGCTCTTGCGTTTGAAAATGAGGAACTCAAAGAGGGTAATAAATTTTCTGATCTTAAGTTAAAATCTATGGAAGCCGATTGCAAGCTCCTTTCTATTGAAAATTCAAACTTACAGACTCAAGTAAACGATCTTCAAAAACAACCATTATTGTGCACCCATATAGATTATGACACTATTGTTAAAGAAAGAAATCTATTGTCATCCAATCTAGACCAAGAAAAAATAGACATTAAGAAAAGAATGGATGAGATTGCCAAGCTACAACAACAAGTTCGTAGTTTGAATAACCATGGCATTCTTGATCAAATTCTAGATAATCCCTACCAACAAATTGGGAGAAGGGGACTAGGTTACAAGCCTAAAGGAAAATCTCATCAACAACCAAGTCAGAGAAAGTCACAAACCCAATCTATATATGTACCTAAAAGGACATCCTCACCCAATGACAACATAGGACACAACCACAGAAAAAGATATGAAGTTGACTCAATATGTTGTCATTACTGTTTGCGCCTTGGTCACTATTCATTTTCATGTCCTTACAAGAGAAGAGATGTCGAGTTAGTTTGGGTTCCTAAACCTCCAAACTAAACAAATAAGATTAAGTTGAGATATGACCAAAAGACATTAGTTGCATAATTCTATGTCTATCTCAACTTAACATAATGATATTACAAATAAATGTAAGCATCTAAATAGTTAACCCACATAATAACTTCGAAACAAATAAACAGTTCCAGGAATCTTGTCGGTCGAGCAACTGTCGACCGAGACCTCATCGGTCGAAAAATTGTCGACCGGGCATATCACTGTTTTCAGTTTACTACGAAAATTGCTGCATTTATTTTTCTAGTAAAATTGCTATCTTTTTATGATTGATGACTGGATATACTTTTGGAAATCATCTTTACAAATTAATAATAGTTTATTCTCTGGAAGATTTAAGCTTATACTGAAATTATGCTTAGGCAAGCAAAATGAGTATTGGTAGTATTATGCTTCAATTTGATATTTATTGCAGATATTATACTCATACACAAAATTTGAAAAATCTGCAAAATTTGCCTCTTGGTCACAATCAAATTTGACCAAGGGGCGCTATGGTCGTAGTCAAAGTCGACCTAAAATAAGTTTGACATAATAACTATTTTGGATATCCTTTTATGGTTAAAAGAAATTAATTTATGATCACAACTTGTCCCAATACTGTTAATAATAAACACAATATTAATCTATATATGTGGGCTCTACAAAAATAGTCTTAAAAATCAGCCTCAAATTCGTACTCAGTAAGTCTCTCGGTCGACGAACACTTTGACCGAAAACCTCTCGGTCAGTCCCTCTCTCTCGACCGACAGAATCTATACAGATTTAGTATCAGACACACTTTCGGTCGACAAATGTTCGACCGAGATAATGTCGGTCGACAATTGTTCGACCGAGAAATAGCCGTTGGATACGACCGTTGTAAACCGACCGTTATGACCGTTTATGACCGTTATTTGACCGTTGGGGAGCCGAGTGGCGCGTCTGCAACACGACCGTTGCGGACGCTCGGTCGACGAATCGTCGACCGACCTGGTCGCTGGAATGTTATAAAAGGGAGGAAAAACGGGTCAATTACTCACACTTGCATACTCTTGCTTCCATAGTCCCTCTCTAGTGCATTTTTGTGCAACTCTTCAGCATCCTCATTCCCAAACCTTCCTTGCTTCTTCTCCACATTCAAGTAACACAAATGGCCTCATCCTCAGCTGCCCGTGGGAATAAGAAGGTCGCCGGAAGGAAAGGAAGGGAAGCTCGGGAAGCCACTCCGCCACTGACGATCATCAATGACATCGCCTTCGTCGATGGAGATGTTGGTGATCGATATCTACGGCTTTCCTCCAAAGCCCCTCTTCCACGACGACCAGTCGAAGTCATGGACTTCATCAACATAGTTGATCTGGAGGATCTCTTTGAAGTGCAAAAGTTGAAGGACTTCATCAATCCCTCTTTCCCTTTCTATTCTACTAAGGTAGTCAACGAATTTTATGCCAATCTCATATCCCATACTGAAATGAAACCACATTCTTCTACACCATGGTCAATGGGCATAGCCTTAAATTTACCGAAGGGGATATTCTTGACATGCTAGAAATTGACATAGATGAATACCAAGATTCCCTTGATCTCACCACAGGAAATCCACTAAATCAACTTTCCCAAGATGATCATACCATTAGCCTTAGTGACATAAAGAGAGCTATTTTTCAATCCAACACTACTTGTCATGAAGATAGGGGAACCTACTACGCTATAAATCTCAAACCAGCCTGTAGGATTGTAAATCTCATTGTCTCTACAAATATTCACCCTAGAGCCAACAAATCAGAAGTTCCAATATTCCGTATGTGCCTCATTTATGCCATCATAAGCCGCATTCCCACAAACTTCATCCGTATAATTCTTAAAAACATGATTGAGTTTTCTGGCAACCCACCATATGCGGATTTCGTTTTCCAAATTACTCAACATTTTCTTAAAACAAACATTGAGGATATGGGATATACATGGGAGTGTAGACCTCAAAAGATAAGTAAGAATACCGTAGAGAAAATGGGAATAGATTTTGGTCACAAAAGGGATAGAGTAGAAGGAGAAACGTCTCATCAGGACATACCTCCACCTCCCCCTACTACCCTACCACAGGACCCCATTCAAAATACTCTTACTTATATTGCTGGCTCCCAATATCACCTTAGTAGACAATTAGACTACAATCATCATGCCATGACATATTTAAACCAAAGAATGCAAACCCTTTCCCCAAACCAAACTGATGAATATCCATATTCTTTAAATCCAGGCATGCTCAATCCATACAATCCTTCGTACAACTACTATCAAACTCCACCTCCACCATCCATGGATCTAACGCATACTCAATTTTCATCTATGCAATTGCAAGATATTGTTGCTCATTTCCGATTTGACCGAGTTCCTACATTCTTGGAAGCATATGCTTTAACCAAGACGAGAGCTCTAGACTGGCAAACCTTGGTCCAATACTATGGAGCTGAGCCATTTATTGGGAAAGATCCTGACGTTGATGTAATTCTTAAATCTTTTCAGTGAGTGTTGGAGTAATATTAGTTGTAATGACTTGCTTATGGATCACTTCTGTATGGATCACTTCTGTATGATGTGTCTATCTTTCCATATTTCTTAATGAAATTGGTTATCCTTTTGACTTGGATGGATATCTTTTTGCATATGAGACATCTTGTAAATAAATGGATTATAAAGATTATTATTGTAAAGCATACAAATTAAGGGGAGTAACAAATAAAAAACTTGTGGTAAGAATTAACAACAATCGTTGACACAGAAACAGTCTCGGTCGAGACCTGTTCGACCGAGAACACTGTCGGTCGAGAAATCGTCGACCGAGCAGGTCTCTGTTGTCAAGTCTGAAATAATTCTGCTGCAAATGATTGCTCATCAAATAATTTTAAGGATGCATGTTGAACATCATTTGTGCAACAGAGTATTCTTTTATGCATATGGACACTCTTCAAACATATTGCAAAGCATTTAAGTCTTTATTTGGGATATCTAAGGGGGAGATCATAAAAACAACTTTGACCATTTGATTGAAGAAGCTTACAAAAACATTGTAACCACCATGTGTAGCTGGAAATCTTCATTGATTATAAAGAAATTTATGAATTTATTGAAAATGGTATCTTGTACTTGAAGGAACTCTCTACCCAAAACAGGGCTTAACATCCCTTGCATTTGGATGGAGACATTTTTATGTACTCTAAGATTAGAGGATTCTCATTTAATTTAGGGCTTAACATCCTTTGATAAATGAGAAATAAATATACATTCATCATAAGCTTAAGGGAATCTCATATCATTTCAAGGCTTAACATCCTTTGCAAATGATTGAGAAACAAATTGTGAATAAATTAGATAAAAATCCATGTTCCTAATAGGATATCTATTTAAGGGGGAGCATAATATAAAATTAAGGGGGAGAAGAAAAATAAAATATTCAACTTGGATATCTTTTTGAAATGACAAAGGGGGAGAAAGAATATAAAAATCAAAAATATAAATGGATATCTTTTTGAAATGACAAAGGGGGAGAAAGAATATAAAAATCAAAAATATAAATGAGTTTCATAACATCTTGGCCAGCACTCACTTGCAAAACATAAATGGCTACAAAAGGTAATTTTCAGGTATGAAACTCACATGCTTTATATTTCCTTATTTCATATTTAGGAAATGTTTGTCATCTTCAAAAAGGGGGAGATTGTTGGATAAATTGGATATTATGATAAATCCCTTTGTTTCGATGATGACAAACATTTCATTCTTATTAATCTAACGAGCTACTTGAGTGTGCAGGACTAAGATGGATGGCAAAGCAACTAGGGAAAATCCACAAGCTAAATTGTTTATATTTTCATGCAATGTAATCATTGTTGTAAAAACTTGTACAAATATATAATGTACAAGTACTTAGAATTGCATGTAAATCAAGCGTTAGATTTTCCCTAGCCAAACACCATAGTTAGACATGTCATCCCATTTAAATAGGATCATTTATGCACACTCACACATATAATTAATGCCTAAATTGAAACCTTGAAACAAGATCACTCTCGGTCGACAAACTCCTCGACCGAGACACTCTCGGTCGACAATCTTCTCGACCGAGAAAGATCCAAAGTAGCCGTTAGACACAACAGATAAGTTTGTTGGCAGTTGAAGAAAGACGTTGCAAATCACTTGTTCCAGAGAGCCTGTCGGTCGACAAAAGTTCGACCGAGTAGGTGTCTCGGTCGACCATTTGTCGACCGAGATGGTCTCTGACAGCAACTGCAGAATAAATGAATTAGCCGTTGTTAAAGCAACAACTTTGTACCTAACGGCTAGTTAAGCACTTAGAAACCCCTAAAAGTTGTCTAGAACGTCCTTAAGCATACTTAGGCCATTCCTATAAATAGGACAAGCCATAGGACACTAGAATTTACTTGTTACACTTGAGAATACACTTGAGCATACTTGAGCAATCTATTGCAAGCAATTTGAGCACTGTGATCATTAGTCTACTTTCTCCTTAGCTCAATCTCGTGTCCTATAGGCTAGATTCTCCTACCCACAGCAATCACAAGTTCACACACTTGGCTAGGAGATCTATACGCTTGATCTAGGCATATCAAGCCTTGGGCTTAAAGGATAAGTTGTAATTTCCTTTTTCTCTCTTGTTCCTTTTTATCTTTTGTACTCTCCTTGCTACTCCTAGGGTTGGAGGTTGCGGATTGGAGAGGGTTGACTTCTCATGTGGAGAAGGGGACTTCAAGCTACTTCAAGAAGGCTATCGCAAGGGAAGCTACTTCAGAAGGCTGGTGCAACGGGAGTTGGTGCATCTACTTCAAGGGAAGGCTGCTTCAAGGTTGGCGATTACTTCTAGGTGAAGGCTGCTTGAAGGGTTTGGGAAAAGAGATTGTATTTTATGTAAATTCCTTGCGAGGTAATAAAATAAATTTCTTTTCAAATCCCGGTTGGGTAAGCAACCGGGTAGTGGATTGACGGCTATAGTATTTGCTATAGTTGGAACCACTCTAAACCTTGTGTCTCCTTGTCCAATATTTTTCATTGTGGTTGTTTGAGTTAAATAATTGTTAAATTATCAATAAAACTCTATTCACCCCCCCTCTAGTAGTTTTCAGGTTGTGCTAGTAGCCATGTGCACATTTACACGTGTTCATTGACAAAGAGATTATATTAAACTATCTTTTGGGACTCCTTTTACTTCTAAAGGAAGTAGGAACTAATGAATGTGCCTATATCAAAGTTTTTCCAAGACTACATTAAGATCAAAGATTTCCAATATCACATATATTGGGCCTTGAATCTAACTTCAATTTCTGATTTTGAAAGACAATTCCTCACAAAAATGTTAGGATACACTTAATTAATGTTTTACGGTCATATTGCATATGAATCTGTACTACATAAATCTAGATTATTGTCTGTCATATTAATGTGTATATCTCACGTCGATGTTCTTGTTTCCTTTGTGAGACGCCACTTGTTGTTGTCTATTATAAGTAATGCGACTAAACATGAGCTAGATATAAAATTGTTCGATACAACTTTTGCTACATACCACACTGCCTGCTATGTATTTCATATGTTGGACTCCAAATAGTACACGGTTGCATATTTTCCAATTGTTTCTCTCTAAATTCAGTTGGTCATTCAGTTTTACATTGCAATGAATAATGTTCTTGATGTTTACTAACTAGCTAATAGGCTATTAGTCACATCGCAAATATTTGGCCAAGGCCAATAGTGGATGAACTAGAGAGCGCGCTCTTTCTTTTAGTTAAGAATGACTTACGGGTGTATACCAAGTATGTTTAATTTGTATATATTGTCTTGTATCACAACAACACGTCGTACATCATTTTTTCTCCGCTCCATTCTCAACACATATATTTCATGTGTGTTTTGTTTGTATTGGTATTTACATATATTATTGTCTTTAACTTTCTATTTATTTTATGTATTTATGTCACAATCTCTTGCACGATCGAGGGACCAGTTCACGTGGTTATCTTGTACATAGATCCACCCATGACCTTACACTCCAAGTTGAAACAT
The DNA here is from genome assembly GCA_963693085.1 of Alisma plantago-aquatica. Taxonomy (NCBI): domain Eukaryota; kingdom Viridiplantae; phylum Streptophyta; class Magnoliopsida; order Alismatales; family Alismataceae; genus Alisma; species Alisma plantago-aquatica. The sequence goes on from OY856411.1 coordinate 1,457,712,875, forward strand.
ATCCTAGAATATTAATTTCATGCATAATACGATTTTGGTATTAACAAATTTACGAGTTCCATTGTTCTATTAGTCAGGTGAGTTACCTGCAGTGGAAATGTTTATTGAAGATGGAAAAATATAAACTACCTAGCTTTTAGTCAGGAGAGCGTCTTAGATACCTTCTTTGGGAGGAGGGGGTGCTGGCAGGGGGTTTGGCGCATATCAATAATTGGATACTAGTCATATATTGCATTTATATCTTGAGAAACATCTGGTTTGAGGGCACTAAACCTATTTGTATGGGAATGTTCTTATAAATTTTGTTTGTCTTTGCAAATCTGGAATATACATGATCTATTTATTATAAACAACTATATATTTTTACTCTCTTGAACGAATTGTTTTTGTTAGCATGTTGTGAGACTATAGTTGCTCACATTAGATTTTTACGTTTCTTGTTATGTTTTTTTTCCTGTACGAATTATGTACTACATGAAAATATATTTCATAAAGCTGAATAAGCCAATCATGAGCACACACAACTTTATATATGGTGCTCACATTATAGGATATTTTTCTCTACTTCAAGAAAATGTCTTGTTGTGTTGTCACTATTTATTTTCATGAAAAAAGAGATTGTATTAAGGGGAACTTATGGTGTCTAGTTAAACCTATTGATTATGCATTACAAAATACACGAATCACAAGGTGAGACAGTAGTTGTACAAATAGTAAGATTTGTTCACTAACAAATTATTATTATTCATTGTTAGTTTTCCTTCAAATTTGTAAGTGTTGTTTTCTTTGAATATACATTAGAGGTGATCAATTCTAATACTAGTCATGCATTAATACAACTTTATATCTGGTTCTTGGCTCCATCACCCCTTCCCTTCCACCAAAGCTTATATCCTACTTCAATCTTCCACCTTAGAGTAGTTCTCACTCATCAATGTTGTGGAAATCTTCTTCTTTTTAAAGGAAAGTCAAAAGGTTTCTATTCATCTTGACCTCCTCATGCAACTAAATTCAAATGGGGATTAAAACTATTAGAGTTCAATGTAGTAATGTGGTAGTACTGCTACCATTATATATATATCATAAATAAGATATTGGTTTATCTAATCAACATGTCTAATATAGCTGAAGAAGCCACTATATTTTTTTAAATGACACTTGGATAAGCAACCATCCACTTTGTTACATTCCTGACATTCAAAGTTCACACATCCATTGTCCTCTACATCTCTCTTTCTATTTCTTATACAAAGGTTTGTGTTAGGGGTGAATCTTAACATGTCAACTGCCTTCTGACTATTAGTGTCAATAATAAACTCGATACTTTCCCTTCTTGGCAATGTGGATGGCCATATCAATTGGTTTCAACTCATCCTTTAACACATTATCAGACATACTGGTAGTTCCATAACATCATGTCCATTATCCCTCATCATGTGTCACAATGACAATTGATTCAATTTTCTTGTGTGTAACAACATCAATATACACCTTAATTTGTCCTAGATCAGGACTGTCATCTTCTACTATAAGCCTTTGCTAAACTATTTATATTATCCCAAGATTTTGTAGTGATATCTCGTTCCTTCAAGATTGATGTTAACTTGATGTTCATTGGTTTCGTGTCACCTTCTAATTGATTGACTTATTGCTTTTCTACGCATATATATACACACATATATACATACATATATAGACACACACACACACACACACACACACACACACATATATATATATATATATATATATATATAGAGAGAGAGAGAGAGAGAGAGAGAGTCAGGCTAGAATACACTCGAGTGTACGGATCGTACGAATACACTCAAGTGTGTTTGCATATGAAGACTATTTTTTACAAAATGTAAACCATTGATCTTCACCGTCATACTATAACTAGGCTACATATAAATTTTGAGCCCATTTGTATGAGTGTAAGTCACTCATCCAAGGGCAACAAAATCGACGCGTGAAACTAATTTGAAATGCATAATTTTTGCGGTCTTCATAACATGAGCTATACATATCCAAATGTGCTCAAATTTTGCGTATGAGTTATTCATGAGATGTTTAAGAAGATCAACATATTAGATTTTCAAAAATATATATTGCATCATGAAAAATTACTTGAGTGTATTCCGCTTCGGATACACTTGAGTGTATTCTAGCCTGACTCTCTCTCTCTCTCTCTCTCTCTATATATATATATATATATATATATATATATATATATATATATATATGAACCCCAACCACTGTCTTGATTTACCATCCTATCAGGTGTTCGGCCTCCATTACGGGCATGAGAGAGGGGGAGAGAATGTCTATCTTAATCCCCCCCACACATATATACAAATATATATACATATATATACACATATATATACATATATATACATATATATATGTATATGTATACACACACACACACACACACACACACACACACACACACACACACACATATATATATATATATATATATATTGCATAGACTAGGTGACATGGGTATCACTAAGTTAACACTTTTTGATGTGCATGTAGTTTATAGATTTGTAGTAGTACATCTCTATTTTTGTACTACCAAATATAAAGTTTAGCTATCAACAATTTCTCTATCTTATCATGACTACCAAATATCTGCAATCCTATACCATCATACTTTTCCATACACTAGGCTCGCTATTTTACTATCTTAAAATTCAATCATACAATCCTTTTGTTAGCACATAATTTTTCTTTCTTTGTGGTTTCAAGAACAATTTAGCCATTCAAACTCATCTAGTTGCAATAGAATTAAATACAAAAAGGAAGTATGATTATACCTCTTATATTGATTATTCACTCCTTTGGTCATATTGTAAATACCATTGGCTATTTACAATATAATGCCAAATGTGGTGTATTTCCTCTTTCTACACACATGAATGACATTGATCCTCAATTTCTTGTATTTTAGAATATTCCAACATTGTTTGTTAGAAATCACCTTAATTTGCTCTAAAAGGATAAATCATGTGGATCCTAGAGGAGCTTCTTGGGAGACCTGACAATACGAACTTATATAGGTGTATACATATGGTTCAATGGTAAAGAGAGGGTATGATAGTGGACACTACTTGCTTGATAATGGCAATGATCTTGGTAGGGAACTTTTTCCATTCTCTTAAAAAATAATTACCAATCTTTTAGTGTATTTTCTTTGCCAGGTCAACAACATTCCAGTGTGAACTCTGATCACATCTCCCACACATGTTTCCAAATTCTTATCTGAAGATTGGTTTGTATTTGTTTTAAGTGCAGGTGGTGACAATGATGTCTGTGTCTTCTCCTCTGATTGGCTCTAGGAATAATGTTGGTATATTGTCTTTGCACAATTATATGACTCTCTAATATTTGTAGCATTTGTGAGGTAATTTACTTTTCCTTTCTTTGTGGTCTCTTAAAATATTAATTGAGTTCTATATTTTAATTCAAGTTTATATAGAATCCCTTTGTCCACATTTTATTGAGAAGAAGTTACATAACCAGATATGAAATGGTTTTCTTATAAAAGATAAATGTAACTATAGAGAATAAGCATTTGTTTTGGTGTCAATTCATCAATTGACTGATGTTTTAAATGTTTAGGGAAATATTGTTGTTGTAATGGGTTCATTTAAGGGCCTTAAAGATATTAGAAGGAATGTTAAGGACTATGCATTTAACGTAATGCATCCAATATATCACATCAAGCCAACAAGGAGTGGCTCAAGTGGTCAAGCATGGTGTCCCCTAATAAAGGGACCCTGTTTCGAATCCCAGCTGCCTCCTTGGTTTACCACCCTCATTGACATTTGACCTTCATCACGGAGATGGGAGAGGGGGAGAGAATGCCTCTCTTAATCCCAATATACTGCATCAAGGTAATTTCAGTAGTTAATGTTATCACTTGAATGATTTTATTTAAAATCTTTCTAATGGTTTTAGATATCTCTTTTCAGACATAGTGTTCCTTGTTTGCAGGGAAGAGCGGTAAAAATAGTAACACATCAATGGTTGAGAATGAGCTGGATACAAGGGAGTTCATTTCCCTTTCATGCAAAATAATATGTTAAAGTATAGGTGAATCATAGTCCTTGTTAAAGTTGGGTTCATCTATTAGTTAATTTATGTAATTCTTATATTTTGCCTTTGTTTCTTGATCATTATGATTTAGACGTGTGACATATGATTTGATTAATAATGAAAATTTGGACAATAATTTGTTAAGAAAGCAAGAGGAGAATTTTTCTTTTCAAGTGGAGGCACCATGTTTCCAGAAGGGGTGGGTTCTCATGTTGATATGATGGTTGAATTTATCCTTGGTATGAAAGATGGCAATGCTATAATTATCATTCACACATGTATTCATGTATACCACACCTACAAGATTGTTGTCAAGTTTGTTGAGATCCTCATTGAAGTTGAAGGACGTTACAATAAGATTCTTGAGAAGAAGTCCAAGTTCATGAAGAATGATGATGTAGGATTTGTGAAGATAATTCTCATCAAGTACAAGTTCTTGATGTCAAGTCTACACCAATAAGATACAAATATAAGAAAATACATGTATACCTTTTCATTATATGGTCAAAGGATGTAGAAACTATTGTACTTAGTAAAATGTTGCATGAAAGAGTGTCTCATGTTGTTGTATTTTCTAAAAGGGGCAAGGTAAAAGGTCATCCCCATGTAATTTTTATTTGATGATATATAAAAAGGTTTGATATGAAAAATGTATATTTTCAAAATGTGAGTTCAAATTGCAAGTTTTCAGAAATCTAGGCAACAAAAAGAAAATTAAATCACTAAAAATCATGAAAATGCCATCATATACAATACATATGCCAATATAGTGGCATTTTTGTAAGGCATTATATACAACAACAACAGTTCCATACAACATTCCAATATACAATTGTGGCATTTGTATAAAAGCCAGTTCATGTTATAGTGGCATTAAGTAAAAGCCAATTGATGTTATAGTGGCATTTATTTGGCATTCATTAAAAGCCATTAAAACTAATTATTTAGTGGCATTTACAACTTATGCAAGTATCTATCTAGTGGCATTGGTACTAGAGGCATTTTTTTAAGTGTCAACAAATGCCACTAAATACTTTTAGTAGAATTAATATTTTTTTACCAGCATTTGTAAAATGCCACTAATGAATAAGTTTTCTGTAGTGACAAAATCCCTTAAGTCTGTGTCCCATACCACAAAGATGTGGAAAATAGAGAGATCATTCTATATATAGTTCTAGAGTTAACATAATAGTCCAAAACCATCTAGGCACATAACCCTAATCCTTATCTAAACCTATGTCTCTTGACTAGACCTCTACTTTGGTTTCTAATATCTTTCACCTACTTCTTCTATACCTAGGTTAGCAAATATGAATCTAGTCTTTACCTAGTGGCCATCTACTTACTGGCTTTGATACGATATTGTAACTCCGCTCCAAGTACATACATGATAGTGAAAGAAATCCTTATGTTATCCATAAATGGGTAACTTGGCTTGGAGGAATATCACAAAACATGATATTCAATAGCAACAAGATAAATGAAACATCATGCATTAATTGGAAATATAGATTCATACATTATTCAGAGGCCAATCTAGTATAGTTTAGTTCTTGAATATATCTTATAACATCTAATCATAACTTAGAACATAAAGGTAACTCTAATCAAAATGATTGGACTGTCTAGGTAGATGGCACCCCCACCAGACTAAACCTTGAGAAATCTTAAGCTATTCTTTGTTGATCTTCTTATGTCTCTATCTTTGACATTGCTCTGTACCTACGGGCATCGTGTCCCCAGCCATGTAAGGTAAAATAGAAACACATAAGAGTAAGTGGCACTGAGTAACATTATATGAACTGAAAAATAAACTATGCTTTTGAGAAAATGTAAAATAACATTATAAACATTGAATACTTTTCATATCATTTATCTTTCTCTATATCCCTCTTTATTATGGGCATCACTATATTGGGTCAACTATATTGTCTTTATTCCTTAACCTTGCTGTCAAGAGCATGATATTATACATTTCTCTCAAGAGCTTGAATTTGTAATCATTGCTCTCATGAGCTTGAATCTATAACATTGCTCTCATGAGCTTGATGGATAACATTGCTCTCAGGAGCTTGAATATAACATTGCTCTCAAGAGCTTGATATGTGCCCAAAAGGCGAATAACTTGGAAGGAATAACATGAATCGATTATCTTGTACTTAACATTACCCTTGAACATCTTGAAACATTAGATTCGACTTAAGAATGATGTGCACATTATCATTATGATCTTAGATAAGAACAATATTTTGAAATTTTATAATCTATATTGTAAGCACTTATCTTGCAAGTATTGATTGGAAATATGTTGTACTGTCATTATAATTGATTTTCATAAATATAAGCTATTAAAAGCCCTTGAACCGTACTTGTTAACTCAAAGTGCATGAATCCACTTACCAATTATATAAGAAGCTTTCTTAATACTCCTAAGGTTTGTGGAATCCCTAATGTCCTAAAACTATCTTGATTTATAATAATTATTACTTTAATTAACATCCTAACCCTAATTTCGGTCTCTTAAGGAAACAAGGTCAGAAACCATGAATTTTGGATTTGAAAACTCCAGAATCGCATTCTACTAAAAAAAACCTTTCCAACGACTATTTATTAATAATTTTTTGATGAACCCTTGATTTACTATGAATTTAGAAAGGACTACCCAATCAAAATTCAAGGAATAGCCATGTGAGAATTATCCACTCAACCCTTGGGTTTGTCTATGTGGACCAAGCGAGCAATGCCACACACTAGGGGCTAAACAAAAACTCGAGTGAGAGAAATGCGATACAGACAGAATGAAAAGTTGAGACTACCCCTATGACGCGTGACCAAACCAAAAATCATATTAGGCCAAAATGGTAAAATACTACTCGCCTTATTCGTCAAATAGGCAACAATGCACAACCTGCTGCATGAGATCCAAAACCTTGATCTCCAATTTCATTAGTGATGAGATCTTGAAAATGTCACTCTGGAGAAAAATTCCCCAAGTTATGTCAGTATCAAGGAACGTTGACTTGGGACATACATTGGACAGACTCCCATTGACTCCCTCACACCATATAAGCAATAGAAGAGGAAGAACAAACACTGATCTGGTAAAAATCATAACTTTCAAAGATCGTTTATGTGTTCCTTGTCACATGGAAAAGCCGTAGAAGCAAGGAAATTTGAGAAATGAAGAATATGCTACGGTAATTATCTTGGGATGAGAAATAGCATAAACAAACCCAAAAAGAGGGAAACATGGATACCTCCAAAATTGGTGAAATTGAGAGCCATAGAAGTTTCATAGAGACTATATGGATCGATTGGTGGTCTGGCCTGGAGTTTTGGTGGTCATAGGTATTGGGTTAACGAGCTCGCTCTGGCTGTGGTATACAACTCTCATAGAAGGTGTATCGCAGAAAGATACGAGGGTGGAAAGGGAACATTGGAGGTGGAATATGGTCTCTATATGTATCATGATTCTTTTTGAAGGTTGGCTTTGACTTGTACATATATACAAGGGTGTGTGATCTCCACAGAGTCCTAGGGCAGCTGGGATAGGGGGCAATAGAACCCGACATCAACTGGGGTGTTTAGGGCAAGAAATCCTAGAGACTTTGGGATCGGTAGATCGAGGAAATCGTAAAGATTGTAAAACTAGCCTTAGTCTCTTGTGGGGTTTAGAGTATAGTGAGAGAGGTATAGAGGGGGAAGCGAGGTCCCTAGCTCTATGTCCCAGTCCCAGATGGATGCATACAGGAGGACAAGACGACCCCATTTTCACAAATACCCAGTTGGATCTGTGATTCTGAGGGGAGGGGGACTCTAGTCTGCATGACTGCATAACAAATCTATCACTTTAGGTTGAATAAGGAAAAAATGACATGATTGATTAATTTCGATTGTTAATTATAAAGCACCTTTCCCAAACCATTTAGGTGATCAAATAAACTACAAACAATATGAAAATTGAACCACAAGCCAACCAGGGTGTCTAGAACACTTTTACCTACTTATTTTCCCAATTTGATAACCAAAAGATGAATTATACCTATAATGTTATTAATGTCACTTATGCATATTCAATGATTTATAATTGATTCCTAAGTGATGTGGCTTTCCATCAAAGGTCACCTAAGGTTTAGTTTAGTTGTATTGAATTTATTTGAACTTAGTTCGATTAGGACTCATATAGTGATGGAGCTACATTAAGGAGAGAGGAAGTACATTATAATGAAACTTTAGCTTATTTAAATAGTCTTCAAGATTAAAAGACACACTACTATAGAAATAGCTTATAACGTCACATTTAGAGGCGTCAGTTATTAATGAAAACCGATGCCTAAAACCTACAACGTCGGCTAATTACAGAGACCGACATCTATATTTGAAGACCGGCCAGACACGGGTATCGCTTTTTATTTAGCATCGGTTGCCTATAATGAACCGACGCCAAAAATAGCCCGCCAAATCCAATTTTTCGAGTGAAAAAAAATTACCCCCAAAGTTTCACATACGACGTCGGTTTTTTGACCGAATAACCGATGCCTAACGATGAAAAAAATTACCTACAAAGGTCGTGGGTTTTGTGTAAAAATCGACGCTGATAAGGTTTCGCACGCCGTCCCCGTGAAATTTTTTAGGGTTAAGATTGTCCAATGGATGTCGGTTTATTCTAGCAACCGACGCTGATGGATGTTAGGTGTCAGTTTCTTAGATAACCGACGCCTTTGTTAACTTAATAATCCCCGTGAGAAACAGACTCTCGCTCGATCCCCCCTCTCTGTTACATCGATCGCTAGTTGTTCCCCTTCTCGACGCCACTAGAGCTAGCTAGCTGCCGCTGCTGAAGCTCCTGTGGTTGACGTTGTGCCGTCATTCTCCTCCGCCGCCGCACCTGATCCTCGCCTGCTCACACCTGCTCGATCCTCGCCTGTTCTACACCTGTTGGTCGCCGTCAGCGCTATCTGGAGCTCCTCACCTACTCGCTGCTCGTTGCTTGCTGTTGGCACCTGTTGGTCGCCGCCGCCGCTCGAGGTACCCTCTTCCTCCTCTTCTTCCTCCTCTGCTCGCACATGTGGTTGAGGTAGCTGGTCAGGACACGACCATGGTTGTGCTAGCCAGCACGGCCGTGTTGGCCAGCACAGCCATGGTCGTGTCCAGCCCACATGTCGTGCCTTGCTTTTATCCATTTGGAAAGGAGGGAACAGGAAGAAGAAGATACATTTGCAATTGAATACTAATGCTTGACCTAATTCTATAAATTTTGATGCATGTTGAATTAAGATATTAAAACCCTAATATACATTTCACCATAATCTTGAATTAACTATATTTCTGAAATCTTGTGATCAATCTATCTAAGATATTAAAACTCTAATGATAAATCTCTAATTTTGTAGTGATGAGTCGCCCTAACATCTACATGAATCCCCGTTGTATGATATAGATTGATGATAATGCATGAGCTAGTTTGAAATTTTGAAATCAATTATGAATCTCTCCATCCCTAGGTCATACTAATTTTATGTGTAATCTTTATCTTGATGATGAACATGCATGGACACTAGAAATGTTGAAATCAATGTTATAGAATGATAGCACATGTATTTGTTGGCCTAGAAACCCGTCCAAGATTTACTCATTAGGAGTAAATCTTGGACAGTCTCCGGTTTGGGACTGTTATTGAAAACCTAATCTCACTTAGGATGTAAGTGTATAATGTGTATTGGGTTTTCAAGAAAATTTCGGGAGCATTTCCCCATTTGTTCTCTAAGTACATATGTACTTAGAGAACAGCGGGGAAATGCTGCCGAAATTTTCTTGAAAACCCAATACACATTATACACTTACTAATGAGATTAGGTGTTCAAGAATGGGATAGGTGGTACACATTTATTATATATAAGAATGACAACACATGTATTTTTTGGCCTAGAAACTCGTCCAAGATTTACTCATTAGGAGTAAATCTTGGATAGTCCCCGGTTTGGGACTGTTCTTGAACACCTAATCTCACTTAGGATGTTTTAACCATTAATTATATATAAGACCTTAAAACCTGAAGTTTTAACCATAAACCCTAATCTTTTAACCCTAGACCCTAAGCTTATTCTAATATATAATTGTTTTCTCTTTGATCATAGAATGGATAGAATGGATAGATCATGGATGTTCTTGGGTATCCAGTACGAGATGGTGTGGTACGTGTGAGCCTGATACAAGTATTCCCCGACTGGCCGGATCTTGCACTGCCTTATGCACACCCATATGCTGAAACACTTGGTGAGGTAGTAGGCGTGGTGATACTGTGGCCCGAAGCAGATGTCCTCTATACTGATATTGTATGATAAATTTCCATTACTTTAATTTGTTAGTGTGTATATATGAGCCAATTGATATGAAATTATATATACAGGCCAAAAAGACGAGACCCCCTACATCTCGGCCTCCACCTCCTCGACTACCAAGTTGGCTTCCATGGGACCTACACGCCTCGATAGGTCCTAATTGTAGGGGTGTGGCAGTATGGATCGGAGAACATGATACAAATTGCCCTATAATTGTTACTATTCTGGAGGATGCTACAGGTAAATCATACGATAACAATCTATTTATACAAGTTTAGCATACGTATTAATGCATACATAATACAAGTTCTGCATACGTATTAATGCATAGGTATTAATGCAAGTCAATCATACCAAAACAAGATATTTATACAAGATATTTTGGAGTTGTTTAGTTATCAATGGTGAACACATCTATGATAGAGCTGTGGATATGGTGAAATCTTGTTTATACATCCATATACCTTATTTTATATACGGTGATCTAGTTTCTTATATATTAATGCATACGTAATACATGTTTTGTAGCCACTTACACAAGATATGTACAAATTTTGAGTTTTCCCATGTGGGATTTTTGGTTCCATCTTTGATTAGTCTTGTAGATACAGACCCTTCTTCAGTTACTTCATACTGTTGTGATGCTTTTCAATATTTTGGTAAAAATAATAAGACGGTGATAATAGCTCCATTCAATGTCGAGAGAGTTTACTTTGCTTATAATTTGGACTTAAGAAAATTACATCTTTATTGTAGATTTTGAGTTATTAATTTTTAACTTTCTTACCTGTAGTGGTAGGTATTGGGAGCTACTAGTTATTGTCCCCAAAACGTTCACTGTCTATTATCTAGATCCTGCGGGGAATGAGTTGGAATTATATGGACATGCAATTAAAAGGCCATTATTCTCATGAGAAATATTTCATATTTTTATATCTGTTAACATATATTACTACATTACTATTTAATTATACAATTTAATGGGTTACATTAACATATGTAGGGCTTTACAAGAGTACAAAAATGCTGGAGGAAAGGTCCCCAGGAAAAAGGATCTGTCACTAATTTGGGAGAATGTGAAAGTAATTTCCTGACTCCATTGTATATATTATTTATGTGAACTGTGCTTATTTGTATTTTTGAATATTTTGTATGTTTAAATTTATAATGTGCTACACAAGACAACGACTGGGCATGTGCCTACTATGTGATGCTATTTATGGACCTAATCATCAAACATGTCGTAATAGATATCGATAAGATACAACAGGTATTATACATAGTCTCGTTAGATAATATGAAATATATCAATCTTATTATATATTATTAATTATATATATATACGTCATTCTCTTTTCAGGTCTTTAAAACTACTGACTTCAGTACAGGTGGAAAGCGTTTCGATGTACATGCTCCCTATATGAGAGATGAATTAGATGTTGTAAGAGAAGAATGGGCAAAAGCCCTACAAAGAGTAGGAATTTTTAGATTTAATTTTATTGACAATGATGACAATGATGAATAAAGAATAACTTTGTTCTCATAATTATTTTTGTGTGAATGTGAATGAATTTTTATGAATTGTCATATGTGTGTGAAGATGATCAATACATAATTGTTTCTACATGTGTCTGAATGTGAAAAGAGATGAAATGAATGGAACTGTAGGTTGCTATTGGTTTCAACATGTGTGTGATGAAAAAATAATATGAATTAAATGTGCTTATACGTGTGTGTGAATCACATATATATAATATTGTCCATCTTGTTAATTTTGCAGGTTTGTGGCCTATTTTTGGCTGATATCAATGGATGTCATAAACCTACAATTCAGAACTGAACTACAGGTTCTCATCCTGTTGACCAGCCATACAGCAGGCCTGCAAACTGATTAAAAAAAATCTTACATAGGCGTCGGTTATTTGAATAAAACCGACACCAAAGACATACGACGATGATTTTTGATACAAACCCGACGTCTATGTGGCCAGGAACCATGGCTGTGCTGGGAAGCACAGCCGTGGTGGCAGGCAGGGGATATGGCGTCAGTTATTAGCACAAAATTGACGTCGATTCAGCTGATATGGCTAGGAAACACAGCCGTGCTGGGAAGCACGGCCGTGGTGGCAGGGGATATGGCATCGGTTATCTTACAAAACCGACGCCTATAGGCCCTTTGCTGGCGTGTTTTTGGTGGCGGGAAGTATTGTGACGTCGGTTCTTTTAATAACCGACGTCTGTAACAATTCTATAGTGTCGGTGTTCATAAAAAAATGACGCCTCTAGTACCTTTGCTGGCGTGTTTTCGGTGGCGGGAAGATTTTTAGCGTCGGTTGGGAACCGATGCCGAAGGGGTCCACCTTTAGCGGCGCCCACTTGGGTGTCGCTTGGAAACTGACACTAAAGCCCTTAATTAACTAACGCTAAAGGCATGTTCTGTAGTAGTGACATTTATTGACATGATCATTGAATGGATAAGAGATAACTTATGTTATTCATATTTCATAATACTAAAATCAAAAATAATTTACTTCGGTTATGTGCACCGAGGTCCAACAAGTTTGATTTAAATGTAACTATTTTATGTGTATTAAACTTTTGGGATGTTACAATTCTACCCACCTTAAATAAATTTCATCCTCAAAATTTCTAAATACTACCCACCTTAGGGTTTTACTTATTCGATGTATTCTAACTGCTATTATCATTTTAAAGTCTCATTATCACACATAGGATGTGACCTTCTCATGGTTAAACACTATCTCTAACCTCATTCTTAGAAACAACATGTGGGTACACCACTAGTGAATCTATTTCATCATCATTGACATGAAAAATGACCTTTCTACTTCTTCTCTAGGGGTTCTGGTTCTACCCTGGATCTAACTTATCTATGTCAAATTATCCACCCTTTGGATGCATGCTTGGTCTTCGTATGTATATGATTAGGTTTAGGTGACTATATGTCTTAAACTTTTAATGCAACTCTTATTTGCTTTGTCACCTTTGGATATATGTCGACTTGTCATATATTCAGAGGTGACTTATCTTATCACGCTTATCTTAGAACCTCCCTCATGCACATGTTCCATACTACATGCACTTGAAAGGATAATACAAGCATGATTATGCATATAATATTCTCTCTACAAAGTCTCATAAGTCTGTGTCCCATACCCGAAAGATGTAAGAAAGAGAGAGAGAGCATGCTATATACAGTTCTAGAGCTAACATAATAGTCAAAAACCATCTAGGCACATTACTAATCCTTATCTGAACCTATGTCTCTTGACTAGACCTCTACTTCATTTTAGGATATCTTTCACCTACTTCTTCTATACCTAGGTTAGAAAACATGAATCTAGTCTTTGCCTGGTGGCCATCTACTTATTGACTCTGGTACCATATTGTAACACCCCTCCAAGTATATACATATCAACTGAAGCAAACCCTATGTAGTCCATAACATGGGTCACTTGGCTCGGAGGAACATCACAAAACATGATATTCAATAGCAACAAGATAAATAAAACATCGTGCATTAATTGGAAATATATATTCATACATTGTTTAGAGGCCAATCTAGTACAATTGAGTTCTTGAATATATCATCTAACATCTAATCATAACTTACAACATGAAGGTAACTCTAATGAAAATGATTGGACTATCTAGGTAGATGGCACCCCATCAAACTAAACCTTGAGAAACCTTCAACTATTCTTTGTTGATGTTCTTATGGCTCTATCTTCAACATTGCTCTATACCTGCGGGCATTGTGCCCCCATTCGTGTAAGGAAAAATGGAAACATGTCAGAGTAAGTGACACAGAGTAACATTATATGAACTGAATTTAACATTTGCTTTTGAGAAAACATGAATTAAACATTATAAACAATGAATATTTTTCATATTTTTATCTTTCTCTATATCCCTCTTTATTATTGACATCACTATCTTGGGTCTCGACTATATTGTATTTCTTCCATAACCTTACTCTCATGAGCTTGATATGATACATTGCTCTGAAGAGCTTGAATTTGTAATCATTGCCCTCATGAGCTTGAATCTATAACATTGCTCTCATGAGCTTGATGGACAACATTATTTTCAAGAGCTTGAATATAACATTGATCTCAAGAGCTTGATCTATGCCCAAAAGCTGAATAACTTGGAAGGAATAACATGAATCGATTATCTTGTACTTAACATTACTCTTAAACATAATAACTTGAAACATTAGATCTAACTTAAGAATGATGTGCACATTATCATTATGATCTTAGGTAAGAATAATATACTAAAAATTTATAATCTATATTGTAAGCGCTTATATTTCAAGTATCGATTGGAACTATGTTTTAATGTCATTATAATTGATATTCATAAATATAAGCTACTAAAAGCCCTTGACCCATACTTGTTAACTCAGAGTGCATGAATCCACTTACCAATCATATAAGAAGCTCTCTTAATAATCCTGAGGTTTGGGGAAGCCCTAAAGTCATGAAATTATCATGATTTATAATAATTATTACTTTAATTAACATCCTAACCCTAATTTGGGTCTTTTAAGGAAAAATGGTCAGAAACAATGGAATTTAGATCTAAAAACTCTGAAATAATGTTCTATTAAAAAAACCTTTCCAACGACTATTTATTCATATTTTTTATGAGCCCTTGATTCATTGTGAATTTCGAAAGGACTATCCAATCAGAAATCAAGGAAAAGCCACATGATGATTATTCACTTAACCCTTGGGCTTGTCCATGTGGACCAAGTGGACAATGCCACGCGGTACGAGCTAAAAAAACTCACGTGAGAGAAATGCGATATAGGGTAGAATGAAAAGTCGAGACTACCCCAACGATGTGTGACCAAACCAAAAATCATATTAGGCCAAAATGGTAAAATATTGGTCACCTTGTTCATCGAATAGGCAGTGATGCACGCCTGCTGTAGGAGATGCAAAACCTCGATCTCCAAGTCCATTAGTGATGAGATCCTAAAAATGTTACTCTAGAGAAAAATTCCTCAAGTTATGTTGGTCTCACAGAACATTGACTCGGGACCTACATTAGACAGATACCCATTGATTCCCTCACACCATGAAAGCAATAGAGGAGGAAGAACAAATGCAGCTTCGGTAAAAATCATAACTTGCAAAGATTGTTTATGTGTTCCTTGTCACCTGGAAAAGCCGTAGAAGCAAGGAAAATTGAGAAACGAAGACTATGCGATGGTAATTATCTAATGATAAGAAATAGTAGAAACAAACCCAAAAAGAGGGAAACATGGATACCTCTAAAACTGGTGAAATTGAGAGACATAGAAGCTTCATGGAGGCTATATGGATCGATTGGTGGTCTGGCCTAGAGTTTTGGTGGTCAGAGGTATTGGCTCAACAAGCCAGCTCTGGCTGCAGCATACAACTCTCAGAGAAGGCGTATCACAGAACAATACGAGGGTGGAGAGGGAAAACTGGTGGTGGAACATGGTCTCTAGGTGTCTCGTGATTCTTTTCGAAGGTCAGACATGACTAGTACATATATGTGAGGTTGTGTGATCACCACACAGTCCTAGGGCAGTCAGAATAGGGGGGCAACAATGCCCGACATCTAGTGGGGTGTTCAAGGCTAGAAATCCTAGAGACTTTAGGATCAGAAGATCAAGGAAATTCTCGGGAGCGTAAAACTAGCCTCAGTCTCTCATGGGGTTCAGAGTATAGTGAGAGGGGTAGAGGGGGAAGCGGGGTTCCCAGTGCTATGCCCCAGTCCCAAACAGACACAGACAGGAAGAGAGGATGAACCCAACTTTGCGGATACCCAGTTGGATCTATGAGTCTGAGTGGAGGGGGACTCTAGTATGTGCGACTGCATAAAGAAGTTATCACTATATGTTGAATAAGGAAAATAAATGACATGATTAACTAATTTAGATTGTTAACTATAATTTACCTTTCCCAAATCATTTAGGTGATCAAATAAACTTCAAACAATATGAAAATTGAACTACGAGCCAACTAGGGTGTCTAGAACACTTTTACCTACTTATTTTCCCAATTTGATAACCAAAATATGATTATCCCTATAATGTTATTAATTTCACTTATGCATATTCAATGATGTATAATTGATTCCTAAGTGATGTGGCTTTCCATCAAAGGTCACCTAAGGTTTAGTTTAGTTGTATTGAATTTATTTGAACTTAGTTCGATTAGGACTCATATAGTTATGGAGCTACATGGTGTGTTTTAGACTGGGCTACAACTAGCCAATTAAATTTTATTAGATGCAAATTAGGCAAACACATATGTATCTTTCAAATTTATATAAGGGGCCTAGTCTAACACACGAGCTTAGACTATTTGCACTTTACCGTAAGTGCACGGGGTCATGTTGTAGTATAGGCAAGTGGCAAGAGAAGGTTCGATCCATAGGGAGAGGGGGGGCACTAGAGCTAAATTAAGTTAACTACGTTCCTAAAATAGAGAGTAAGGTTTTTAGGGTTTAATGGTGATTTTGGTAGGTTACACTAAGATTGAAAACAATTAAGGGCAAGAAGAAAACTAGATTATTAGAAACCCTAATTTATCCTAAATAGGATAAATTTAAGAAACAAGGCAAAATAAGTAACTAAGCAAGAGCAGAGAACTACAACTAGTTACACTAGACTAGCAATGCAAATTAAGCACTAGATCAAGTAAGGATCTAGGTCATTACTAACTAACAAGATTAATAATTGCAAGCTCAAAAGAGCACTAACTACTCAAGCAAGACCTAGCTATCAAAAACTAATCAATTAACTAAGAAGCAATTAAGAACAAGCAACTAACTAGCATTAACAAACTAGCTTAACAAGGTGGGTTTTAAGCAATGATATGGATATGTGGGCCATTTGGGAATGAAACTATGATATTAATTGGGGGGTGATATATTATGCAAGTCTTATATTTTCAATCTAGATTGCCAAACCAAATAGTAAGGCAAGTGCTATTTGAATCTACCCTATGCTACTAGTTGGGAAACTAGGTCTAGGTGTAATTCTAATAGGACTTGGCAAGTCTAGGTTTCTAGGGTAAGCGATATTAGGGCAATTGAGAGCCAAGGGTAGGAATGGGGGTAGAGATGAGGGTGTTTCACCTCATGTTACTCACCATCTAGCCTTTAGAAAACACTAGGCAACTGCACTAATCACTCTTGCACTAGCTACTTAGATCTCACACCTACTTGTACGAGAAGGGAGTTGTATGTAGGAACAAAGGGTTCTAGCTAGGGATCCACTAATTGGACCTAGGAGCAATTCCTAAGATAGCCACATACAATCCATTTTCCCCTAGAAGCTAGGTGTTTTCAAGCATCATACAACAAGGAATCCATGTTTAAAAGCACAAATCACAAGTAAGATAATGGATAATGAGATAGAATAAGAGACAATCATCATAGAATGGATATATGTTCATTACAAGTTATTTTCCCCAACATGGTATCAAAGTAACACTTTAACCCCAAGAAGCCCCCCACATGAGGCTTAACTACACATGGCTACACAAAAGAGCAAAGAAAAGAGAAGAAAGAGGTTGAAATCCATGGAGCTTGTGGTAGATCTTCCTCCTTCACCTCCTAGTAGCTGTAGAATGTCCTCCCTCCTCCAAGATGGATGAATAGCATGGAAATGTAGGGGATTATGGTGGAAAACCTAGAAACTAGGGTTCTATGGTGAAAATGGAGTAGAAGTGGAAGGTAGGAGGTAGGTGAATGGATTGAATGCAAGGAAATTGTTAAGGAGTAGCTAGATCAGCTATAGGGGTGCTAACCTAGTGATGTGGCTGCCACCCATGTATATATAGGTGGTGGTGGAAGCAATAAGGTAAGTGGGGATATTGTTGGAAATTGTGTAGAAAAGCTAGGTTTTAGATGGCAACACGGACATTCTGGGCAGAATGGTAGTGTTGGTTGGAGGTCAGAACGACAATGGTGGCAGAGAATGGCCATGGTCGGAGGTGAAAAATGTAAGGTTGGAGGTGGTGAAATGAAGGTTGATAGCACGGTCGTGGTGGGGGCTAGGTAGAATGGTTGTGCTGGGTAGCATGACCGTGGTGGGCGAGGGGGAGTGGATGTCGTTCTCTTCAGTACACCCATTTTGGTCTTTGGTAGCACGACAATGTTGGCTGGCACGGTCATTTTGGGGGCTTCTTAGTGCGACCATGTTGGGTAGAACATCCGTTTTGGTGGAGTTGTTGTAGCATGTCAAAATGGATATCAACCTATGATTTTTGCATTGGTGAGAACGACTGTTCCATGGCACCGCGGTTGTGTTGGGGTCTTCAGTAGCACTTTGAGCTCCATTCTTTGAAATCCATGGATTTCTTTGTTGGGGTTGACTGTTGGCCACCCAGGGTAGGTTTGGGAAGCTTTGGGGTCTTCTTTGGACCCATCTATCTCACTCATCCATCCAACGTGGTCCAAGTACCTAAAAAACATGCAAAGAACGTCCATAAGTTTAACTGACAGTAATATGCATATTGAGGGAATTAACTTGCATTTTAACATGTTTAGATGTGATTGAGATGCAAAAAGACACAAGATGAAGTTCTAAAATAGGGTTGAATCACCACCCCAAACTTAAAACATATGTGTTCTCAAGTATGCTCCAACTTAATCTCTCTTTCAATTCAATTAAGGAGTTCAAGGGTAATGCAATTTTTGTGATGTTTGTTGGCTAAAATGATTTCACATGAGGATTTAGGCATGTAATTCACTACTCTCTACTCATTTTCATTTTTTTAAGTGTGAATCAAACATAGAGTACAAGAACTTAGAACATGGGTCACCATTCACATATGCAAGTGATGCACTTTTTATAATGCTCCAAGTATATTGTATCATGCATGAAATACATTAAAAAGGTTAGAATTATTGTATCACTTGCTAGATCTACCTCATAAACTTCATTTCACTACTCATGACCCACTTGGATTGTGTAGGGAGATGAGGGCTAGAGTTGATTTACCCTAGCCCTACTAGGCATACAAAGAGAAGAAATGGTTATGAAAGGGAGTGGAGTGATATAACACTCATCTTTTCTTTATTTGGATGCTCTTAAATAGGAGCATCATTTTTTTTTCCTTTTCTTTTCTTTGCCCTTGGTGTAGGTAGGGCATATGATGAGAAGAGTGAAGGAGGGAGGTAAAGAGATGGTCACCCCAAACTTTTGGGGGTGGCCAAGGCTGATATGTGCACTTTGGCATCCGTTCATGAGACGGAAAGGTAAGAAGATGGTGGAAGAAATGTCGGGTCAAAAAGGGGTCACAAGCAGTGGAAATTCATGTATAATCTCACTCAAGAAAGTTAGTGCATGTAACATTTACCAATCAAACAAGTCTTGCATAAAATGAACAGTATGGTAGATTGCATCCTTTTTATATAGAACAAATAAATCCCAAATGTTCGAGACTTGCAAGAATCACCCTTTTATTCAGAACAACAAATTATTTCAAGAGGCTTGGAGCACATGCAAAATTCCTACATAGGACTCATTCTAGTCAAAAACATCAAAAGAAAGTTACATTATCCAAAATTTAATCATTCTCATCACAACATATAGAGATTCAATTGAAACATACTATTGAACAAGAATATTCAAGTTCGGGCAAAATTTGGCCAAAATCGTGCTAGTTTGCACCTAATCATATCCAAACCTACTTTAGGGAAATTAAAGCATAAAACAGGAAATTCTAGCTAAAACACACAAAAATTACCAAAATCTACATGAAAATGCAATGCATGGCATGAAATTGTCAAAAGAGCAAACCTTAATAAAAAATGCATGAGAAAGAATTACATGTATACATGAATGCAAATAGAAGGAAATCTACACTAGATAGAGTGAAGTCAATTAGACAAAGATCGGGTGATCTAGGC
Source organism: Alisma plantago-aquatica (assembly GCA_963693085.1). NCBI lineage: Eukaryota > Viridiplantae > Streptophyta > Magnoliopsida > Alismatales > Alismataceae > Alisma > Alisma plantago-aquatica. The sequence continues at coordinate 1,457,733,247 of OY856411.1, forward strand.
ACAAACTAAATAAGCTGAAAAAAGAGGGCATACCGCCCTACCACCCTAAACTTTCAAATCATGTTGTAATCAACATGAAAGTAAAGCTTAGGAATGATAGGGTAGATGTCACTACTCCGGTGGTGGTGGATCCTATAGTGGACCATCCTATGGAGGTGGGTGCTGGTAATAGTGCCCCAGTAGTCTGCATGTGGAGGTGGGTATGTCTCCTGATATCCAGAAAGGGCTCCCCAAAAATCTTCCCCCCATTGGGGGTTTCTCTACACCTGCACATGCTGATACTGGTACATGTGGTTGATGTGATAGTGCATCTAATTATGATCTAACCACATGGCATGTTGTGTCTGCTGAATCACCTCCAACTTTGAATGAATGGCTGACATGTCACATGCATTTGTTGAAGGTGGTTGTGCATCAAAATCCTCATATCTCTGCCTCATACGTCGAGGTTTCTCAGGAATGTGTTGTTACTCTGGTACCTTCGTCTCTCCTCATTCTTTAGTTAAGTCCACCGGTGGTTCCTCGTATCCTTCTTTGGGGCAATCCTTCTCATACTTTGATATCTATCCATGAAATCATTTGGTGGTCCCACATCCGTGAGTAGGGGGCGGTATGGTTTGTGAGTTATAAGGTGATTCCAGGGTATCTGGGGTTCAAAATATAAAAGATCTTGTTGTCTTTGAGGGAGATCATTAAGGATCTTGCTAGATAGCTTAAATCAACGAGTTTACTTCCTTCTACCTTAGTAAGTCCCTCTAAATCACAACCCACTGCTTTTGCAATTGTGGTGATGATTCCCCCCATGATGAATGGGTTTTTGCTTTTTGAGGGGACTGTCTTCAGGTGGTCGATCACCATGCTTCCTATGGTGACAAAGACATTACTTGCTACTATAGCCATCACAAACAGATCCTTATGTGAACAACAACCTTGTTTGTTATAACGGCCAAAAATGATATTTGCTAGGACCTTCTGCAAATATCTCATGAAAGGATTGTACACCTTGTTGGTCTTAGATTTTCCTACAGAGAAAGTTTCTTGACCCGTGATAGCCTTCCACATCTTTGAGTAATTTGCTTTTCCATTCTTTTTAGTCTTCCCTCATAAAAAATATTTGCCATTTCTAGATGGGGGGCAAATATCCCATTGAGTTGGGAGGCTCTCAGCACGTGTGTGGAATCAAGTGGTCTAAATCTTGTTGCATCTTAGCCTCTATGTTGCACTTTCTCCAGCGAACTGAAGAATTCATGGGTTATTTTGAGGTAGGTTTCTTCAACCTCAGCTAAAATCTTGTATAGCCCGAAGTGAAAGTTTCTTGACCCGTGATAGCCTTCCACATCTTTGAGTAATTTGCTTTTCCATTCTTTTTAGTCTTCCCTCATCAAAATTATTTGCCATTTCTAGATGGGGGACAAATATCCCATTGAGTTGGGAGGCTCTCAGCACGTGTGTGGAATCAAGTGGTCTAAATCTTGTTGCATCTTAGCCTCTATGTTACACTTTCTCCAGCGAACTGAAGAATTCATGGGTTATTTTGAGGTAGGTTTCTTCAACCTCGGCCAAAATCTTGTATAGCCCGAAGTGTTCTAATTAACCTTTGAACACAAAGTTGATCCCTAAAGATTGCATGGTTGCCATACATTCATACCTAGTGGGAATCACTCTCCTTGTCAAGCAATCGGGATGGAGAGGTCTCGTGAAAACTCTTCTTGAAGTGCATCTCCCATAAGAGCTTCTTCATGATGCTTTCCCACCCATTTCATTCTACCCTCCTCTAGCCTGGACAAGAAGTCCACAGGTTCATCCTCCACCTCCTCACTCTCAGTATCATATCTATTAGATAGGGCAAAACCACATGATTAATCTCTACTTGATTAGTTAAGTCAATTAAGTGTCTTTTAGCATCAATCAAGTTACAATGTATAAAATCATATATAACAAGCTCTACAAAAGTAAGGGCATAACACCACTCCATGAGATACAAAACGTGTATGGTAAGACTCGTCACACTATCACCACATGATGCTTGTATTATTGCCATTCACACCATCATTATCAAGTCACATGCCATGATATACCAATCCCTTATTCTATCTAGGGGAAACATTATCTCACAATAGGAAACCACCACTGTTAGGTCATAGGACCCAATCACCACATTGTGTATCATGTGTATAATCAGCATGCCTCACAAGGGCATATTCAACCTGTCTCACATCATAGCCATCATAGCACACACTAGATATGGTCATCAAACTCATAACACCTACATGGTTAGAAGATCATAATCAAGAGAGATAATCACATAACATCATAACCATCCATGATAAGGAAATAAGCAAAACTTGTTCACTATTAGGGTTCCTTCTTTCGTCGATTAGGATTTACAAGGTTAGGGTCAATCATCCATCTTAGAATCACCACCCTCCATCATCTTGGAGTGTATTATCAGTAGGTAACATCATTAGAATAGATTAGATAATCCCCTAGACAACATTATACAAGCACATACCTGATTAACATTAGGTGTTCATATATGTTCCATAACCACCTACCATCACCACAAGTTAACCACTTAGGCACATGGGTCACGGCCACACTCCATAGTATGTCGCAATCGGGGTAGACACCATGGGAATCTCAACCTACTCCCTTACCATGCACGAGCACCTCCTACATGTCACGCCCACAACATTAGGGTTAGGGTTAGGCCTTTATCTCGACCACCAACTATGTGTTGTGATCGCAACACCTCAACCACCACCATGTCGCGGCTGCAACGTCTCTTAGGTCGTGACCCAACGCACCAAGGCTATCACAACTATGTCAAGTAAAGGGACTAAAGGTCACTAGGTTACTGAGCATTAAGGGTTCTAACCCACCATCGCTAGGTCAACTTCACCACAAGGAAGAGATCACTCGGCCCCCAATTCAATTTGGTCATGACCAACCACCATGGGCCATGTCGCGACCACGACACCCATGTGTGTGTGTTGATCGTCAATCCACCTAGGTCATGACCACATCAAGGGTGAACATCTTGGTCACCAAAATAGACCCAACTAAGGAAGAACCATGATCACCATGAAAGGAAGCCTCAAGCAAACTGATCTCCCCAAACCCTAAGGCAAAGGTCCAAGAAAAGTATATCCAAAGAAAGTTAAACCATGTATAAGATAACTGAAATCGAGAATACCTTTTTACCCCACCTCTAGGTGCACAAACACCAAACATGAAGGTTAGATCAAGGGACAACCATGAAGAAGGAAACTCCACAAAACAACCTCTATCAAAACGACATAAGAAAGAGTAGGGTTTTGGATTACTTCCAAACCAAGCAAGGTGTCTCCACCAAACAAACTCTAGAGATTACTATTAAGTACAAGCATGATTAGGGAGCAATCTAGAGAGAGACGATAGTAATAAACCACATAAAGAAAGTGTAATAATAGAGTAGATTTAGTGTTATACAACCCACCTTAAGAAGATCACCACCAATGCTTCAAGAACACGATCCAAGGGTTGGAAAAGCTCCACCAAAAGCTTCACACTCAACCTCAAGAGAACCTCAAGAAAAGGGGAAACATCAAGATTAAAGGGCAGCTCAAGAAAGAAGCAAACAAACTCTTGGCTGAACTAAAGAGAAAAGGGAAAAGAGAGGAGAAACCCTCTTCACATTTGGGTATATGTCCCTTGTGATGATGGTTATCTCTCCCAAAACGTCCATCATGGAAGAGCCATGGTCTAGGGCCGAGAAAAGAGAGGAAGATGAAGGTAGGAGATCAAAGAAACATAAACATAGAAGACAAACACTTACCAAGGATGGAAGATGATCTCAGATCACCACCACCACCACATGTAAGAGAAGATTGATCACTAAATCTTCCAAGGACGAACCTCCTTGCTCCACCAAGAACCAAGAACAAGAAAAGAAAAAGGAAGAATATAGAGGGCCGAAAGGGTTGCAAACAAGGAGAGATAAGGGTCCTTACAATTATGGCCATCGACCAGCTTCCCATTGGAAGGGTCCATAAGGCTGCTCAAGATTAGTTAACTCTTTTATCAACATGATCCACCTTATCTTGACATATTAAGTAAGATGCCCAATCTTGTGCCCTTACCCCGAGAATACATGCAGGTACACTAGGTTTGTATAATGGACAAGTTCTACAATGCTCAAGGTTTGTTCAACATATTTCAAGAAAAACAAACATACTAATTATAGGGAACACGTAGCTCAAACAATTAATTATCTAGCCATGCATTCATACAAGCATACATACAAACAAGCCAATATCATAGTAGGCTCAAGAAATTAGGTGTGCCTTGTGAGTAGAGCACAACATTAACCATTGATTTAGAAGACCATACTTAGCATCATATATAGTTCTTGGAAAAAGAGTCCACATAGTGATCTTGGGATTATAAGTAAGTGTGAATGGATTAACATCATATATATTAGGTCAATTAATCATTATCATGGGGGTTGGATGTGTCACCTAAGTCTAGGTACTCATTTCCTTCAACATTGTTTTGAATATCTCAAACTAGTCATGCATAGGCATATCAAGAAACATAGTACATCATGGATTCATTAGCTATTAGAATTACACATCACAACTAGATCAAGGATAAATGATTAGAGATTCAAGATCCTAAATAGATCAATCATAAGATTTGATCAAGCTAAGTCAACACTAGCATCTGTTGGTATGTAAGCCCTGAGAGCCAATCATGGGATGATTGGTGGGATACATTAAGATTGATTTGATAAAGATCAAAGGCAAGCTTCCAATTCTTTCTGGATCAGTCATATGAGATAATGATAGAACAGATTGAATGTCTAGAGAATGATAATACTCAATGATGTATGTCTTCAGGTTCAGGACCTGAACGATGAGATCATACAGATGCTAAGAGTTTGTACATTCTTATTATGTCCCTAGTCGGATGTCATTGTGGAAGGTAGATAGACAACAATGACACACACGACTAGATTGTGGTATTGGTTGATGACATAATCTTATTAGTCATGATATGGAGATATCAAACCAAACACATAGGTACTTGTTAGAGAACAAGTGTACCAGACAGACCCACCGTGAGTTTGACACATGGAACCATGACATGGTAGTCACAGTCAGTTCTCACAGTGATGGTGGTGAATGTGATTCTTTGACCTGAAATTACTACACTCAACACATGTCGTTGGGTACACTTTGAAATCATCAAACGCAGTCATGAAACATGGGTTGTTATAAAGGTGATGATTGGGTGGCTTTGACACATGGGGCTTTTGAGGGGTGAGTGATAGATATGGGATTTGTCCCTCTTGAGGGAGTTTGATATCCATGGCTACTTGATGAGTAGGATTGAGATAGGCGTGCATGCATGTGTGAGTCAGTATGTGATATTGATGTCATACATATCTCCTCCAATCTACTTTGAGATCAAGAAAGTGAATGAACGTTGACAGGATGACTGTTCCATACCTTGAGTTCATTCGGGATATCAGTGACAAAGGAATTATGCATTCACTGTAACACCATTCACAGATTGTAGAATTGAAAGTTGTTCTCCAACTTTCCTTTTCACTTGGGTAGCATTGATGTGCGACTAGGCACCGCTCTTTGCTTATTAAGTCATAAGTGTTATGGACTTTCACTACCAACGTGAAATGGACCTGTAGGGTCACACACATAGGATTTAACCTGGAAGAGGAGTTTATCCACAAATGATGTTTAGATTGATTGCTAAATAAGTTTAGTAGTTCAATTAAACACTCAATCAATTAATAGCTCAAAATCATAGTGTTCAAGGTGTTGGACCGATTGATTGGAGTATCGGATTGATTGAAATTGTGATTGACTGATTTGCACAAGTCTGCTGCCCCAACCGATCAGCTCATGGGATGAACTGATCGGCTCAGGTTGGTGAACCGGTCGGCTCAAGTTGTGAGTCGATCGGCTCATGTGTCATGAAACGATCGGCTCAATTGTTGAGCCGGTCAGCTCATGTGACCAACTGAGATCGTTTGGAAAGTCAGAAGACTATTTTGCAAATACTATTTGTTTCACTTGTACAAATTCGATTTGGACAAGGATTAATATTTGATTAATCAGAAATAAATATGAAAGTCAATTTGAGTTGGACCAGGACCACGAACTGATTGGCTCAATAGTGAATCGATCGGCTCAGGTGTCCCAAACGATCGGTTCAGGTGTGAACCGATCGGCTGAGGTCCCCAACTGATCGGTTCATGCTTGAAACGATCGGTTCAGGTGGCACAGTTGGTTGTTTTGTGGAAAATCTCGAACCCTTCTACTCCTGTTTAATCCCGCATTGCCCAGGGTAGAGAACCATGTCCCATGACCCTCCTATATATAGGGGTAGTGGGGGCTTCTTAAGGACAACAACTCAGAACACCAGTTGCTGTACAAAGTTGTCATTCTCTCTGGTTGTGGTAACCGAGAGAGCCCGAGCAAGTGCTACCCGATAAGGGAGGCACAGTAAGGGAAAGACAACTACAAAAAAGCAATTGGTTGCAGGAGAGTGTTTTGGTGACTAGTATGCTGACAGGAGGGTGCGACTCCTTCCGATTCCTTGTGGGACAAGGAGATCGAAGTCCTAGGTGGTCTGTGTGGACTACTTCAGAGGCGAGAGACTTTTGCCGCTCGGAGGATAGTTGTCAATCCTGACAGTCCCGGTGAGACCAGGAGCTGCACAGACACCGTCCAAGACCGGAGGTGAAGACCAGGCAAGCCGTGAGGTAATGTCTCCGAGCAAGCCTCGGGACAAGGTATGCCTCTACAAACCATCCTTCCTATTGTATAGATGTTGACACGATTCCCGTATTCTGGGTTTGGGAGAAGAAATTTTTGTTTCTGCTGCCTTCTCTGTTTCCCCTAAAACCCAACAGTGGTATCAGAGCCACGTCAACTGCTCTATACTTTAGGATTATAGATTTTGGTTTGTCACCTTTATTTATTGCATATGATGCGAATAAAGTTGGCTTTGTGCATGTCCAATCCTAAATCCACAAATCCCAATATACATATATGATATGTAATATGAATGCACTCGATATGCATCGCCCTTAAACGAGTTTTGTAGTGGATGTATAGCGTGGTTATGGCCAATAAACCCTATGTGTGTGCTTGGTTGTATGTGGTTGCTTGCATCTCAGTCTGTGCACTGATTCGCTACCTCCTTTTCCTGATGTAACTTGAGATAAATCGAGATTTCTTTCCTACATTTTCTCCCCCCCAAATGTAACTCGGGGTTTCCCAATTCAAATGTAAAATAGGATAGATCTTTTATTTCCTGTTATGTCAAAGAACGGCAGACAACCTGACGACAAGTGAAACGATCAGTTCAAGGAGTGAAGCGATCGGTTGGCGATCCAGACGACCAATTCGAGGAGCGAGACGATCGGGTGGCGGCCATGAGGAGATGCATGATGACCAGGCGAACCGATCGGTTGGAGGAGCCAACCGATCGGCTGGTGGAACCTAGACGACCGGCCAGGCCGAGCAGGTCATTCATGTGATGAGTTGATCAACTAGTACAACTATATTGCTTCATCATGGACAGGTTGCATGTGATGTAGACCTAGATGACCGTGATTCCTCTTGGCTCGAGGAATCACATTAGGATGGCCATAATCATCGCTTTTATCGTTTCACATGTTTTCTGTGGGATATAGCATGTATGTGATACATATTGTGTATTGTGGTGATTGGATATGTATATGTACTTATAAAAACCAAATCCCTCATTAAATATTGAAGTTTTAGATGCCTTCCAAATGCGACACACATAAAAAGCTTGATCGACCAAGTGTGGGCACGCCCTAGCGTGGTGTACCGTCTATCTCGTGGAAGCATGAAGGATGGATATGTGGGTTTGCCCTAGCAGGGTGCATATTCATCATGTTGGCTTTGGGTCTGACTTAACAAGGTGACCTAGACAGGATCTAGCACCTTGAGGCATGGAGGTAATCATGGCAAGGAGTTGCATATGACATCTTTCAAGAGTTGCATATAATGCAATTGGCAAAAGTTGCCTACCTGGAAGATCTAAGTTGTGGGTGACAGCCCTAGCTGGTCCATGACTCAGAGGATTTCAGGATCTTGACCCACTAGAAGATTGTATGTTGCAATCTTACGAATTGATGGTGAGGGCTGTCAATTTGAACAAAATAGTGGGAGAGATAATTAATTAAAGTCCTAATTATATCGTCAACCTTTCAAATCAATTGAATAAGTTAAAATTGAGTTTTAGACTAAATTGCATATATTTCCTTTTGTAGTACAAATGACAAAAAACAACAATCACTTTTCATTGCGATCGGTCCTTGAAAAGGACAAACTAAATGGGACTAACTTCCACGATTGGTTTAGGACATTGAGAATTGTTCTCACTCAAGAGCGAAATCTCTATGTCCTGGATACTCCAGTTCCAGAGGAACCTGCCCCTACCGCACCAAAGGCAGAAAGGGATGCTTATAAGAAGCATTCTGATGATGCCATTGATGCAAAGTGCTTGATGTTGTGCTCAATGAACCACGAGTTGTAGAGACAAAATGAGAACATGGGTGCCATTGAGATGATTCAGCATCTCAAGAACATGTATGAAGATCAAGCACGACAAGAGAGATATGATGTCTCCAGGGCGCTATTCAAGTGTGTCATGACAGAAGGAGATCCAGTTGGTCCTCACACGCTCAAGATGATTGGGTATGTGGAGAACCTGATGAGATTGGGATTTCCCCTGAGCCAAGAGTTGGCTACTGACGTGATACTGCAATCGTTGCCAGAATCCTACAGTCAGTTTGTGATGAACTACAACATGAACAACTTTAACAAGCCGTTGATAGAGTTGTTGGGCATGTTGAGGACAGCCAAGGCACAGATGAAGAAGGACAAGCCTAAGTCTGTGATGATGATCAACAACAAGAAAGGCAAGTCCAAGCGCAAGGGCAAAGGCAAGGCTAAGAAAGGTTATGATGCTAGCCAGCAGCCCAAGTCGTCTTCAACTCTCAAGGCCAAGGGAGGCGTGACCAAGAGAAGCAATTGCCACAATTGTCAAAAGCTAGGACATTGGAAAAGGAATTGTCCTCTCTATCTGGAAGAACTGAAGAAGAAGGAGGCGAAAGACGTCTCCACCTGAAGGTGTCATGAAATAAACTTGTAACATTTTTGAGGTATATGATACCAAGATATAAAATGTAAAGCACTCAATAAATGGGGCAAGTGTTGCCGCCATAGATAGGAGTACTTTAGTTTATTTTCAGCCATAAAGGCATGTAATAGAGTTATGAACTGCTATTTCATATTTGCCAATGGATAGAAACACATTATTTTTGCATATTGTATGAAAATGATTGCAATTAATAAAGTTGGTGTTTCAATTTCAAAGGTATGATATTTATGGCAATGCCTTGTTTATCTTGTGGTACTTGGTATGCATAAGATAAAATGATACCTAAAAGTTATTGATAACTCAAACAATCAAATTAGCATAAATCATGAGAAATTCATTTCTAGTTTCCATATGATGGATAAGTCTAAACTCTTTTGGTTAGAGAACCAGTAAGTGACATGAATCTCTTGAACATGATAAATCGATCTTCACTAATGGTAGTGGGAGAATGATTATCCTATTAGGTATAATACATGTGATGTATTTACATACCTATTGGAGCAAATGCTAATACTTCAAATGGTATTTAGAGAAATATCAATATGAATATCTTGAAGTGTTCAAGAATATCATAGATGAAGTACGAATTTGGTAAAGTGTTAATTTTTGATGAGATCAATGAATGAAATACTTGGACCAAATGTTTGAGAACCTTATGAGTGATTATGATAGTGTATCATAGTGAACTCATGATTAAGGCATGGTGATGTCTAAATCAACAAGGAGTCATACTCTAAGGAGTTAGAGGATGATTATCAAATAACTAATTTCTTCTTAAATAAAGAATACCCCACACCAATAAAGGACATTAAGAATCACAAGGAGTTGTGAGTTCTTATATCCTTGACAGATGCACCTCGATTATCTATGTGATGAGTTGGTCATATTATGAGTCAACTATCTAGATGAATATGAGGAACCAATTTTTGAGTTATGGTTTATGACCATTACATCCTAAATGACTTCCATGTGAACCATAAGGTATGACCTTGATGGTAGCACCCATTGGGATGAAATCCATAAGTGTGAATGAGTCTTAAGCGTTAAGACACATGGATAACATTTGAGAAGGATGATGCTTGTTGATTGGAACTTAATGACTAAGGGATTTGGCATATGGATACTAAAACCACATTCCTATGAGGAATAAAACAAGGATGTGTGCGTGACACAACCTATAAGGTTTATGAATCCATTAATGCAAATGAAGTCTATAAGTTAGAATGGACTAATCAATGTGATTGATTGAGTACAAGCAACTCAAAACTGGATCTTTACTTTGATAATATAGTCAAAGGGTTTGACTGATATGACAAAGATAAAGAAGGGATATGTGATTTAGTGGGAGTGTATTTGCATTCGACATATTGATGTGAAATGGAAATGTTCTAGAATGGAAATCTAAAGTGGAAATTAGGGAATATAGAGACGTTTACTATATGATAGGAATAGAGATCTATAGATATAGTTCTCGAAAACCTCTTGACCTAAAAAAGAAAGCATACATTGGGAATCTATATTGAAGGGTTCAATATGCACATATTTAGTGGGAGAAAACTTGTCCATGTTACATGGAGTTAGTATCCCAAGTCCAAGTGTCCAATTCTTATGAAGAACGGGAACACTAAGAATAGATATGGATCTATCATGTATGTAAGTATCCCATTATCTTGCATGTATGGACATAGCAAGAATAAAATGCATTTATCATCTTGTATGACAATATGATGTTCTCATCCTGATAACTCGTATGTGGGATATGACGAGGGGATGTCTGTCTAGTTCTGTAAGGGTTGATGGAATGCCACAAATACTTGAGAAGTACAAGGTCTATGGAAATAAGGAAGGGTTCATTGTAAGGAGTTACACTGATGCGAACTTCCGAAAAGGATAGAATATTAATCACAAAATATATATGATGTATATATAAAAGTGAATGTTTTTTGAGAAATGGAAACATTCCAAGAAAGCTGTTTAAAAGGAAAAACTGAGTATCCGTGTGTTAGAGAACATCAGTGGATACTATATGGATATAGGAGTTCATACATATGAACTTATAGATATTCCAGTCATTGATGACAGTTTAGGAGTGCTTGGTCAAGCAATGTGGCTAAAGGCTAGCAAAGGAATACTAGATCACATATTACGACAACTCCATCTCATATGTGTGACGTACAACGAAGAGATGAGAGACATGCAGTTAATAACGACTTTGGAAAGGTGTTTCCATAACTCACTATGTTAGCACTAGAGCACAGTAACACATGGGACATGTTTGAAGATCACTATGAATATGATTCAAGGGTGATTGGCTCACATTGCAAGTGGGAGTCTGTTGGTATGTATGCCCTGAGAGCCAATCATGGGATGATTGGTGGGATACATTAAGATTTATTTGATAAAGATCAAAGGCAAGCTTCCAATTCTTTCTGGACCAGTCATATGAGATAATGATAGAACATATTGAATGTCTAGATAATGATAATACTCAATGATGTATGCCTTCAGGTTTAGGACCTAAACGATGAGATCATACAGATGCTAAGAGTTTGTACATTCTTATTATGTCCCTAGTCGGATGTCATTATGGAAGGTAGATAGACAACAATGACACACAAGACTAGATTGTGGTGTTGGTTGATGACAGAATCTCGTTAGTCATGATATGGAGATATCAAACCAAACACATAGGTACTTGTTAGAGAACAAGTGTACTAGACAGACCCACCGTGAGTTTGACACATGGAACCATGACATGGTAGTCACAGTCAGTTCTCACAGTGACGGTGGTGAATGTGATTCTTTGACCTGAAATCACTACACTCAATACATGTCGTTGGGTACACTTTGACATCATCAAACGCAGTCCTGAAACATGGGTTGTTATAAAGGTGATGATTGGGTGGCTTTGACACATGGGGCTTTTGAGGGGTGAGTGATAGATATGGGATTTGTCCCTCCTGAGGGAGTTTGATATCCATGGCCACTTGATGAGTAGGATTGAGATAGGCGTGCATGCATGTGTGAATTAGTATGTGATATTGATGTCATACATATCTCCTCCAATCTACTCTGAGATCAAGAAAGTGAATGAACGTTGACAGGATGACTGTTCCATGCCTTGAGTTCATTCGGGATATCAGTGACAAAGGAATTATACATTCACTTTAACACCATTCACGGATTGTAGGATTGAAAGTTGTTCTCCAACTTTCCTTTTCACTTGGGCAGCACTGATGTGCGACTAGGCACTGCTCTTTGCTTGTGAAGTCATAAGTGTTATGGACTTTCACTGCCAACGTGAAATGGACCTGCAGGGTCACACACATAGGATTTAACCTGGAAGAGGAGTTTATCCACAAACGATGTTTAGATTGATTACTAAATAAGTTTAGTAGTTCAATTAAACACTCAATCAATTGATAGCTCAAAATCATAGTGTTCAAGGTGTTGGACCGATTGATTGGAGTATCAGATTGATTGAAACTACGATTGACTGATTTGCACAAGTCTGCTGCCCCAACCGATCATCTCATGGGATGAACCGATCGGCTCAGGTTGATGAACCGGTCGGCTCAAGATGTGAGTCGATCGACTCATGTGTCATGAAACGATCGGCTCAATTTTGAACCGGTCAGCTCATGTGACCAACTGAGATTGTTTGGAAAGTCAGAAGACTATTTTGCAAATACAATTTGTTTCACTTGTACAAATTCGATTTGGAAAAGGATTAATATTTGATTAATCGGAAACAAATATGAAAGTCAATTTGAGTTGGACTAGGACCACGAACTGATTAGCTCAATAGTGAACCGACCGGCTTAGGTGTACCAAACGATCGGTTCAGGTGTGAACTGATCGGCTGAGGTCCCCAACCGATTGGTTCATGCTTGAAACAATCAGTTCTGGTGGCGCAGTTGGTTGTTTTGTGGAAAATCTTGAACCCTTCTACTCCTGTTTAATCCCGCATTGCCCGGGGTAGAGAACCCTATCCCATGACCCTCCTATATATAGGGGTAGTGGGGGCTTCCCAAGGACAACAAATCAGCACACTAGTTGCTCTGCAAAGTTGTCGTTCTCTCTGGTTGTGGTAACCGAGAGAGCCCAAGGAAGTGCTACCCGATAAGGGAGGCACAAAAAGGGAAAGACAACTGCAAAAAAGCAACTGGTTACAGGAGAGTGTGTTGGTGACTAGTACGCTGACAGGAGGGTGCGACTCCTTCCGATTCCTTATGGGACAAGGAGATCGGAGTTCCTGGTGGTCCATGTGGACTACTTCAGAGGTGGGAGACTTTTGCCGCTCGGAGGACAGCTATCAATCCCGACAGTCCCGGTGAGACCAGGAGCTGCATAGACACAGTCCAAGATCGGAGGTGAAGACCGTGCAAGCCACGAGGTAATGTCACCGAGCAAGCCTCGGGACAAGGTATGTATCTACAAACCATCCTTCCTATTGTATAGACGTTGATGCGATTCCTGTATTCTGGGTTTGGGAGAAGAAATTTTTGTTTCCGCTGCCTTCTTTGTCTCCCCTAAAACCCAAGAACATCAACATTGGCATAATAAGTCATTATCATGCAAGATTGTCATCATTAGAGTATAGAGGAAGTCTACTTGAGTTATGTATCATAACAAACAATAGGATACTGATTCGAGATCATTATATAACATGTGTGATCATTATAACAAGATTTGTATAAGCTTAGAAACTAGTTATCAACATGCATACTAGATCATGTTTCATGTTAAGATTTAGGCATTTAATCACCTTAGGGTGCATGCATGATTCACAAGGTATTTAGGTGCAAAAAGCATTATAGGTTACTGAGTTAGTTGTTCACATAATCATTTTAGACACAGAAGACCCACATGTGAGCTAGGGTTTATATTTATCATCAAAGTATCTATAAAAGGCATGTTTCAAGGTTCAAAGTACATCATAAGGTCAATTTAGGATGCTAGCATGGACAAGTTCGAATCATAGTTCAACATGCATCAAAATTTACTAATTTAGATCAAGCATGCAGAATTGAGGCACATTCATCAAGGTTGAGCACTAAGGGAAGTAGTATTTAGCATCAAAATCCCATTATAGGTCATATATGCAACATTAGACCATTTAAGGGTATAAGGAGAGGTAAACTTCAAATATTTATGCACATGGATGTTCAAGATACTGAAATTAGGCTATCGTCATGTTTTGGCACATAAAATATTAAGATCATGCATTCAAATAGGATATTATCTTAAGAAGACATCAAAAGTATGTTTTTAGGGGTATCGGTAGAAAATCAAGGAGATTTAGGTTCTGAAACTAGTTCCATTGGATAAATCTCATTGAGAGGATTAAAATTCATATATCATATGCCATATTTTGCCAAAGGATGTGTATGATATCAATTTTGTAAGTTTAATAAAAATTATAGAAAAAGGTGGGGTTTACCCTTGATTCATTGGATTTCTAAAGCGGGCCCACAAACGACCGCCATGTGTCCTGGAGGAACACCTCCTCTCTTGGCCCTTCTTGGACTGGTCCACCCAGTCTTCTCAAATCTAGGCCCAATCTGATTTGGTAGATGTCAGTTTAGTTGATACTGGATCCCGCTCGCGAGGATTCGGGTCTCGCCACCCCATGTGTGTAATGCTCCCGTGGCGCTGCTCTCCAGAGTCTCTAATCACAAAGTGGGGGCAATAGAATCGGGGTTGTAAGGACACTGACACACCTTGCTGAGGTCGGGCAGAGCTCAAGGGTCGGAAAAGGTGGATTTTCAACATAGGATGGGGATCCGCAAGGAGGAGGCTATGGGTTGCGGCTAGGGTTCCAAGGTAGAAGATGAAGTTGGAACTAGGGCTATGGTGCCCAAAAATGCACAAACAAGGGTGCAAAAGAAAGGGGAAGAAGAAAAATGAAGAATGGAGGTGAAATGAGCAGTTTTATAGGTGCGGAAAGGGCTATGTATGTGGTGAAGTTTTTGCTCCAGCTACCTACTCCCATCCATGGGAGCAAGTAGGGAAGGTGGTCCCATGGCTGTCAGATCTTGTCCGGATCCTTACCTATCTGATCCAAGGGCTGTGGTTGGCTGAGGCAAGCAAGGGATATTGATGACATGAGAAATTTGTGGGCATGAAAGGAAACATTTTAATTGGTCGAGAGCAACTTGCTCGGATCGATGACGTGGCACATTATTATATCAGAATCAAAGTTTTAAATTGTGTTTCTTGACCAAACTTGTATAAAATAGATCTCCTGAACTATAGTTTCGATTTGCATGAAATTTTCATTGTTAGTTCACAAATTTCCTCTACTTCTTATATTAAAAGTTTGGATCCATAATATAATGTTGATGGAACTCAAAATTAGGAATTACACTTTCAATAGTGAAATTATGCACTCAACTTTAGTAAATTAGGCATATTGAGACATTTATTCAATTTTGTTTCATCAAATGAGTATAAATTGACTCCAAGTCATGGAATTTAGGGTTAGAGAGGTTATTAAACATAATAGATCGTCCAATGAGTCAAGATGTATATTAACTCAACGAGAGTAGAAAAATCCAAGTTATCACAAATATGTTAATAGCTATGCTCTTAAAGACGACTTTAGAAGTTGGGATTGAAATAAATAAATACCTTACCGATTGATTAGATGATTATCATAAAATTGATGTGCTAAATGATAGAATTATCTAAACTACGTAATATTTGTAGCTTTGTTTTAAGTTCAATATACTTAAGTATTTAGTTTGAGCACGGGCTACCCATTCACTAGGCTCTTTACGAGTCTCATGAGGTTGTTTTAAATATTTTTAGGTATAAAATTGTCCAATAGAGAGGTCTTAACAAATAAGATGTAAATAGAATAATCCAGACTACAAAGTCTCTATACTCTCTTTTTGGTGGGATGGCCAATTAAATTTGTATATTTGATATATATGTAGTTTGTTATATATCAAAGTTTCTTTGACATATGAGTAAGAAAAACTGATTTGTCTTTAAGGACTTGAAAAATAATTATGATGATTGAGCACACAAATATTCTGATGTGGAATTTGTCTCTCTTGTTTTATGAAGAGAAGGAAAAAATTACATGTGTTTTCTTGTATATCATGTTGATCGTGTCTATCGAGAATCAGATGTTTTGCTTCTTAATCTCAACTAGGTTTAAGGCTTATTTCTAATAGTTGACATTTATGATAATTAAAGGAGTGGTCTCTGTATTATGCACACTAAATCAAACACATGTTGGTAGTTTCAAAAAGAACACACAATAATCAAAATATTCTATACAAGTCAAGGTCGCCACTCAATGTGGCAGTAATATTGCTTTTTATCTATATAGTAAAACAATGCATTACATGAGTTATAAGAAAACAAAATTGGTGAATGTTATGAGCTCATCATTGCCTTACTAGAAGATATTTGTTAAATAATAAAAATAGGCCTAGTAAAATAATAATTTAGGTCACAATTTTAGTCTAGAATCTAAGAAAGAGCCATGTGACTGACAACTTTGATAAACATGTGGTATTTTATAAAATAATTCTCAAATGACACTATAATGTTCATTTTTTGGTTACAATGTGTCACTATTTTTCCCTATAGTTAGATTATCATTGAAAATAATCATTATTGGTAGTTTTTGCTTGCGTAAACTTAATGCATTGAATGTTATACTTTTTGTTAACTTAGGACGTAGTTTTTTATCACACTACTTTCAGTTGCAAAACCCACATACTGTTATAAGTATTACAATGTAATATCATTTTTATTTAACTTTCCATATTCAAATTTGTAAATCGGCATGTATTCTCCATCTCGTACTATTATGTTCCAAGTTATGATGTTCCAAGTACTGGAATTTCAAACCATTCTTTTAATATAACTAATAATTAACAACACACACCAATAATCTTAATAAGTCAATAATGGTAAAACTCACAACATTCTAATTCTCAATCAACTACCCACACACATTATTTTGGATAGTTTTTCGTTGAGAGGAGAGGTCCAGTCCTATTATAGATTCATGAAAGAGGGCCTTTAGTTGTTGTTATAGACCTTCCTTTTCGAGGTGTTGTAGATGGATATCGAACCTGTAAACAAACAAATTGGACTTATTTGAGCCAAGTGACAAGTGCATCGACACATATTAATTACAATGCACATCAAAATGTTCATTTCTAATCATTGTTCTTTCATATTACTATGTATTTCGAAAGAAGGTGCATTTCTACTAATATAAGGGATAAAAATATTGAACATTACTTCTAAACCATGACGAAACTCTTTTTTAGTTTTCCAAGTATATTTGTTTAGTATAAATCGAATGGATACGATATCACTACTACAGAAATAGCTTATAACGTCACATTTAGTAGCGGCAGTTATTACATAAAACCGAAGCCTAAACCCTACAACGTCGGCTAATTACAGAGACCGACATCTATATTTGAAGACCGGCTAGATAGGGGTATCACTTTTTATTTAGCGTCGGCTCCCTATAATGAACCGACGCCTAAAATAGCCCGCCAAATCTATTTTTTTGAGCAAACAAAATTACCCCCAAAGTTTCACATACAGCGTCGGGTTTTTGACCTAATAACCGACGCCTACCGATGAAAAAAATTACCTCCAAAGGTCGTCGGTTTTTGTGGAAAAACCGACGCTGATAAGGTTTCGCCCGCGCTGTCCCCGCGAAAATTTTTAGGGTTAAGATTGTCCAATGGATGTCGGTTTTTCTGACAAACGACGCTGATGGATAATAGGTGTCGATTTTTTAAATAACCGATGCCTTTGTTAACTTAATAACCCCCGCATGATCGATCGAGAAACAGACTACACCCCATTCTCTCTGTTTCATCACCACGAATTAGCCCCCGCCCGAAGCTGCTGCCCCCTGCTCGTCGCCGCCGCCTGATCAAGCCGATAATTGCTCCTCACACCACCGCCGCCACCGCCCCCTGCTGTCTAGATTCTTCCTCCCGCCTGCTAGCTCCTCACACCACCGCCACCGACGACATGGATGCCTAGCTGCTCTCTTCTTCCTCCACGTCGCTGACAGGTAGGTCGTTGCCTCTTCTTCTTCCTCCTCCACCTCTTCTTCTTCCTGCTCCCTCCTTTCCAAATGGATAAAAGCAAGGTACGATCGACCTGTGGGATGGACACGAGTGGCTGCGTTGGCCGACCACGGCCGTGGTCGTCCAATACAGCCATGGTCGTATCCAGCCCACAGGTCGTGCCTTGCTTTTATCCATTTGGAAAGGAGGGAGCAGGAAGAAGAAGACACATTTGCAATTGAATACTAATGCTTGACCTAATTCTATAAATTTTGATGCATGTTGAATTAAGATATTAAAACCCTAATACACATTTCACCATAATCTTGAATTAACTATATTGCTAAAATCTTGTGATCAATCTATCTAAGATATTAAAACCCTAATGTTAAATCTCTGATTTTGTAGTGATGTGTCACCCTAACATCTAAATGAATCCCTGTTGTATGATGTAGATTGATGATAATGCATGAGCTAGTTTGAAATTTTGAAATAAATTATGAATCTCTCCATCCCTAGGTCATACTAATTTATGTGTAATCTTTATCTTGATGATGAACATGCATGGACACTTGAAATGTTGAAATCAATGTTATAGAATGGCAACACATGTATTTGTTGGCCTAGAAACCCGTCCAAGATTTACTCATTAGGAGTAAATCTTGGATAGTCCCTAGTTTGGGACTGTTCTTGAACACCTAATCTCACTTAGGATGTAAGTGTATAATGTGTATTGGGTTTTTAAGAAAATTTCAGTAGCATTTCCTTGTTTGTTCTCTAAGTACATATGTACTTGGAGAACAACGGGGAAATGCTGCCAAAATTTTCTTGAAAACCCAATACACGTTATACACTTACTAGTGAGATTAGGTGTTCAAGAATGGGATAGGTGGTACACACTTATTATATATAAGAATGACAACACATGTATTTATTAGCCTAGAAACCTAAATCTTGAACACCTAATCTCATTGTTCTTGAACACCTAATCTCACTTAGGATGTTTTAACCATTAATTATATATAAGACCTTAAACCCTAAAGTTTTAACCATAAACCCTAATCTTTTAACACTAGACCCTAATCTTGTTCTAATATATACTTGTTTTCTCTTTGATCATAGAATGGATAGATCATGGATGTCTATTCCAAATCGTTGCACCCCCGAGTTTATTTCTGGTCTTGACCAGTTTATTAGATTTGTCGAGGAATATAGGAAACAACCTGGAGATAGATTCTACTGTCCATGTAGGCATTACGGTAACAACTTGAAAGTCAACACTGGTGACAAAATCAAAAGTCATGTCATGTGCAACGGGATTGTACAAGGCTATACAAAATGGCACTGGCATGGAGAGATTTCAAACCTGAAATCAGTGAATGTCGATAGCAATGCTTGTGTGGAAGAAGAAATTGCCTTCGATGATGTAGATGTGAACAAACCAGTTCCAGTAGACATAGTTGATGCGATGTTGGATAGTTGTGGGGTAGAGCACACCGATCCACCTCCCATGTTTAGAAACATCGTGCATGATGCTGAGATACCATTATACACAGGTTGTAAGTTTACAAAGCTTAGTGCTGTGTTGAGATTGTATAAACTGAAAGGTAACAATCGATGGAGCAACAAAAGCTTCGCGTCATTGTTGTCTTTGTTGAAAGAAATTCTTCCTGAAGGAAATGAGCTGCCAATCTCAACATACCAGTTAAAGAAATTGTTGTGCCCAATGGGAATGGAAGCCAAGAAGATACATGCATGCCCGAATGATTATGTATTATTTTAAAAGGACTATGTGGATTTGAAAGATTGTCCGAAATGTGGTGCGTCAAGGTATAAATTGACGACTTCGGGGGAGTCCAAAACGGGTTCTCCTGCCAAGGTGATGTGGTATCTACCTATAATACCATAGTTCCAACGCTTGTTTTCCAATCCTATAGATGCAAAGAATTTGAGGTGGCATGCAGATGTTAAGAAAAATAATGATGGGATCCTACGACATGCGTCTGATTCCCCACAGTGGAAGAAGATTGATTTATTGTACTCTGAATTCGGTGAAGAAGATAGGAATCTAAGACTTGGGCTTTGTACAGATGGGATGAATCTATACGGGACATTGAGTAGCCGACATAGCACTTGGCCAGTTATGCTTGTTATATACAATCTTCCTCCCTGGTTGTGTATGAAAAATAAGTACGTTATGCTGTCGTCTTTGATATCGGGCCCTAAACAACCTGGAAATTATATCGACGTTTATCTTGAACCTATGATTGATGACTTGAAGAAGCTCTGGGGTGAAGGTGTGATGACCTATGATGCTTCACGAAGAGAGACATTTCATTTGCACACTGTGTTGTTTTGCACTGTGAATGACTTTCTAGTGTATGGGAATTTGTCTGGATATAGAGTCAAAGGATCTAAAGCGTGTCCTATATGTGAAGAGAACACTGATTCAATACGACTAAAACACGGCGGAAAGACTGTATATCTTGGTCATTAAAGGTTTCTTCTAAAATTTCATCCGTATCATAGGTTGCGCAAATCATTCAATGGATGGAATGAGGAACATAGTACACCTAAACCTATATCAGGGGAGGATGTTTATGAAAGAGTAAAAGATATCGCCAATGAATTTGGTAAGAGATCACAATGTACGATGGCCACATAGAGTGACAAGTCTTTATTCAAGAAGAAGTCAATATTTTGGGATCTTGCTTATTGGAGTTCTTTGACAGTCAGGCATTGTATCGATGTCATGCACGTTGAGAAAAATGTATGTGATAGCGTCATTGGTACTCTGTTGAATATACCATGTAAGACTAAAGATGGGATAAAATCCAGAATGGACCTACGTGAAATGGGAATAAGGACAGAATTAATAGAATTAGTTAGTAGCGATCAAAGAACATACTTAACTCCCGCTTGTTACACGTTGTCTAGAAAGGAGAAGAAAGCTTTTTGTGAATGCTTGGTAAATGTAAAGGTGCCACAGGGTTACTCATCCAACATCCGTACATTGGTATCAATGAAAGATATGAAGTTGATAGGTCTTAAATCTCATGATTGCCACACTCTAATACAACAAATATTGCATGTGGCAATTCGATCTATATTGTCGAAGCATGTACGGCTTGCAATCACCAGACTTTGTTTCTTTTTCAACAGTTTGTGCAGTAAAGTTATTGACCCTGATACTCTCGATAAATTGCAAAGAGAAGTGGTTGTTACCCTATGTTAGCTTGAGATGTATTTTCCTCCTTTGTTCTTTGATATCATGGTACATATTGGTGTCCACTTGACTAGGGAAGTGAAAATGTTGGGACCAGTTTTCTTGCATTGGATGTATCCCTTTGAAAGATACATGAGAGTTTTTAAAGGTGATGTTCAAAACTGTTATTGGTCTGAAGGGAGTATTATTGAGGGTTATGTGGCGAGAGAGGTTATGGATTTTTGCAATGACTTTCTAAGTGCTAATGACGCTCCTGTGAATGACAAGAATATTGATGAGCATTTTGGCAAAGGAATTTTGGGATAACGGGTGAAAGTAATCAGCCGTGAGCAGTTGGAGCAAGGTCACTTGTAAATTTTACACAACATCGACGAAGTGAGTGTTTATATCGAGGAACATATCAATTTCATCAAGAGACAATATCCTCGATCCAATTCAATGTGGCTTGCTAGAGAGCATAACAAGACATTTATTAAGTGGTTTTAAGATAAAGTCTTACATCAACTATCTCAAACACCAGATAATCTTACTGAAACCATCAAATGCCTCACCTTTAAACCAAAATTGAATGTTATGTCTTATGAAGGGTTTGACATAAATGGATTCTCGTATTACACAAAGCGTCAAGATGATAAGAGTGTCATTCAAAACAGTGGGGTCACCCTTCAAGCATCTTCATTGTTTTTTGCAAGTGCAAAGGATAAGAGTCCACGTGAAGCTAAAATGTCATATTATGGTGTCATTGAAGACATATGGGAGTTTGACTATGTAGATTTCAGAATTTCGCTCTTTAAATGTAATTGGGTTGACAACAACAAAGGAGTTATAGTGGATGAATTGGGTTTCATGTTAGTGAACTTTGAAAAGATTGGTGAGAAGGGTGAACCATTCATATTGGCATCACAGGCGTAACAAGTATTTTATGTCGATGATCATGTAAATGATAAATGATCGGTTGTTCTTCATCGTAAAAGATAGTTCATTGAAGATCCTATAGATGAAAAAGAGTACTATGATAAGTATGATGACTCCAGTCCATTCTCAGTTGGGTTGCCAACACCAACAAACATTGAAGCTGGGGATCACAATGACTTGTATGTTCACAGGAATCACAATGAAGGATTGTTAATTGATAAAAGATCACAATATTAGAGGCATGAATGTTTATATTTTTTATATTTTTTATTTTTCTGAATGTGAACTTTACAATGTGAACTTTACAATGTGAATGTGGACTTTACAATGTGAATTACTTTACAATGTGAATGTGAACTTTACAATGTGAACATGAACTTTACAATGTGAATGTGAATTTTACAATGTGAATTACTTTATAATGTGAATGTGTACTTTACAATGTGAACTTTACAATTAGTGTTACTTTAATTACAATGTGAAATTTATAATTTGAATGTGAACTTTCAGATGGCTGAGCATTCCCATGATGACTGTGTTGATGATCACCGTGAGGGTGAGGACGTGCTTGTGCCGCCTAACAATGTAAGTTTTAAGAATATATCCCTAAGGTTTCTATATATATGTTCATTTATAATTATATCATGTAAGTATGTTTTTTTATCAAATTTTAGGTTGTTGATGTACCCCCTGAAGAAATTACATCACTTGATGGGCAGCAAAAGAAAATTGAGAAAGTGAGGGGCATCACAATGTTGAATAAGTTAATACAACAAAGGGGCAATGGACCCAAATTGGCTGTGGATTTCGATCATGTAGGAAATCCATATGGAGTGAACTGTAACCCATTTGTTTCATATATAGGGGTTCTTACTCACAACCATTGCAGTCCTATCCTAGAATCCTGGCATAAAGTTCCTAAGGTGAAGAAAGACCACATATGGAAGGAACTATACGTGAGTTATTATTATTTATAATTCTATTTGTGTAGATTACTAATTTTTAGGATACTAGTTAATAGCAATTCTATTTAATTTGCAGAGCATATTTGATCTGGATGAAAAGCTGCATCGTAAATGTGTGATGCAACGTTGTGGGAGGGTCCTAAGGAACTATAGGACCAATCTCACCCAAGATTACATACACGATGCTGATAAGAGGTTCTTGATTGATTTCTAATTCTAGACATTGATCACTATTTCACTAACTCTACACTAATAATTTTTGTTTGTATTCTCTTAAAAAATAAATTTAGGCAGAAGGAAGCCACACAACAATGGAACTACCTGGACCCCAAAGACTGGGAGGCGTTTGTTACCCAAAGAAAAATAGATGCATTCAAGGTATTAAGCACCACTCCCAATTTAATTAATATATATTTTTATGTATTCACCTATTCAAGATTAACCTTTAGTGTTACTAACCAAATCAATGTGCTAACTAACTAGGCCCTCAGTGAGGCATAAAGAGCAAGGTGTGCACTGAATGTGCACGACCACACGATGGGTCCAAGAGGATATGCAGGCGTTCGTCAAAGACTACAGGCTGAGTCTGCTCAGCCTACTGCTACTCAGGAGACTGTAGAGTCCTCTACTACTACTCCCACACCTCTGCCTCGCCATGATATGTAGATAGCTGGGAGGCAAAACAAAAAGGGAGACATACCGAAGCCCGCAACTGCTGAGGCGGCTGCAAAAATGGTAAAAACCAACTCTTAGAGCAATCGATCGATATTGATTATTATTATGTTTACTTACTAATTTTTGTTGATGGTGATTAGCAGGAGCTGCACGAGCAGAGGAAGGAACACAAGTTCATCCCTCAGGGCACAAGGGATGAACTAACAGTTTCTCTGGATAACCCAGAGCATCCTGGACATGTTCAGGGTGCAGGCGCTGGTGTGGGCATCAAAGCGTTCTTTGGGCCATCCTAACGCAAACCTGTCCCAAAAGTGGGACTATCACAAGCTGAGGTAACCTATTCTTATTTTAGAATGTTATTGCAAAAGGGAATTTAAAAATCAGAAGCCAGTGTTTCTTTTATCCATGTATAGGTAGATTCATTAATTGAGAAGAGAATCTAAGAAGCAATGGCGAAGTGGCAGGCATCTCAGTCTGCCACTCAGACAGTACCAGTGGTGGGCCGCTCTTCTCCTACTATAGAAGTGGTTGGGAGTAATCCTGTAGACCCACCACCTAGCACGTCCTCTGTAAGTATTTTTATGACATAATAGCTAGTCTATTCAAGATGATATGTTTGTGTATATATGCATATAACATTCTTTACGTAAATTTGTAGGGGTTGAAGCCATGCCGACAAAAAAGTCAAGAATATATCATTGCAGAGGTGTCGGCTTACTCACCCCTTAAAGGATGCATGTTTCATGGGTATCCCGTATCAGATGGTGTGGTACGGGTGAGCCTGATACATGTATTCCCCGACTGGACAGATCTTGCACTGCCTCATGCACACCCAGATGTTGAAACACTTGGTGAGGCAGTAGGCGGAGTGATACTGTGGCTCCAAATGGATGTCCTCTATACTGATATTGTATGATAAATTTCCATTACTTTAATTTATTAGTGTGTATATATGAGTCAATTGATCGATCTGAAATTATATATACAGGTCAAAAAGACGAGACCCGCTACATCTCAACCGATAGGTCCTAATTGTAGGGGTGTGGTAGTATGGATCGGCGAACATGATATAAATTGCCATATAATTGTTACTATTCTGGAGGATGCTGTAGGTAAATCATACGATAACAATCTATTTATACAACTTTAGCATACATATTAATGCATACGTAATACAAGTTATGCATACGTACATATTAATGCATATGTATTAATACATGTCAATCATACAAAAACAAGATATTTATACAAGATATTTTGGAGTTGTTTAGTTATGAATGTCTGAACACATCTATGATAGAGCTGTGGATATGGTGAGATCTTGTTTATACATCCATATACCTTGTTTTATATACGATGATCTGGTTTCTTATATATTAATGCATACATAATACATGTTATGCAGCCACTTACACAAGATATGTACAGATTTTGGGTTTTCCCATGTGGGATTTTTGGTTCTATCTTTGATGAGTCTTGTAGATACAGACCCTTCTTCAGTTACTTCATATTGCTGTGATGCTTTTAAATATTTTGGTAAAAATAAGAAGACGGTGATAATAGCTCCATTCAATGTCGAGTAAGTTTATTTTGCTTATAATTTGGACTTAAGAAAATTACATTTTTATTGTGGATTTTGAGTTATTAATTTTTAACTTTCTTACCTGTAGTGATAGGCATTGGGAGTTACTAGTTATTGTCCCCAAGACGTTCACTGTCTATTATCTAGATCCTGCGGGGAATGAGTTGGATACATTATATGGACATGCAATTAAAATGCCATTATTCTCGTAAGAAATATTTCATGTTTTTATATCTGTTAACATATGTTACTACATTACTATTTAATTATGCAATTTAATGGGTTACATTAACATATGTAGGGTTTTATAAGAGTACAAAAAAGTTGGAGAAAAGGTCCCCAGGAAAAAGCATCTGTCACTAATTTGGGAGAATGTGAAAGTAATTTCCTGACTCCAATGTATATATTATTTATGTAAACTGTGCTTATTTATATTTTTTGAATATTTTGTATGTTTCAATTTATAGTGTGCTACACAAGACAACGGTTGGACATGTGCCTACTATGTGATGCTATTTATGGACTTAATCATCAAACATGTCGTAATGGAAATCGATAAGATACAATAAGTATTATACATAGTCTCATTAGATAATATGAAATATATCAATCTTATTATATATTATTAATTATATATATGTCATTCTCTTTGCAGGTCTTTAAAACTGCTGACTTCAGCACAGGTGGAAAGCGTTTCGATGTACATGCTCCCTATACGAGAGATGAATTAGATGCTATAAGAGAAGAATGGGCAAAAGTCCTACAAAGAGTGAGAATTTTTAGATTTAATTTTATTGACAATGATGACAATGATGAATAAAGAATAACTTTGTTCTCATAATTATTTTTGTGTGAATGTGAATGATTTTTTATGAATTGTCATATGTGTGTGAAGATGATCAATACATAAATATTTCTACATGTGTGTGAATGTAAAAAGAAACAAAATGAATGGAACTGTAGGTTGCTACTGGTTTCTACATGTGTGTGATAAAAAAAATATGAATTAAATGTGCTTATACATGTGTGTGAATCACATATATATAATATTGTCCATCTTGTTAATTTTGTAGGTTTGTGGCCTATTGTTGGCTGATATCAATGTCGTAAACCTACAGTTCAGAACTGAACTGCAGGTTCTCATCCTGCTGAACAACCATACAACAGACCTGCAAACTGATAAAAAATATCTTAACATAGGCGTCAGTTATTTGAACAAAACCGACACCAAAGACATACAGCGGCGGTTTTTGATAAAAAATCGACGTCTATGTGGCCAGGAACCACGTGGCAGGCAGGGGATATGACGTCGGTTATTTGTACAAAACCGACGTCGATTCAGCTGATATGGCCAGGAACCACGACCGTGCTGGGAAGCACGGCCGTGGTGGCAGGGGAGATGACGTCGGTTATCTTACAAAACCGACGTCTATAGGCCTTTTGCTGGCGCGTTTTTGGTGGCGGGAAGCGTGGTGACGTCGGTTCTTTTAATAACCGACGTCTGTAACCATTCTATAGTGTCAGTTTTCTTAAAAAACCGATGTCTATAGTCCCTTTGCTGGCGCGTTTTCGGTGGTGGGAAGCTTTTTAGCGTCGGTTGGGAACCGACGCCGAAGGTGTCCACCTTTAGCGGTGCCCACTTGGATGTCGCTTGGAAACCGACACTAAAGTCCTTAATTAACCGACACTAAATGCATGTTCTGTAGTAGTGTATGGTACCAGCACCTACACATGTTTTTAACTAAAACTAAGCTATAAACACCTAAACAAGGGCAGTTAGAAGTGATCATTCGATTAACTCGGTCGATTATGGCTAATTCGGTTCGATTAGATAGTTAATTTATGATTTGAGATTTAATAATCAACCTAATAGAATTGATGTTTGTTAGTTCGATTATGGTTAATTGGTTAATAACTAATTTGATCGATTATGTTAGTTAATCAAATGACACTCTTATAATAATAATATTGTATATAAATAAATCATTATATAATTCATAAAAACTTGATTAATATATAAATGTGGACGTTTTTTATATATAAGTATAATATATAGATATACATATGTGTAGGAGATTTTGTATTGAGTATACTGTGGCGATAATTCGATTCACTAATCATAAAAAAATTAACTAAAAAATTCATCGAAATAGATCAATCAAAGTGACCGCATTTCCAATGAAAGTAACCATTCAGAATTAACCGAATTCTATTCACCCTACGGCCAGCCAAAGACATGCCATTATCCATTAAATAAAAACAGTTTTTTGACCTTTTCATTTAATCTTTCTTAAGAGGGGTGGGTGGGATGGGATGCGATCAAGTGAAAATGCGAAGGCACACGTGCGATCCCGGTGCTCCCTGATGCAGGGAAACTGATTGGCTCTTTCAACTTCTCACGGATTACCAGTCCATCTAACGGCCGGGATCTCTTCAAGAGTAATCGACTGTTGTCCGACGCATATAAAAGCTGCACCACAATCCCAAATCCAGTCACCCATCCCAAACCCATTCCGCCGGCCTCCGTTGTCTTCGGAACGCTCGCTCAACCGTAAACCTCCTCCATTTCAAGTCCACCAGCCCCATCATGTCTGGACGCGGCAAGGGCGGCAAGGGTCTCGGCAAAGGCGGCGCCAAGCGTCACCGGAAGGTCCTCCGCGACAACATCCAGGGCATCACGAAGCCCGCGATCCGGCGCCTTGCCAGGAGGGGAGGTGTCAAGCGCATCAGCGGGCTTATCTACGAAGAGACCCGCGGCGTGCTGAAGATCTTCTTGGAGAATGTCATCCGTGACGCCGTCACGTACACCGAGCACGCAAGGAGGAAGACGGTCACGGCCATGGACGTCGTGTACGCGCTGAAGAGGCAGGGCAGGACCCTGTACGGCTTTGGCGGCTGAGCCTGACGAACTTCTCCTCCGCTGAGACAAGAAGCCAACTGGTCATCGTTGCGTCTCCATTTTCTTTCTTCACTGGTTGTTTCTGTTGATCCGTAGTACTGACTGTAGAAAGGGCATTGGTCACATCTTGTGTCCATCCTAGTAGTTGTGCGTTTGATCCTCCTATGTTTTGGATCTTGGATCCCGGAATAGTAGTATGAGCCTCGTTTGATAAAATACCATGCTTTGAATAATTCCGTTAAACATATATGTTTTCCATGAAAATAGGTCGACGGTATCTGGTGCGTCTTCTTTCAGTTTCAGATAATTCCGTCCGTAACTCGGGTATGCGTTAGCCATTTTGAATTGGATCGTGTTTTGACTTCGTCCTTGTTGCTATACTTTGTCTAAAACCAATGAAAATTATTGACTTGATACGAACATCCTACAACTATCTACCGTGAACTAAAAGTTTGCCATCAAGTTCGTATGATTATTCCTCCAATTTTGTAGACGTCTACTCAAAAAGACTCCTAGCCTGAGCTGGACTAGGGTTTGACAAAAATAAAGCAATTTTGATCAAATACAAAGCAAATTTGATTTTGATCTTGTCTAATTATTGCAATTTTTTAAGACAAAAATGCCTCTAGACGAAATCTGTCACAAGTGTTGCAGATTACGAAGCACAAAAAAAAAATGTTGTGGAGTTTGATCTAATCTGTATTCAATTGGTGAAATGTGGCCAATTCATGATAGGTTGGTTTGAATATGGTAATTTTAAAATTTTCTTCCAAAACGTGCAATCATTCAGATGAGTGACAATCTGTAACATCTCTGTGATCCGTAATAAAGTTTGGATAGATTCTGTGATCCAATTATTCTATTTTATAGAATACATAACATTTTAGGTTCGATTTCAGTAAATTAAATGATTACCTTTTGAAATGCCTAACACTTTTTGTCACACACATTGTTGAATATGCGGATTTTTGAGCCCAATTGTGGTAGGCTTTTAAATGTAACTCTTTATCATGCGATTATAAAGATAGTACCTGGTTTTGCATCTATACATACATGGTGTAAACAAAAAAAAAGTTTAATGTTGATAATTAAAAGATTGGTAAAGGGGAATCATGGAAAGTATGTGAAGATCCTCCTCCTCATAGGTATGTGACCGTGAACTTGTGTCCAAGTTCAAGGGCACCGTCTTAATGGGTGTATCAACATCTTCTTCAATCAACAAACGACGTCTAGTGGATTGTTGAGTGGTGTGAGGTTGAGCTGATGAAGTAGAATGCCTCACACGGAGTCGGTCGTGGAGGCATGTGTGAAGATGATGCAACCGTCGCCTTTTTATCCCTCCTTTCTTAGGTTGGTGCATCAATGTTGGCTATTTACGCTAACGAGTTTCAATTCTAAGAAGGATCGTTTACTCAACTTAACCAATCTCCCCAAGTATACGAGAGTCGTTGTAAGCGAGGTCGAACACAAGGAGCGTTGGTTAGTTAGGCACAAGAGTTATGATTTTCAATAATCTATATTGTTGAACACAAGATGATTGGATTAGAACAATTGAATTATAGATTTAAAACAAAACAGTAAATTATCACTTAAGAAAGGTTAAGATTCAAATTTGGAAGGATCTTGGACCTAGGATTTCACCAACATATCATAGCATAAAATAGGAGCATTAAATTTAAACATACTAAGCACTTATTTTAAAGGAGAGTTGTATGTTGCACTTCACCTCTCGGTGTAAGTACAACTATCCTAACTCAATACAACATTCTCATGTATGAATTTCGTTTTGGATCACAATCCTATCCTCAACTCCATAATTTTCACTCTCGTGGTAAAGGAGTTGCCAAGAGAGTACCTCCTTACTAACCTACTTATCTTCTCAGATCAAGCAAGAAAGCATAAAACATGCACATAAAGTGGCCAGCCATAAATGCAAGAAAAGATAGAACCGATACTTCCATGGTAGAAAAATAAGCAACTTAGCATTTAGTACGAAATTACCATATTCCTTACATGCTATGACATGGGAGCTA
The DNA here is from genome assembly GCA_963693085.1 of Alisma plantago-aquatica. NCBI lineage: Eukaryota > Viridiplantae > Streptophyta > Magnoliopsida > Alismatales > Alismataceae > Alisma > Alisma plantago-aquatica. The sequence goes on from OY856411.1 coordinate 1,457,763,805, forward strand.
CTCTCCCATGTCCAAGGGAATTACTCGTCCATAATCATGCTTTGCAGATTTGCTACAGAAAATTCAAGTTTTAACAGGATCTAGAGGAGGAAAAATAAAGAGATCCGAAAATGTAACCACAAGAAGGAGGAATTCCGGCTTGGGGACAAAATTCTCCTCTTTTAGCTGCTCCAAAACGAACTGGCTCCTCTCCCGAGAAGTTGCGTGAAGTGGAGAAGCTTGACTGCACCTTTGGAGAAGACAATGGAGAAGAAGAGAAGAAGAAGTGGGCTTCTTTGGCAAGAAATCACCCTTGTTCTCTTCAAAATCGCCTTCCTCTGCTCTCCTCTGGCTCTGGGATGAGGGAACTTCCACAAAATGATCGGAGATAACCGCCCCTTAAGTTCCCTCTTCGTTTTAAACAAAAATTTGTATTTTTTGAAATGCTGAAACTGCCAGAGACACAGCGTGCGTCCAAAGTGCACGCCGTGCAAAACCTTCGTCAGTTGCTCCAATCTGCACTGTGCACGGCGTGTGCTAAAGAAATGCACGCCGTGTAACTTTCCAGAAACTTTCAGCTCTCAGGTGCACGACGTGCGCTGAAGAAATACACGCCGTGTAACTTTCCAGAAACTTTCAATCTGCTCGACGCTCCCAGGTGCACGACGTGTCTTTTTAAGACAGCGTGTCATGTCAATGGCTGCTATGGGCTGTTGTGTATTCTGCCCATAACTTTCAGCGTGTAGGTCCGATTTACATGCCGTAAAAAGTGATATTTGCGTAGTTTCGAACCCCAAAATATGTAGATACTTGAGGAGTGATCCAGTAAGTGATAATGTGATATATTCCTCATCATTTCTTTGCAAAATGTAGTACCTACAATCCAAACCATGAGACAAGTAAGAATAGCTAAAAATATAGAATCTAGCATGAATGAGAGTGATAATTGAGTCAAAACAACATGGATATGCAACCAAACATGATCCAAAAGATGATATGATTTGTGCACATCAAATCCCCCTAAGCTTAAACCATTGCTTGTCCTCAAGTAAAAAGAGCATAGAAACACAAATGAATAATTGTCAAGTTCATGCATAGATCAAATGAAAAGAAAGATGTGTATAAGACCAAGCCAACCATGATCAACATGTTTATACTCATAGCCATCAATTCAACTTAAACACCCAAGAAGGATATTTTAGTTCAACAGGGGTGGTCACAATTAAATGAATCAATCAATTAAACAACATTAAGTAGAATTTGGATGACCAAGCCAAACAATTAGTAGATGTGAAACTCAAACTCTCAGCTATTAAGGATATAAATGATGAAATCTTAGTTAAAATTGACAATTTTAGTTGTACTCTCCTTCTTTCCCAAAAATGATATGACAATGGATTATGGGTTCCGACACTCAACTGCTAATGTAGGCTTATGCACACGTGGAATGTCGGTTGGGATATTTTACCCTCTTTTAAGACATACCACCTAACCATCGTGGCCAGATTAGGCTTACACTAGGCTAGCATGATATGTGGGCAGTTTATCCATCTTTTATGGGGTATAAAGACGAGATAAGCTAAAAGAAATTTTAATTTTTTTCCAAAACATAGGAGAGTCAACCAAATTGCAACATTAGCTAGATTTCATTCATTTGTTTTGATTTTTTTTCTCATTGAAAGAGTGGTTGAAAATACACTAAGAGCTTGGCAAGGGCACCCCGTATTCCAAATGATGTTGTAAAGTTGATTTACTCACAAGAATTGAAACCATTACATGTTTTAAGCAATCAAGGGTGTGAAAGATGAATGTTCAGGCTAGAATCATAAACCAGAGTTAAGCACAAGTTGATGGCCAAAAGGTTTCATTTGATTAATGCATACGTTTTACAATTTCTCCAAATGATATTTCTCACCAAAATAGGACAATCAGTTAAGCATTGAAGTTCTATCCACATATAAAAGATAAACCTTATATCATACTAGATTTGCCACCAGAAGAGCAGAACTGAAAATAGCAACTAAGAAAAAGATGATAAAAGGGAAATAAAACTACACTACCGACCGGTTGCTCTCCCCCTAAGCTTGAAATTTGCAATGTCCTCACTGCATACAACAAACTCAAGAGGATTGCAACCAGATACTTGTCACGGTGAATGATGAAGATGGAGGTCCATTGCTTTGATTTGAGGCTGGAAATTGTTGTGCTAAAGATTGATGCCTCCTTGCAAATGTCCTTGATGTGGGGCAAGCGAAAGCACCTATGAGCTGCAGCAAGAATAGTCTTTTTTATACCAATACGATTTGTCTTTTCATTCCCCTTTGAAGCATCATCAAAATATGAGTTGGGAAGAGTGTTCTCATTATAAAGCAATGTGTCATCTAGAGTGTGAGGAGGAAGGACATGTGGCTTGCTTGAAGAATCAACATGTAGAGCATGTGTTGTAGCTTTCTCCCCTTTAGTTGCAACTTCATAATCGTCATGGATATCAACATCATCATACTTTGAAGGATATACCTCTATAACAACTCCATTCTTCAATGTCACCGGCCTGAAATATGTAGGATTCATCTCCGGTGGACTAGGCAAGAAAGGTGGAAATGCTTCTTTGCTGAAAAGAGCTTGCTGGGCAATTTGTTTCTCCAAGATGTGTGTATGAGTGGCAATATCGTCCACCTTAGAAGAGAGTTGGCAAATGGCACCCTTCATTGATTGTCTTTGTTGATAGAACTCCTCATTTTGCTGCATTTGAGATGAAATAAATGTTGCAAGCATGGACTCTAATCTAGAAGTTAATTGTGGTTGTTGTGGCTGAATGAAATCTGAGTTCACATTGCTGTAGAAGCCCGATGGAGTGTAGCCCATTGGAGAATAAATAGAAGAAGCATACCATGTAGAAGATGAGTGTCCAAGCAACCCACATGCATCGCAAATATTGTTGGATGTTTGAATTAGTTGTGTGCTTAGATTCTCAAACCTCTGTGACAAAGTGTCTAGCCTTGCTGCAATCAAGTCTATAGCATCAACTATGTGATCTTCCACTTGCATTTCGGAAGTAGTATGTGAAAAAGATGGGTGATAGCTTGTAGCCGGACTCCATTGGAAATGATTTGATGTCATATCTTCAATAATAACATAGGATTCTCCATAAGATTTATTTATTAGTGCTCCATTTGTAGCTGCATCAATGGACATCCTTGTATTGTAGCACAAACAATTATAGAAAGATTGCAATAGAAGCCAATTGCTTAGACCGTGATGTGGACAAAGATGTTGAAGATCTTTGAACCTCTCCCATGTATCATACAAGGTCTCTCCAAATCTTTGAGAATAATTGATGAGTTGAATCCTCAGTTGCAAAGTTTTGCTAGGTGGAAAATATCTTGCCAAAAAGACCTTTAAAAGCTCCTCCCAAGTGCCGATTGACTTCTTTGGCAAAGTATAGACCCATGTCTTGGCTCTATCTTTAAGAGAGAATGGAAAAAGAATTAGGCGTATCCCATCAGTAGGAACGTCATATATCTTTATAGTGCTTAACAACTACAGAAATTCAGCAATGTGGAGGTTTGGATCCTCCATTGGTGTCCCTCCAAATGCATTCAGATGTAGCAACTGTATGATGGATGGGCTGATATAAAACTCCACTGCCTCAAATTCCAAAATATTAATAGATCCAGTCATGTGCATTGCAGCTGTACCAAAGTAGTCCTTAAGAGGAAGGTTGTCCTCCTTGATTAGTTCTTCATGTGGATCTGGAGGATTAGGTGGATGTGGCATACATGGTGGTGGTGTATGTGGTATGGATGAATGTCATTTAGATGATGGTGACATGGATGATGGTTGTGTGGGTTGTGATTCCTCCATACATGTTTGGGTTTCACTCCTTCTTGCTCCATGAGGGCTGCAAACGATGTGTTCATTTTCTGAATGTAGAGATATGCACGGTTCAAGGATCTTTTTATGAACACCCAATATGCTCCTGTAGATAAATAAGGTGAGTGAGATACAAAAACAAACACGGAAGATATAAAAAATTATGATGATCATGATGAATTATGATTTATGCATATGATGGTGGATATGAAGGTTGTGATCTAGTCTCATTTACTTATCAACAACTCTTACTCTAACAGGAATTCCGATGCTCCCCGGCAACGACGCCAAAAACTTGTTGGCTATTTACACTAACGAGTTTCAATCCTAAGAAGGATCGTTTACTCAACTTAACCAATCTCCGCAAGTATACAGAAATAGAAGTAATACATACATACATATATATATATATCTTTTTTTTTAATCAAATTTTATGTCTTTGTTTATCAGCAATTATTTCAATGGGGGTGACAAAAAAAAATCATTGAGGAAAAATTCTTTTCTTGAAAGGCTTTGGACGAAGGATGAAGTTACATTCACAACCATTTGGGGCACCATTCCCGGTTTAAGACATAATAGGCTTTGAACTCTTTCACCCATTTTATTACACCACAGAAACCTGAGAAAGCTGAGCACAACCCTTGGAAGAGACAAGGCAACCCAAAGAAACAAGAAGGAGGGATGGAGACTACAGACTTGGGCAGGGAGAGCGGGACATCAGCATTACTGCCAAGACCGTGTCCCCTAGGTCCTTTTCAATGGAAGTAAGTGGTAACTCTAAGGTTTGGAACCGCTGCTATCTCGAGCAGGAATATTCAGACCCTCTCGCCGAGCTACCTTTCGGATTGCTACCTCATCTTCAGGCGTGACACTCTCGTCAATTCTGGCTTGTATTTTAAATCCCCTTAGCTTATAGATTTCGTCTCTCAAGCACATGAAGGTTTTGATGTCGGATACGTTGGTAAGAAAATAGAGCTCACCGGCTTCGATTGAATCCACGTCTTCCATCGTGAGTTTTCTTAGCTTGTGAATTTCACGTTTGGCCTTAGCTATCAATCTTTCTAATTCATCGGCTTCGTCCGATGTTCCAGCAACATTTTTGCCTTTATCCATAATGGCAAGGAGAGAGATAACGGAGGTAAAGGTTTTTGGGTGGCTGCAAGCAATGTTCAGGATGCTTCTACCCCTTCCCGCATATATATTTCAATATATATCTTTATTTATATATTTCAATATATATATATATATATTTTAATATTGAAAATATTGAAAAATGGCAAAATATCCCATTTTGGGAGTGAAATGAAACTATTAACGCACACCTGTCCATATAAAAAACTATTTCTATCTATTTCTTACAAATTTGACACTGGATTACCTTTATTTATGATAAACCAAACAAACAAAAAATATGAATTTTCTTTTTAGAAGAATCATAAAAGTTCAGAACGAAAGAAGTTCTTTTCTTTAAACATTTTATTTAATTGAAATGTTATGTTGAGTGCAATGTGATCCAATCCTTAGATTCCATTGGAATCAACCTGGGACGGAAGGATTCGAACCTCCAAATAACAGGATCAAAACTAATTTCCTTACCACTTGGCCACGCCCCATTCTTATTTATATTCAATACTAGACTAATAAACATTAGTATAATTTTAGTAATTATAGGATATTAGTCAATTATAGACTTAATCCGAGACATAGGGCCAAAGAGAGAGCCAAAAAGAGTAGTTGTAGTCGAGGTCGAACACAAGGAGCGTTGGTTAGTTAGGCGCAAGAGTTATGATTTTCAATAATCTAGATCGTTGAACACAAGATGATTGGATTAGAACAACTAAATTATAGATTTAAAACAAAACAATAAATTATCACTTAAGAAAGGTTAAGATTCAGATATGGAAGGATCTTGGACCTAGGCTTTCACCAACATATCATGGCATAAATTGGAGCATGAAATTTAAACATACTAAGCGCTTGTTTTAAAGGAGAGTTGTATGTTGCACTTCACCTCTTGGTATAAGTACAACGATCCTAACTCAATACAACATTCTCATGTATGAATTTTATTTTGGATCACAATCCTACTCCTCAACTCCATAATTTCCACTCTCGTGGTGAAGGAGTTGCCAAGAGAGTACCTCCTTACTCACCTACTTATCTTCTCAGATCAAGCAAGAAAGCATAAAACATGCACATAAAGTGGCCAACCATACATGCAAGAAAAGATAGAATCGGTACTTCCATGGTAGAAAAACAAGCAACTTAACATTTAGTACAAAATTATCATGTTCCTTACATGATATGACATGGGAGCTACTCTCCCATGTCCAAAAAAGGGAATTACTTGTCCATAATCATGCTTTGCAGATTTGCTACATAAAATTTAGGTTTTAACATGATCTAGAGGAGGAAAAATAAAGAGATCTGAAAATGTAACCACAAGAAGGAGGAATTCCAGCTTGGGGACGAAATTCTCCTCCTTTAGCTGCTCCAAAATGAACTGGCTCCTCTCCCGAGAAGCTGCGTGAAGTGGAGAAGCTCTGATGCACCTTTAGAGAAGACAATGGAGAAGAAGAGAAGAAAAAGTGGGCTCCTTTGGCAAGAAACCAACCTTGTTCTCCTCAAAATCACCTTCCTATGCTCTCCTCTAGCTCTGGGATGAGGGAACTTCCACAAAATGATTGGAGATTACCGCCCCTTAAGTTCCCTCTTCGGTTTAAACAAAAACTCATAATTTTCAAAATGTTGAAACTGTCAGAGACACGTCGTGCGTCCAAAATGCAAGCCGTGCAAAGCCTTCGTCAGTTGCTCCAATCTACACTGCGCACAACGTGTGCTGAAGAAATGCACGCCGTGCAACTTTTCAGAAACTTTCATCTCCCAGGTGCATGGCATGTGCTGAAGAAATGCACGCCGTGCAACTTTCCAGAGACTTTCAGTCTGCTCGACGCTCCCAGGTGCATGACGTGTCTTTTTAAGACACAGCGTGTCAATGGCTGTTCTAGGCTGTTGTGTATTCTTCTCATAACTTTCAGCGTGTAGGTCCAATTTACATGCCGTAAAAAGTGGTATTTGTGTAGTTTTGAACCCCAAAACATGTAGATACTTGAGGAGTGATCCAATAAATAATAATGTGATATATTCCTCATCATTTAATTGTAAAATGTAGTACCTACAATCCAAACCATGAGACAAGTAAGAATAGCTAAAAATATAGAATCTAGCATGAATGAGAGTGATAATTGAGTCAAAACAACATGGACATGTAACCAAACATGATCCAAAAGATGATATGATTTGTGCACTAACATTGACATAATCAACACTATTTTCCAATTCTTCTTCTTCTTCCTCCTCCTCCTCCTTGGGGTTGTTGTAGCTTTGATCCGAGGTGTGGTGGCTTGAGGAGGATTGAAGATAGGAGCCACTTGTAGATGTCGGTCTCTAGAGAGATGAATCAGAGATGGAGTTCGATGGAGATAGAGTAGGGATGTTTGAAGATGGGTTTCCCTTTTTGATCGACTTTTTCTTCTGGTGATGGACTTGAAGGTGTTCATGACTCCCTTCTTGATTGCCTTACCCGTGCTCTTCATTGTCACAAGGATTTGGTGGAGAAATGAAAAACTTTAGTAATTTTTGCACTTCCAAAAGGTAGGTGCGGAATCTCCTTAGAGATGGTGAAATAGAGGTTAGTGGAGGGTCGAAAGTGGAGCTAGAGGTAGGGGAAGGTGAGTGGAGGGTGAAGGGAGCTTGAATATGAAGTTTGGTAGAAAGGGGAATCGATTTGGGGGAGCTAGAGGTGCGCCCTAATCGCCAATGGCCGTGGAACAGCCGTGGTGCATCACAAAAACGAAGGGAGGGTCGTGTTGAGGAATGGAAAATTGGGTTACTTGAGTGCTGGGCCCGTGCTAGCACGACTGTTCTGGCTAGAACTGATGTTCTGGTAGAGCGCCAGCACGGTCGTGCTGATGGGCCCAACACTTGAGTTTTCCCTATTGAAAATGTCCATGCCAGCACGACCGTGCTGGTACTTCCAAGTTGACAAAACTTCCTCAAATCGCTCAATCATTCATAATCCAATCAACAAATTCGACCCACTTGATGTTTCATCACTATTTTTGCTGAATGTGCCCCATTTCTCAAACTTTCACACGTTTCACCTGTTTCATCATCAAAACTAAAACAAAATTATTAAACACAAGTGTGTGTGTGTGTGTTCTTGGAACCATTTAAAAAAAAGCAAAAGTATCAAAAAGTGAAGGTTGGGTGCAAAAGTTCCCAAACTTAGGTGGGTTACCTCCACTAGTGCTAAATTTTATGCCATCACCTGGGATTTTATATTCTAGACCTAATCATCCTCACAGAAATTTCCAAGCATCCTTGTCGTATATGTCTCTCTCATGTGAATTTAAGAACATCTCCTCATCAACCGGGTGTTCCTCAACTAGCATCACAATGCCAAAACTTTGGTTTACATTGTCTGGACCTACTTCAACAACGACTTTCAATCTTTACCCATTGACAACGAACTCTTTCACTCTGTGTTTTTCACATATCACAACAGCCCCCGATGGATATACATGTGTGATTAGATAAGGCCCTTCCCATATGGACTGAAACTTAATGGGGAAGAACTTCATCCTAGAATTGTACAACCATACCCACTGTCTGGGCTCAAAGTTCTTCTACTTGATCAACTTATCATGTAGAAATTTGGTCCTTTCCCTATAACTCTTTGACATATCATATGCCTAATGTCTCATTTCTTCTAGCTCATGCAGCTACAACTTTCTTCTTACTCCAAAAATGTCTTCATCCATGTCCATGGCTTTAAATGCCCACAATGCCTTGTGTTGCATTTCCACCAGTAGATGGCAACTCTTTCCATACACAAGTTTAAATGGTGTGGTGCCAATCGAGGCTTTAAATGTCGTTCTATATGCCCACAAAGCTTCATTGAGATGTAAAGACCAATCCTTGTGGCCCAAACTCACCGTCTTCTCAAGAATTAGCTTTATCTCCCGATCAGGTAACTCAACTCGACCGCTCATTTGATGGTGGTAAGGAGTAGCCACACGATGATTCACACCATGCCTTTTTTAGAAATCCTTCAAAGGTACAATGGATGAAATGGCTTCCCCCATCACTAATTATTGGTCGTGGTATGCCTAAGTGGCTGAAGATATTTGACTTGACAAAGTCACAAATTACTTTGTGATCATTTGTCCTTGTGGCAATTGCTTCAATCGACTTGGACACATAATCAACGGTTACCAAGATGTACACATATCCAAAGGAGGGAGGAAAGAATGCATGAAGTCAATCCCCCAAACATCAAACACCTCCACCACTATAATGGGTGATAGAGGCATCACGTCCCTCTTGGAGATAGTGCCCACCTTTTGGCACTTCAAACAACATTTGCAATATTCATTAGAATATTTGAACAAAGTTGGCTAATAGAATCCACTTTGAAGAACTTTGACAGTTGTGCATTTTCTGCAAAAATGACCTCCACATATGCCAGAATGGCACATGGATAGGATCTCTTGTTGCTCAACTTAAGGGACACATCTTCTTATGAGTTGGTCGAGACAATACTTGAATAGATGTGGGTCTTCCCAAACATAATTCTTCACCATGGAAAATAGCCTCTTGCTTTCCTCTCTAGTCCATGTGTCTGGAACTTTTTCACTTGCCAAAAAGTTGGCTATATATTTGTACCATGGTCTTTGAGTCGAGTCAAGCAAAAAGAGTTGTTCATGGGGCATTGTCTCCTTGATTTGGTTAACTTCATCATAAGGTACTTCACTACAGGAGATATGGTTAGTTGTAGAATTTTCCAATCCTTTCTTGTCAACAATCTCTAAATCAAATTCTTGAAGCAACATAATCCAACGATTCAACCTTGGCTTCAAATCTTTCTTTGCCATGAGATATTTCAAGGCTGCATGATCCGTGTATACCACCACCTTGTTTTGTAAGAGATAAGAACAAAACTTGTTGAGTGTGAAGTTCACGACAAGAAACTCTTTTTCCATGGTGGTGTAGTTCCTTTGGGCTTCACCAAGGGTTTTTCTTGCATAGTAGATGGCATGCGGAACCCGGCCAATCCTTTGGCTCATCACAACCCCCACTTCCATATCTGATGCATCAGTCATGATTTCGAATGGCAAGGAGAAATCTGGGGGGATGCATAATAGGTATGCTTCAAGTGGTTGAAGGCTTCAACACACTTATCATCAAAGTTGAATTTCACATCCTTTTCAAGCAAGTGGTAAAGTAGCCTTAAGATTTTACTAAAGTCTTTGATGAAACAGCGGTAGAAACATGCATTCTCCAAGAATGATCGAACATGTCTTACTGTAGAACGTATAGTGAGAGTGGAAATTAGGCCCACTTTGGCCATATCAACCTCAATGCCAGCCTTAGAAACTTGGTGACCCAAAACAATGCCTTCGAGAACCATGAAGTGGCTCTTTTCCCATAATAACACCAAACGAACCTTGACGCATCTTTCAAGCACGACTGCTAGATGGAGCAAACAATCATCAAATATCTTGCCAAACATTGAAAATCATCCATGAATACCTCCAGAGACGAATCAAGCATGTCAGAAAAGATGGATGTCACACATCTTTGAAAGGTAGAAGGTGCATTTCACAACCCAAATAGCATTCTACTATAAGCAAAAGTCCCACTTGGACAAATGAATGTCATCTTCTCTTGATCTGTGGGGTGAACTGCCACTTGGAAGTAGCCTGATTAACCATCAAGAAAATAGTAAAAACTTTTCCCTGCAAGTCTTACCAAGATCTAATCAAGGAACGGGAGGGGAGAGTGGTCCTTCTTGGTCTTCTCATTCAACTTTCTATAATCCATACACATCCTCCACTTTGACTGCTCTCTCACTGGCATCAACTCTCCATCCTCATTCTCAACTATTGTGATCCCACCCTTCTTGGGCATAACTTGGATGAGACTCACCCAAGGGCCATCAGAAATGGGGTAGATAATCCCAACTTCTAGCAACTTCACTACTTCTTGTGATATGACCTCTTTCAGCTTTGGATTCAATCTTATTTGCATTTTCCTTATTGGCTTGGCATCATCTTCAAGGTAAATCCTATGAAAACAAATGGAAGGGTCAATGCCCCTCAAATCAGCAATAGACCATCTAATGGCTTGAATGTTTTCTTCAAAACCTCCATCAAGGAATCCTCTTATTATAGAGAAAGGATAGAGGAAATGATCGCCATGAGGGTGTCATCTGAACCTAGGAAAGCATACTTCAACCCTTTAGGAAGAGACTTGATCTCAAGGACTGAAGGTTCTTTAAGGGAGTTCTTCAATGGTTTAGAAATGGATGGGAGGTCCTCACTTACAGCCACTATGGCTAGCTCCTCTTCCTCATACTCATCATCATTGGGAAATTCCACAATAGGCTCTAGACCTCTATCTTGTTTGGTAGTTTGAATCCATGCAGTTAGGCATTCCTCTACAATCTCGTCAAGACACTCAATAAGATAAAAATCTTCCTCTATAACACCTATCACTTAGGCTTTAGAAGAAGACTTGAAAATGTTCAACCAAATGTTCATGTGCACGAAGGTCACATACATGGTACAGGTCCTCACATGAATCACGACATCAGTTGTAGCCAAGAAGGGTATCCCCAAGATAATAGACACCTTTCTTGAGTCTTTTTGTGTATCCAACATAATAAAGTCAACAGGGAAGAATGCGGAGGTCTCATCATCTAGTCTCACCAACACATCATCAACATGCCCTCTACGAGTTTTCACAGATAGGTCAGCTAATTGAAAAAAGTAGTGAGCTGGACCCAGTTGTCCCATTTGTAGTTCAACAAACACATCATACGACATTATATTCACACTAGAACCCAAGTCAAGAAGAGCTTGGTCTATGCAATGTTCTCCAATGTAGAAAGAGATGATGGGAGCACCGAGATCTTTCCTTTTCCTTGGCACAACGTGTTGAATAATTGATCTCACTTGCTCAATGAGCTAGACTTTCCTTGGTGTTCTTCCTATTGTTCTCCTCTTAAATGTGCACAAATCTTTCAAGAACTTGGCATAAGACAGGATTTGCTGGATTGCATCAAGCAATGGGATATTGATCTTCACATACTTAAACGTTTACATGATGTCTTCAATGTGCTTTTTTCCTATTTTTAATGGATGGTTCCTCAAGTGCATCTGGGAAGGGCGGGATTTGTGCTCCCAACTGACTCAAATCAACAAAATCTTTCTTTTTTTGATCAATAAGCGTGCTACTATATTCATTCACCAAAACTAACTATACAAGTGGGGAGCAAAGCTCAATTTTGTCCTATCTATGCAGGGCATTATAGTCACTATCTATTTTCCTCCACACATTACTGGCAGAAGGAATTACATTATCAAAAATAATTCGGTTCCTACCACACCAGATATGGTAGATAACAATAATGCTAATGAGTTTACTATTTCTATCTGTGAATTTTAGAAGGTCTTCAATAGCATTAGGCTTGAAGGGGAGTCTAGAATTAGCTCTGTCCCAGAGGATCTTCACGAATTCATAAGACCAAAAGATATGATGTATTGTATCCACCTACTTGGCGCAAAGACAACATCTAGAAGCAAGGTAGAACCCCCTTTTCTGCAAAAAGTCTTCAGTAACCAGACGGGCCGGAAGGATCTTCCAAGCACTAATTTTGATTCGATTAGGGGCATTTGAATTCCAGAGCCAGCATGCCCATTCTTCCATGTCCCAATGCTTACTACATAGATACCATGCTCCTTTCAAGGAATAGGATTTGAGACATTTGTAGTGGCATATGTCATAATCTTTCAATTGTACAGAATTGCAAAGGCCCTGCAACTCCTCACAACCTCTAGAGTTGGGAATATCCCAAGCACCATTAGTAATGATTGAGCTCACCTTTGCATTGATTCCAATTCTCATTCTCAGTTTCATGGATCTATGGTCTGTGATCACTTGATCCAGGAGTTTCCCATGTAACCACGGGTCTTTCCATAAGGAAATTGTGCTTCCATTGCCAATAGAATATCAAACAAGAGGCAAAAACTCATCCCTCACTTTGAGGAGAGATCTCCACATCCAGCTAGATGTTTGCTTATGAGTACATGACCACATCGTCTCATCTTTTAGATATTTGCTGTGGACCCACCTAATCCAGAGTGAGTTCTTGTTATTTGAGATGTCCCATAGGAGTCTAAGCATACCCGCCTTGATCCAATCCTCCACTTTTCTTATGGAGAGTCCTCCCTCTTTTTTAGGTATACAGATCTCCTCCCAAGCTACCGTATGGAAGTGCTTGCTGTCCTCCTTATCACCCCACAAGAAGTTACGACAAAGTCTTTCTATCTCCTCCATAGTGGTTCTAGGGAGGGGGAAAATGCCACTCCAGAAGAGATGGTAGGAAGAAAGAGTTGAAATAATCAGTTCCAACCTGCCCCCATTGAAAGGAACATCGTCTTCCAAGAATCGAGCTTTGTCTTAATTTTGTCTATGAGTGTATTGCACATAGCCTTTGTGAGTCGACCTGCAAAGAGGGGAAGCCCCAAGTATCTGACAGGAAAGTCACATTCAGCCACATTCATTCTCGAGCTCAGAGTTTTTGAGGCCGAACTGCTTAGAAACAGTTGACTTTTATTTGGGTTCATCTCCAGCCCTGATATTCTTCTAAATTCCTCCATGCAAGCAAGCATGCCTTCCACACTGCCCTCACTTGTCTTAGAGAAGAGAAGGAGGTCATCTGCAAAGATTAGGTGGGAAATTTTGGTATCTCCTGCTGTTAAAGTGTCAATAGATCCCTCTAAGACAACATCATTAATCATTGTAGATAGACCTTGCATTCCAATCACAAACAAATAAGGCGTCAAGGGGTCACCTTGCTGAATCCCCCTAGAAGCCTGGATTAGATCTGAAGGAGTACCATTCACCAGAATTTGGAAAGAAGCAATGCTCAAACACTCGTTCACCTACTATAACCATCATTCAGGGAAATTCATGCCTCACATGACTTCAAGGATATAACCTCTATCAATAGAGTCATAGGCTTTACTTAGATCTGCTTTGAGACAAATATTTTTCTTTGTTGTAGGTTTTTTGAAATCATGGATGAGTTCATTTGTCAATAGGATCACATTTGAAATATGCCTTCCTTTAACAAAGGCGCATTGGCTAATGTCAATCAAAGAGGGCAGAATATCTCACAATCTATTTGTAAGGATTTTAGATATGACTTTGTAAACAAAGTTGCATAGGGAGATTGGTCTCCATTCTCCAATCTTCTGAGGTTGTTTGGTCTTCGGGATCAGAGCAATATAAGTCTTATTCACTTCTTTTAAGAGCCTTCCTTTTGCAAAGAAATCTTTAATTGCTAGGCAGAAGTCAGATTTGATTTCCTCCCAAGATGCCTTGAAGAAATAGGCATTCATCCCATCTGGGCCATGAGATTTGTATTCGTTTACACTTTTCACTACCTCATAAATCTCTTCATCAGTCACTAATACACTCAGAACCTATAGCTGGTGACTCTGGATTTACCCAATTGGTATTTTCTGTAGTCCCCCTTTTATTGAAGAGGTCATTGTAGTGCTGGTTGAAAACCTATTTGATTTTCACCTCATTGCTGATATGAAGACCATTATGCTCTAGGACTTTAATTTGGTTCCTACTTCTTCGAGTTTTCAAGGAAGTATAAAAAAACTTGGTATTCGAATCACCATTTTTGAGCCAAAAGATCCTGGACTTTTTCCTAATAATGGATTCCTCTATGGCCTTGGCAGACAAAGCTTCTTCCTTTTTGCATTTAGCAATATCCCATAGTAGATGATCATCCGGAGCATCATCAGATTTATCCTGTGCTTCCAGTTCTTCTTTTTCTTTGTTCATGGCAGAATCAGTAAGGCCTCCCTTGCTCTCCCAGTTCCACATTTGCAGGAAACGTTTAGTGCGTTTAAGTTTGAATAGGAGTCTGAACATAGGTGTACCAATGCATTTGACATCCCATGCCCTTTTCACAGTACCATGGTGGGCATCTAGGGCAGTCCAAGCATTAATGAAACGAGTGGGATACTTAGCTTTTGGCTTTTCCTCGTCCAGGTGGAGGACCTGTACATAATGATCACTATAGATAGTAGGCATAATCTATAACCAGAGGTTAGGCAGCTCTGACTGGGCATGAATATTATAAAAAGACCCATCGATCTTGCTTCTGGTATTGTTCAACCCTACTTGCTGATTGTTCCAAGTATAATAGGGCCCTTTTGCCTCGACCTCCATCAACTCAACGTCAAGAATGCAACTATTAAATTCATTCATAGATCTGGCAGATGGAGCCGATCTTCCCTTCCTTTCTTCAGTTAGTCTCACTGTATTAAAGTCACTTGTCACAAGCCAAGGGGCCTGCCTAGCCTTTATACAGACAAGCTCAGACTAGAGATTCACTCTCTTACTATCATCATTTTCAACATATATTGTAGTCAACTCCATTTTGGAGTCACCCACAATTAACTCGAAATGGATGTGTTGTCTCGATTGACCCAAGAGGGTAATCTTATAGTCATCACACTCCCAAAGAAGTAAGATACGAATTTTGTTGCAACTACCTGAGTTATCAATCCACCTGAATCCCGGCCAGGTGTGATTCATCGACTTTGCAATCTTGTTCCTTTTAATCTTTACTTTAGTTAGGATGGCAATGTCATACCTTGCCCTCCTTAGCTCCGCCTGGATAACATGCTGCTTATCCCAATCAGATAAGCCTCTAATGTTCTAGGTAGTGATAATAGGTTTGTAAACCATTTGGGGGGGGGGGTCGGCTTGCTGCCAACCGAAGCCTCTGAGTTTGACTCCAAGTCCTCGAGTGACTGGTATCTATTGCTTGTGTCTTTCCCTATCTTCTCAGTGCTTGGTGTATTCTGGCTTCTGGTGAAGTGCCTCTTAGGGATCTTGGTCCTACAGGGTTTCTCAAAGCCATCATTGTTCACAGTAGCATCCGCTGTATAATTACCTGCACCAACATCTTCTACCGTCTTATTGCTCTGCTCCTTGTCAGCCACATTGTCTCGAGCAACTTCAGGTATAGGCTTGTCCACAACTGGAACTTTGGCCTTTTCTATCGACGAGCATAGAGCTTTGTCATGACCAAAGTTCCCACAATGTGGGCATTTTTCAAGCACCCACTCGTACTCGATTTTGATGGAGTACGACGATCCCTTATCAGTGTGAAGTCTGACAGTGGTTGGAAAGGTCGAGGAGGCACTCATCATAACATTGATATGAGAAAAATCATTTTTGCTTCGTGCCTTAGTCTGTCTATCCAAACACTGCGGTCTCCCAAGGAACGAAGCAATGCGAGACAACATTTTCTCACACCAGAGCTCCAGAGGTAGGTCTAGGATTTTGAGCCAGACTAGGACTGAAGACAACTTCTCCTGCTCCAGTGGCTCCCCCTTTTCCCACTTCTTCAAAATCATAGGCTTGCCTTTGACATGCCACATGCCTCCTTCCAAGGCATTGGTCATATCGGTTCCATCCTGGAACTTGATCACAAAGCTTCCACAAGCATGACCCATCACTTCTATCTTCCCTGCCAGTTTCCACAACCGCTGGAGATGATCTTGGAGGGTTGGAATGTGGGGCCTGAAACCAATTATGTAACCTGTCGTTGTGTTCTTCCAGAGAGCGGCATTAACATCCACTTCATCTTGCGGTATGATAATAATGTCTTCCTCCAACATGAGGTCTTTTGCCAATAGCCTCGTATCCACATCGCCGACAGGGTTTTTGAAGACCGCTGTCCACACCTTGTTACTCTCAGCCACCTTCGTGACCTTAGTAAATGAGCGCCGCCTAGGTTGAGCATGCTTCTCTCCATGGTGAAGGGGTCGACCGCTGTCGCCTCCAGTGCCACCGCTACTGCGTGCGACCATACTAGTTCTGTTCCATGCTCAAATCAATAGAATCATCAATCACTATCACACAAATCACAATATCATCTCTCTACATCACAATATCAACCCTGGTTCCTATCACATTATCCTCAACCTGAATCTTAGTATCACCATATTTGATTATAGTATCAACTTTGTCATCATTGGCTGCACTATCAACAGAAGTCTCTCGTGGCTACTCCAAGGTCCTACCACTCCTCAACATTGTCACCGCCTTCACATGCTCATGGGTAGTAGAAGAGGAATTGTGTGGAGGTGGTTGTGGTTGTTGAGGTGGTGGTGGTCTTGGGTGTGGGAGATTTTGGTTTTGGAGAATGAATTGTGGCTGAGATTGTGGTTGTGGTGGATGGGGGTGATATTGTGGAGGGGGTTGTTGGTATGAGTGAGGTGAAGGTGGAGTGTATTGGTAGTTGAATGGGGGGTTGTGGAGGTTGAGGAGCATAAGGGTTGGGTGGTCCTTGGTATTGTGGTAAATAATAGGCACTTTAGGGGGTTCCCATAAAACTGCCATCATTGTTTGGGTTAGGCATAGGTTGAGAAGGGAGCCTTCCTTCTTCACGATGAGTAAGAAAAAGAGTGGATAATCATTTGCCCTTGGGATGACATAACTTTCTTTACTTCATCTAGGATCCTTAGCCTTCCAAGAACCTTGTCTTAAAACTTTGAACTGTACTTAGGGCCTTGATATTGCCTTGATTGTCCTTGCCCCTCTTCACCTTATTGTTTCCAAGAGAAGTTAGGTTAGTTCCTCCACTCTGGAGTATAAAAGTTGGACATAGGACCTTGATTGTTTCAATTTCTAAAAGCATGCAAAGAATTTACTTCTTCATCAAAGACATCAACTACCATGGTAGATTGACTAGCAGAACCCCATCTTGGTTTTTCATCATGCTCATCATATCAACCATCATCTTCATCATTTGGGGGTTGGGTTCTATTCTGACTGGAGCTATAGGAGGGGGAGGAGGAATGTAGTTCTGATCACAGTGCTCCCATTTACTTGAACCTCAGTGAAGAGAGTTCTCATCTAGATGCTAAAAAATGGGCCAATATTCCTCCGGTGGTTTTTCCATGAATGTACCTCCATAGGAGGAATCAACTATAGTCTGAATCAGCTCTACCAACCGGTGTAGAACGTCTGTACAAGCTTCCATAGAGGTACTTCATGATGAGGGCAGTCCTAAAGGAGCTTCTGAAATCATTCCCAAGCTTCATGGAATGGTTCATTCTCATTTTGTGTGAAGGAGGTAATGCGTCTCCACATCTGAGTCAACTTGGCGATTGGGTAGAACTTCTTGAGGAATTCATTTTTCACTGCATTCCAGGTTAATAACTCAGGTTTGGACATGTACCACTCCTTAGCTTTTTCTTTCTGGGAAAAGGGAAATGTAACGACCCCGCTTCCCGATAACCCCCAATCAAGGAGACCAAGAGGTCAGAGGCGTTATCCCAAAATTCAAGATCAATGGTTTAACAATTTAATCAAAAATAATTATCAAATTCTACTAATACTAAACTGGAAAGCTGATATTAAATAAAACTTTTACATAACTTTTCAAAATAGGATCTAAGACTTCTATCCGCAGAAGAAATCTAACTATCTAATCCTCCTTTGGATTACTAAAAATCATCTTCACAGATTTCACTTTACTATTTGTCCTTTTCAGATTTGTACCTAAAACACTGACAAACAAAATGTCGGTTAGTATATTTCTATACTGGTATGTGGGGACAAACACAACATCACAAGTAAGCTCTAACAACCTAAATACAACAAATAGTTGATTAATAATCCAAATTACACTTTTAATGTGACTTCTCAACTGCTTTTGCCCTAAACACTGGATTACCCTCTCTTAGGGTTTTGTCCTTTCAAGGGACATAAGGCCACCTTCTCCATCCTAAGTTTGGTTCCTGGGGTCACCTCTCGAGGTGCCCAATGGTCTTCCCTCTGGGGCTTGACTAAATCAGACCTTCCCTCTGGGGCTTGGTCTTGCAACACACATCAGGGTGGCATGTAGGTTTGAGAAACACATTCATATTTAATTGTGATACTCATAGGGACTTTATAGGATTGCATAATTGAGCATCCAACAGTTTAGGTTGCAATCAATCGATAAACATTCGAGAAATGCCGTGAAACTGAAGACGATTATTCATAAAGTAACCACATACCTTATGCCACTGTAGAAACCATGTAGAACATCATATACATTACGAGTGTATCCAAACATCCAAGCAACCCAACATATAATCAACAATATCTGAAACATACATAACACATATGTATCACCATGTATTCACATTACATTACTCAGATCTAGATTTTCTCTTAAAATAGGGTTTTAGGTTATCTCATGTTTGGACTAGGGATTAGGGTTACAAACCCTAATTCCATAATGTCAAGATCTCTAAGACACAAACTCTAGTTATGCATATCAGGTGAAACCCTAATCATCATCTGAAGCTTATTATACTATTCATGATACCTAGATCACATTATCAGTATTAGATCATAGCAATATATTCATATTGGTTTCAAAACCCTAAAACAACACACACACACACACACCCACCCACACACACACACACACACACACATATATATATATATATATGATTACTAATCTGGAATCATCCATTATTCATCATGATCAAGATTTTACTCATTATACATGACAAGATCAGGTGTTAGCCTAACATGAACGAATCTAATCAATTAAGCATCATATTAAACAAAACTAGGTGTTCCTTTTTACATTTAACACACTAGAACATGTATTGCCTATACTTTTGGAACATGAAGCTTAATCAGATTCTGGTAATATTTTATTTGGATTCCTCTCATTTTACTGAGCAAATTTCATATATAACTACCAACAAAGTTACCGGTAGTTGGCTACATATTTTGCAAGCTAAACTGATTTGAACCAATCATACACTGACACGTCAACGTTTGATACAACTTAAAAAAGAACGAATTGACCATATTACCCTTACCTAGCTTGTAGTAACCTAGGGGCATGCCAGTACTTTTGTTCGACCTCATCCTCAACCTCGCGTCACCCCCTCCCCGTCCTGCGATGCACACCGCGAATCACTTGTCGGCTGCGGATCCATTTGTCCTGGGTGGCCGAAAGTCAAGCAGTTAAGATACCGCTCCATGGGATCCTATCGGACCTGTGGACAATCTCAGATATGTTGGAGGCGCCCAGGCTGGGTGGATGGTGCTCTACTCTGCCTCAGCACTGCACCCAAGTGTAGATATGCCCGAGGGCCATGACTACTTCCTCGCCACACAGAGCAGGTCAGAGTCATCTTGGACACTCCATGGAGCAAGGGAGTCATCCTCCTATATCCCCTTCTCCACCACACCCTCGTCTCTGCCTGGCTAAGCTACAAACCACTGACGACTTCATCTTCTCCGCGCCCTGGCCATCGCACGCACAGTGCTGGCTAGCTACGCATCAATCCTATCACTGACCCTGACATCCCAACTCTAGATCCTACTATTGTGACGAGGGGTCGGAGTCTCCCTCTCACCAGGCCGACCAAGCTCGTCGGGTGGGGTGCTCACGAAGCAGGTGACCGTCGACAGCACCCCCACTTTGATAGAGGCCCCAAAGGATCCACCCCAAAAGACATGTCCAATGGGGGGAGCGCCCTTGGAGTATATCAACCATCTCTAGCTGCCCATACAGCCGAGGTGGGACTATTGGGTCTGTAACACTCTTTCACCCCGGTTACTGCTGCCGCCAACCAGATGACCCAGCAGCTCTAAAGCCAACCTCAGGGATCGTCCTCCCCTCATGGCAGTGCCACTACACACAACGTCCATCTCAGACTCTCGAGCCTTCCTCCTCCTTCTCCCTTCACGGTGAGTCTACCATGTCCGACACGATGGCCCGATGTCAAACCTCGGAGTCCATGGACTCCCATCATCGGTCTGGGGTTGGGTTTCCTTCTCGAACGGATGGCGGTGAATACTCCCATGTGAAGGATGGAGTCCCTACATATATACATGTATGTAGTCTGTAGCACTTAGGGTTTAGGAGTCTGTGTGGTCCTGGTTTCCCTATAATTGGTAGGGCCAACGTCAAACAAAGAAAGGATGGAATACGATTCCATCATCCTCTCCTTATTGGATAAATTTGCCAACTTCTCGATTAAAGAACTTGATTAGAAACCCATTAAAGGTGAAACACCTATTCTAGATTGTTCTCCTATTTAATTATCTTGGATTTCTGTAGATAATCATATATATAGAAAGAGTCCTCCTCCTATCTTACTTCTTTTTCCTTGGGGTTCAAGTGATCCAAAAGTGGCAATGATTATTACAACTATCCCTAAACTCAATTTTCTAAGATTATTTAATCTCAACACCAATGAGGAAAGAAAAATACTCTTTTATATAAACCCTATGCTTTTATTCCAAAAGGCCACGAGAGGCACCACCATATGATTTTCACATAATTCTCATCTTTTCCTCATTATTTCAAATTTCCTTCTTAATAATGCATTATTGATTTCTTCTTTTTCTTTTAATCATATTGGACTCATTAATATATTATGATCCACGAAATCACATGCACGAAGGAAATATTGTGAAGGAAATCCTTTCAATACACATAAATCATACAATTCCCATACTCATACATTTATTAGGAAAATTTCATTTCCAACCATATGAACCCAAAAATTGGGGTTGTAACATCCTTCCCCTCTTATAGGAATTTTGCCCTCAAAATTCCACCAAACATAAAAAAAATTGATTCAGGATAAGACTTTTCCATGTCCATCATTGGCTCCTATGTGGCTTTATCCTCTCCATGGTTCTTCCAAAGAACCTTTATCATCTTATATTCTTACATCTGAGTTCTCTCTCACCTTGGTATCTCATACCCTCATAGGTGACTCAGGATATATCAGTCGTCTTAGAAGCTCAATAGGTTCATGGCTCAACACATGGTTAGGATACATCACATAGTGCTCTAAATTGGACTCATGGAACACATCATACATCGTGTTATCCTGAGGGGTAAGTCTAAGCATAAGCATCTCCACCAATCCATCTCAAATGGACCCATGTATCGGGGACTCATCTTTCTCAGCTATAGCTCAGAGGGGTCGGGTTTTCATAACACATGTTCTCGCACAGTGCACTGCATGTCAGTCCGCTTCACATCAACTCACGACTCTTGTCGCCCCTGGGCTTTCTTGGCCATTGCTTGATCAAAGTGACTTCATCTGCACACACTGTGGTCTCTCTGACCTTCACAATGTCCTATCACCGACATCACTCTAATGAAGCAGTGACCGACACGATCTCCCTTACAGAGCTTCTTACATCTCGATACTGGCTATGGTGGCTGTCATCACAAGCAAACTCTCTTAGGGTAGGAAATGCTCCCACGTATCACCCTGAATGAGCACACATGCTCTCATCAGACCCTCTAGTCTGGATCATACTCTCTTGACCGTCTATCAGTCAGGGGTGATAAGTTGTGCTAAACTTCAAGCTGGCATTGACTTCTTCATGTACCTACTTCCACCGCATAGAAGTGATCTTGAGGTCATGCTCCAGATATTGAACTTGATCATGGTGTAGTTGAACTATCTCTCTCTCATGCATAGTTCAACCCAATCTGTCACTGTGACAACGCTCTCTCTCTTAGGCAAGGGGTTAGGTCAACTTGGTAAGGCGATCTACCATAACCCATACTACTACCTGACCTCTCTTGGTCCATGGAAGACTCACCACAACATCTATGGTGATCCACTCCCATTCCCTCTCGGGGGCTCTTCATTCTCTCTAGCAACTCATTGGGTTACTGGTGTTCAACTTTCACCCACTGGCATGCATGGCGACCAACCACATGCACCCCTATATAATTCTTCATCTCAAGCATTTCAAAGTACTACTGCACACTTTTGTTATCTTACTAGTACCACTATGCAGGGTGTACTTAACATCACAAGCTCCTACATGTCATGATTCCTCAAGGTTGACTCCTCGTAAACCCTAAAACACTCTAGTCGTGGGCTCCATCACCTTCCTTTCTGGAGAGGTGTATGTGAGGTTCATCAACCATCCATCTATCACATCAAGCTCTAGGCTGGCTAACCAAACAACCACTAACTCGACCAACTGATCTGGTTGTATCAGAGTGTTAGCCCTATATGTCTCACGAACTTAGGGTTCACCTAACAACCTCTTCTAGCCTCTCTACCGGCTAATAAGACCTCTACATCTCGACAAAGAGCATCCATTATCACCTTACATCCTTATGTGCTAGGCAACGATGAAGTCATAAACCTTCATATACTCCACTCATCATCCTCATCTCGGATTTAGGTCTAACTGAGTCAAGAAAACTCCGAGCTCATCATCTTGGTTATCAAATCAAACTTATATAACTCATAAATTCCATACTGCCCTTGATAAGAACGTCCTCATGATGAGTATCTTAGTTCTTCTTGTGTTTGTAAACTATCCCTTCCATGTACTCTCCCAAAAAGGTATGATACTTTCTCTATCCTCAAACATCATAGCAACATTTCAACTCACTTCATCTTTATCCTTAGTGTATGACATGTGTTTTTCCCTATCTCTCACACCCATAACAAGAGGAAATAAGCATTTGACTGCAATCCAAATACAAAGTTCATCCCGTTCCAAGAGTAAAGATGGTGCATCACACATCCCCAGTACACTTTCCAAACTAAGTTGAAATGTACATCACATGTCTCCACATCATAAATGACTCGATTATGGGTCTACACCCATATGAAGACTTTTCCCATCACCTTTTGGATCTTAACATATCTCATTTATGTACATTCCTTAGTCGTTACCTCAAGGTCTCTTGGGTGCCAGCACTTTTGGAGTGATCTGACCCTTATGCATCTAAGGAGTGCCTCTCACTTTTACCCCTTAGGCCCCATGAACTCATGAAGGTGGCCAACCTCTTAACCCATGGTCCTTAGGTAAAGGTAGCTATTACCTCCTGACCCTATGGTCTCGTGCATCCAGGGAACAAACAACTCCTACTTCCATCGGTCTTATCCCTTCATGACCTTAGTATTGACTTAGGATTCCATCATAGCATATCTCATTCTTGAATATTTACCCAAAACTCCATCATCTCTCTGGGCACCCATGGTCAAGCTTACATCCTTTCATAGGGATCATGGCGACCTACCTAACTTGGTCAGGCCCCATAAGGTTACCTCCATGGCAACATATCTTCATGTCTCTTAGAGATGGTCACACAAGGGTCTATAGATTCATGCTCATACCATGTGCTCTCCACTTAGCTCATCAAGCTCATATGAGAGACCTCTTTAGGTTACCTCAAACCTAAACAAAGCCGGTACTCACCCCATAGAAGGGTCCCTTCACAGGATGGGAGAAAACTATCGCTTGATAGCAACAAATATCACCAACAGGTGTGAGGGGTTCGTCAAACATATACCTTAGTACAAGGGGGTTTCCTTTTCCTATAAACATGAGGGGGTGCCATACTCGAATCCTTAAGAACTCAAACATCATTGTGAGCATCAGGTGCACCAGGTACTACTACTTCCCCTCTTTAGTCTAGGAACCCCAGGTTCACCTCCTATACATCAACTGTCTAACTACATGCTCAACTTTTTGATCATGAACCAAACATGTACAAGGTATAACATGCACTTCCTACTATTCTTCCACGTGAACAATACCTCAGAGTCCTACACAAGGATAACCAACTAGGTGTGAGGCCTCACAACTTGTTACCATACCTCCTCGGTCTAAGGAACTCTCCTTTAAGGTAAGGTAGGCACCTACAACTCCTGTACATCAACTCAAGAAGCCTCTTCCCCTTTCTAGGGTTTGCTTCCTATAAAGGCATCCAAGGTACAACAAGCCTTCAAGGATCATGCATGAGGCAACCACAACTATCTACTCAGGGTCATCTAAAATAGGTCATAACATACCCAACTTTTCATGATTCCTCATGTCTCAGAGTCAAGAGTCAAGGTCTCTAACCTTCTTCATTGGGTCTTTCCCTCTCTCTCTAGAGCAACCCCTACAATTGGTCCTACACCTTGAGGTTTCCTCATAGAAGATGGGTTAAGATCTTAAGGGTACATGTCTACACCTACATGGGTGAAACGCATGATCCACAACCTAGGCCCAACCCAGATCATCTAGAGCTCGGCATGCTCATCTCATAAACTATCTGACATACTCTTCTAGCCTAAGCCTCAACGTACTGTCAGCATTGCTGTTGTCCACCTCTATGTAGGTGCATGCCTCCTCTCTACTCTTACATTCCCATAAGGGTTTCTATATGGTCACCACTATCCTCCACAAAGAGGGAGCTACTCTGCACCCTCAACAGGCACGACCACCCAAGGTCGGGTTTCCAAAAACACTAGGTCAAACCTAGCTCATGCTTCTCACGATACTTAACACCCATATGCATGTCAACCCACGTACATACATGCATGGTCAAGTGTGATATCCAACTCATCTTGTCATCCTTCTTTAACAACCACTTAGGGTTAGGGTTAGCATCGTCTTTCGAGGATGCGCCAGATCTCTACCTCTTTTGGGAGGCCTTTTCCCCCAGTGCTAACTCTCTCCTTGTCTTCCTACAACAAGGTCTAATCTTAGAGCTCTCCTGAGGGTACAACAACACTTTCCATGCAACCTAAGCATGTAACTAGTCTTTAGTTTACGCTTAAACTATTAAGCTTATGTCCATGACATCTTGTTTACATGCTTTTCATTGATTTGGTGGAGGATTCCTTAATCCTTATCGTACTTACCCTGACCTCAAGAGGGCAGGGAAGAGAGAGAAAACCCTAAAACTTAGAACCTTACTTGAATTAGGGTTGAGAAGAGACAAAATAGATGAGAGAGTCCTAAAGGTATCTTATTTCGATTCAAGACCTCAGACTTTGGCCAGGCAGTCACACTGCATCCAGGATTCCTCATGACCGACTAGCGGGGTGGAGGAAAATATTGCCAGCCCCAGACCGTGATCCTTTTCTAGACACCTCTGTCATCGGAAAATCCTCTAATAACTCCCTCAGGTTCTAAAGAGTTTATAAAATTTAATAATTACTAAGGATTAAATGAGAAACCATTGGCTCTGATACCGAATGTAACAACCCCACTTCTCGGTAACCCCCAATCAAGGGAGACCAAGAGGTCAGAGGTGTTATCCTAAAATTTAGGATCAATGGTTTAACAATTTAATCAAAAATTATTATCAAATTCTACTAATACTAAACTGGAAAGCTGGTATTAAATAAAACTTTTGCATACCTTTTCAAAATAGGATCTAAGACTTCTATCAGCAGAAGAAATCTAACTATCTAATCCTCCTTTGGATTACTTAAAATCATCTTCACAGATTTCACTTTACTATTTGTCCTTTTCAGATTTGTACCTAAAACGCCGACAAACAAAACGTCGGTCAGTATATTGCTATATTGGAATGTGGGGACAAACACAACATCACAAATAAGCTCTAACAACCTAAATACAACAAATAGTTGATT
This sequence comes from Alisma plantago-aquatica, assembly GCA_963693085.1. Lineage (NCBI taxonomy): Eukaryota > Viridiplantae > Streptophyta > Magnoliopsida > Alismatales > Alismataceae > Alisma > Alisma plantago-aquatica. Next base: position 1,457,790,198 of record OY856411.1, read on the forward strand.
AACAATCCAAATTATGCTTTCAATGTGACTTCTCACCTACCTTTTCCCTAAACCCTGGATTACCCTCTCTTAGGGTTTTGTCCTTGCAAGGGACATAAGGCCACCTTCTCCATCCTGAGCTTTGTGTCTGGGATCACCTCTCGAGGTGCCCAATTGTCTTCCCTCCAGGGCTTGACCAAATCAGACCTTCCCTCCAGGGCTTGGTCTTGCAACATACATCAGGGTGGCATGTAGGTTTGAGAAACACATTCATATTTAATTGTGATACTCATAATTGAACATCCAATAGTTTAGGTTGCAATCAATTGAGAAACATTTGGGAAACGCCGTGAAACTAAAGATGATTATTCATAAAGTAACCACATACCTTATGCCATTGTAGAAACCATGCAGAACATCATATACATTACGAGTGTATCCAAACATCCAAGCAACCCATCATATAATCAATAGTATCTGAAACATACATACTACATATGTGTCACCATGTATTCACATTACATTACTCAGATCTAGATTCAATCCTAAACTAGGGTTTTATGTTATCTCATGTTTGGACTAGGGACTAGGGTTACAAACCCTAATTCCATAATCTCATGATCTCTAAGACACAAACTCTAGTTATGCATATCAGGTGAAACCCTAATCATCATCTTAAGCTTATTAGACTATTCATGATACCTAGATCACATTATCAATATTATATCATAGTAATATATTCATATTGGTTTCAAAACCCTAAAACAACATATATATATATGATTACTAATATGGAATCATCCATTATTCATCACGATCAAGATTTTACTCAGTATACATGACAAGATCAGGTGTTAGCCTAACATGAATGAATCTAATCAATTAAGCATCATATTAAACAAAACTAGGTGTTCCTTTTTACATTTAACACACTAGAACATGTATTGCCTATACTTTTGGAATAGGAACCTTAATTAGATTTTGGTAGTATTTTATTTGGATTCCTCTCATTTTTCTAAGCAAGTTTCATATATAACTTATTACCAACAGAGTTACCAGTAATTGGCTACATATTTTGCAAGCTAAACTGATTTGAACCAATCACACCCTGACACGTCAACATTTGATACACAACTTAAAAAAGAAAGAATTGATCATATTATCCATACCTAGCTTGTAGTAACCAAGGGGCACATAGGTATGTTTGCTTGACCTCATCCTCAACCTCGCGTCGCCCCCTCCCCGTCCTGCGATGCACGCCGCGAATCACCTGTCGGATGCGGATCCATTGGTCCTGGGTGGCCGACAGTCGAGCCGCTAAGCTACCACTCCATGGGATCCTATCGGACTTGTGGATGATCTTAGATACGTCAGAGGCACCCAGGCTGGGTGGACGGAGCTCTGCTCTGCGTCAACACTGCACCCAAGCATAGATATGCCCGAGGGCCACGACCACTTCCTCACCATACAGATCAGGTCAAAGTCATCTTGGCCACTCCATGGAGCTAGGGAGTCATCCTCCCAGATCCCCTTCTCCACCACACTCTCGTCTCAACCTGGCTGAGCTACAAACCACCGGTGGATTCATCTTCTCCGCTCCCTGGCTGTCGCGCGCGCAGCGCTGGCTTGCTGCCGATTGATCTTGTCATTGACCCCGGAATCCCAGCTCTAGATCCTGCTACTACGACGAGGGGTCAGAGTATCCCTCTCACCTGGCCGACCAAGATCGTCGAGTGAGGTGCTCACGAAGAAGGTGACCGTCAACAACACCCCCACTTTCACCCCGGTTACTTCTGCCGCCAACCGGACGACCCACCAGCCCTAAAGCCAACCTCAGGGATCATCCTCCCCTCACGGCACTGCCAGCGCACACAACGTCCATCTCGAACTCTCGAGCCTTCCTCCTCCTTCTCCCTTCACGGTGAGTTCAATGGCTGACACGATGGCCAAGTGTCAAACCTCAGAGTCCATGGACTCCCATCATCGGTCTGGGGTTGGGTTTCCTTCTCGAACGGATGGCGGTGAATACTCCCATGTGAAGGATGGAGTCCCTACATATATACATGTATGTAGTCCATATCACTTAGGGTTTAGGAGTCCATGTGGTCCTGGTTTCCCTATAATTGGTAGGGCCAACGTCAAACAAAGAAAGGATGGAATAGGATTCCATCATCCTCTCCTTATTGGATAAATTTGCCAACTTCTCGATTAAAGCACTTGATTAGAAACCCATTAAAGCTGAAACACCTATTCTAGATTTTTCTCTTATTTACTTATCTTGGATTTCCGTACATAATCATATATATATAGAAAGAGTCCTCCTCGTATCTTACTTCTTTTTCTTTGAGATTCAAGTGATCCAAAAGTGGCAAGGATTATTACAACTATCCCTAAACTCAATTTTCTAAGATTATTTAATCTCAACACCAACGAAGAAAGAAAAATACTCTTTTATATAAACCCTATGCTTTTATTCCAAAAGGCCATGAGAGGCACCACCATATGATATTCACATAATTCTCATCTTTTCCTCATTATTTGAAATTTCCTTCGTAATAATGCATTATTGATTTCGTCTTTTTCTTTTAATCATATTGGACTCATTAATATATTATGATCCACGAAATCACATGCACAAAGAAAATATTATGAAGGAAATCTATTCAATACACATAAATCATACAATTCCCATACTCATACATTTATTAAGAAAATTGCATTTCCAACCATATGAACCCAAAAATTGGAGTTGTAATACACTAGTACAGAAATGGCTTATAACGTCACTTTCGATATGTCGGTTGTTTATAAGAAACCGACGCCTAAACCCTACAACGTCAGATGTATACACAAACCAACATCTATATATGAAGACTGGCCAGACACGGGTATCGTTTTTTATTTAGCGTCAGTTTCTCATTAACAAACTGACGCCTAAAATCGCCCGCGAAATCCAATTTTTTCAGTGCAAAAAAATTACCTCCAAAATTTCACATACTGTGTCGGTTGTTTAACTAATAACTGACGACTAAATATTTTTTATCGATCCCTTTGTGTCGTCAGTTTGCGTAACATAACCGACGCTAATGAGTGTTTGCGCGCTGTCCCCGCGCAAATTTTTACCCCCATTTAGCATCGGTTTTTCTCAGTGACTGACGCTATTGGTTCTTAGGTGTCAATTTTTGAAACAACCGACGACTATGGTACAGTTAATAGCCCCGCAAAATAGAGAACTTTTCCCCATTATCTTTGTTTCATTGCGAACCTGTTAGGTCTGGCGATTGTTGTCGGTGCTCCCCGCCGCCGTTGCTCCCGTCGTCGTTGCCCCAGCGGCCGTTGCCCCCGCCGCCGTTGCTCCCTCGCGCCGCCACCACTCGCTTCTGTTGCTCCTCTCCTCACCGACGCTGCCTCCTGGTCACCCGCTCTTGGTCGATCGCTGCTCCTCTCCTCGCTGACGCTCTGCTACTGGTCGCTCGCTCACCGCCTCCTGGTCGCCCACTCATCGTCATCGCCCGCTCGCCGCCGCCGCCCTCTCTCCTGCTTGCTACTCCGGCCACCGGCTCACTGCACCTGGTACCCTTCTTCCTCCTATTCTTGCTCCTTTCTCCTGCTCCTGGCCCCCTACCCTCAGGGTGCTGGCAATGGGTTGGATGTTATACATGTTTGAGTACTTATCTACTGATTTGAATTCATCTTATCTACTGATTTAAATTGATATATCTACTGATTTGTATTTACTTATCTACTGATTTGTATTTACGTATCTACTAATTTGTATTTACTTATGTGCTGATTTATATTTACTTAAATACTGATTTGTATTTACTTATCTACTCATTTGTTCATCTAATGATTTTTTATTCATCACATTATTTAAATTTAGGGCTTTGTATTTGTTCATCTACTTTTTAAAATTATTTAATCATATATTGATTTATATTTGTTTATCAACTGAGTTGTACTTTTTTATCTATTGCTTTGTATTTGTTTATCTACTGATTATATTTATTTATCTAATGCTTTGAGTTTACTTATTTAGATGTTGCTATTTTAAATCAAACTAGGATATGAACAAATTTTGTGCTTGCATATATTTGTGTTTCTAATCCTCATGCTTGACCTAATTCAGTAAATTTTGATGCATGTTGAAATAAGATTTAAACTTGTCCATTCTAGCATCCTAATTTGATTTGATTATGTGCTTTGAACCTTGAAACATGCGTATTAAAGATACATTGAATCCCTATATTGTATGATGTAGATTGATGATAATGTATGAGCTAGTTTGAAATTTTGAAATCAATTATGAATCTCTCCATCCCTAGGTCATACGAATTTAATTATGTGTGTCTTTATCTTGATGATGAACATGCATGGACACTCAAAATGTTGAAATCAATGTTATAGAATATGATACCTAGATTAAATGATGTTACATGAAACCTAGTATATGAATGATGAAACTAGGATTGTAGGTATTGGAATGACAACATATATACATGTATTTGTTGGCCTAGAAACCCATCCAAGATTTACTCATTAGGAGTAAATCTTGGATAGTCCCCGGTTTGGGACTGTTCTTGAACACCTAATCTCACTTAGGATGTAAGTGTATAATGTGTATTTGGTTTTCAAGAAAATTTCAGCAGCATTTCCCCGTTAGTTCTCTAAGTACATATGTACTTAGAGAATAGCGGGGAAATGCTGCCAACATTTTCTTGAAAACCCAATATACATTATACACTTACTAGTGAGATTAGGTGTTCAAGAATGGGATAGGTGGTACACATTTATTATATATAAGAATGACAACACATGTATTTGTTGGCCTAAAGTTTTAACCATGCAAAAACTCTAATCTGTTAACCCTAGACCCTAATCTTGTTGTAATATATACTTGTTTTCTCTTTGATCATAGAATGGATAGATCATGGATGTCCATTCACAATCGCTGCACCCCAAAGTTTATTTCTGGTCTTGACCAGTTTATTAGATTTGCCGAGGAACATAGGAAACAACCTGGAGATAGGTTCTACTGTCCATGTAGGCATTGCGGCAACAACTTGAAAGTCAGCACTGGTGATGAAATCAAAAGTCATGTCATGTGCAACGGGATTATACAAGGCTATACATAATGGCACTGGCATGGAGAGATTTCAAACTCGAAACCAGTGGATGTCGATAGCAGTGCTTGTGTGGAAGAAGAAATTTCCTCCGATGACGTAGATGTGAATGAACCAGTTCCATTAGACATCGTTGATGGGATGCTGGATAGTTGTGGGGTAGAGCACACCGATCCACCTCCCATTTTTAGAAACATTGTGCATGATGTTGAGATATCATTATACACAGGTTGTACTAAGTTTACGAAGCTTACCGTTGTGTTGAGATTGTATAATCTGAAAGCTAACAATAGATGGAGCGACAAAAGCTTCATGTCATTGTTGTCTTTGTTGAAATAAATGCTTCCTGAAGGAAACGAGCTGTCAATCTCAACATACCAGGTAAAGAAATTGTTGTGCCCAATGGGAATGGATGCCAAGAAGATACACGCATGCCCAAATGATTGTGTATTATTTCAAAAGGACTATGTGGATTTGAAAGATTGTCCAAAATGTGGCACGTCACGGTATAAATTGACGACTTCGGGGGAGTCCAAAACTGGTTCTCCTACCAAGGTGATGTGGTATCTACCTATAATATCACAGTTTCAATGCTTGTTTTCCAATCCGATAGATGCGAAGAATTTGAGGTGGCATGCAGATGTTAAGAAAAATAATGATGGGATCCTACGACATGCGTCTGATTCCCCACAGTGGAAGAAGATTGATCTATTGTACCTTGAATTTGGTGAAGAAGTCAGGAATCTAACACTTGGGATTTGTACAGATGGGATGAATCTGTACGGGACATTGAGAAGCCAACATAGCACTTGGCCAGTCATGCTTGTTATATATAATATTCCTCCCTGGCTGTGTATGAAAAATAAGTACGTAATGTTGTCGTTGTTGATATCGTGCCCTAAACAACCTGGAAATGATATCGATGTTTATCTTGAACCTCTGATTGATGACTTAAAGAAACTCTGGGGTGAAGGTGTGATGACCTATGATGCTTCACGAAGAGAGACATTTCGTTTGCATGCTATGTTGTTTTGCACTATTAATGACTTTCCAGCATATGGGAATTTGTCTGGATATAGTGTCAAAGGAGCTAAAGCGTGTCCTATATATGAAGAGAACACTGATTCAACAAGACTAAAACATGGCAGTAAGACTGTATATCTCGGTCATCGAAGGTTTCTTACAAAATTCCATCTGTATTGTAGGAAGCGCAAAGCATTCAATGGATTGAATGAGGAACGGAGTGCACCTAAACCTATACCAGGGGAGGTTGTTTATGAAAGAGTAAAAGACTTTGTCAATGAATTTGGTAAGAGATCACAATGTACTATGGCCACACGGAGTGACAAATCTTTATTCAAGAAGAAGTCAATATTTTGGGATCTTCCTTATTGGAGTTCTTTGACAGTGAGACATTGTATCAATGTCATGCACGTTGAGAAAAATGTCTGTGATAGTGTCATTGGTACTTTGTTGAATATACCAGGTAAGACTAAAGATGGGATAAAATCCAGACTGGACCTACGTGAAATGGGAATAAGGTCAGAATTAACAGAATTACATGAAATGAGAAATCGAAGAACATACTTACCTCCCGCTTGTTACACATTGTCTAGAAAGGAGAAGAAAGCTTTTTGTAAATGTTAAGGTGCCACAGGGTTACTCATCCAACATCCGTAGATTGGTATCACTGAAAGATCTAAAGTTGATAGGTCTTAAATCTCATGATTGTCACACTCTAATGCAACAAATATTGCATGTGGCAATTCGATCTATATTGCCGAAGCATGTAAGGTTTGCAATCACCGGACTTTGTTTCTTTTTCAACAGTCTGTGCAGCAAAGTTATTGACCCTGATACTCTCGATAATTTGCAAAGAGAAGTGGTTGTTACCCTATGTCAGCTTGAGATGTATTTTCCTCCGTCGTTCTTTGATATCATGGTACATCTTGTTGTCCACTTGACTAGGGAAGTGAATGTTGGGACCAGTTTTCTTGCATTGGATGTATCCCTTTGAACGATACATGAGCATTTTTATAAGTGATGTTCGAAACCGTTATCGACCTAAAGGGAGTATTATTGAGGGTTATGTGGCGAGAGAGGTTATGGATTTTTGCAGATTGCTACATGAATGTTTCTACATGTGTGAAAATCGAATGGAACTTCAGGTTGCTAAGTGTGTGAAAATTAATGTTGTTAATTTTACAGGTTTGTGGCCTGTTGTTGGCTGATATCAATGGATGTCGTAAAACCTGTAGTTCATAACTGAACTGCAGGTTTCTCATCCTGTGACCAGACACAGCAGGCCTGCATACTGATAAGAAAAAAAACATGTAATAGGCGTCGGTTATTTGTTTAAAACTGACGACAAATAATTACAACGTCAGATAAATAATTATAATTGACGCCTAATGCATGTGATGTGGCGTCGGCTATCAATAATAAACTGACGTTGATGGTTATGGCATCGGTTGCCCTACTAGTAACTGACATCAATTTCCCTAATGAGGCCAGACACTATGGTCGTGCTGGCCAACACGGTCGTGGCAGCGGTCCAGATACCACGGCCGTGCTGGCCAGCACGGTCATGGTAGCGGACCAAACACCACGGCCGTGCTGGCCAGCACGGTCGTGGCAGCGGGCCAGACAACACGGCCGTGCTGGCCAGCACGACTGTGGCAGCGAGTGAGATGGTGTCGGTTATCACTAATAAACTGACGTTGATAGTGCCCCAGATGGTGCCCTTTCTGTGGTGTGAAGGTTTATGGCGTCAGTTTCAAAGCTAATAACCGACGCCTATACCCCCTACTGGCGCATTTTCGGTGGCGCGCGAAGGGTTGTGGCGTCGGTTTGAGAACCGACGCCTAACAATTGGCCTTTTAGCGATGCCCACATAGGTGTCACATTAAAACCAACACTAAAGGCCTTAAATAACTGACACTAAATGCCGATTATGTACTAGTGATAGGAAAGAGGGTTCTTGGATTGAGTCATCGGCGGCGGTAGGTGTGTGGAATGTGGAGCAAGTTTCAAGAAAAGCATCTATGTGGTGGTAGGGATTCTCGTTCTCCATCCCATAGTAAGTAGGAGGGAGTCTGAGAAGGGCCATTGGAATAGAGAATTGTTGACCAGACATTTGGTCAACAAGGGTGGAGATTGGGGATTTGTAGTTCCTTGAGGTGAAGTACTCATTGAGAGAGCGGTGGGGTGGTGGAATTTGGGCATAGACATGAGGATCAGGACCTTCCATTTCAGTGTTTGGTGTTGCTTGTGTCGGTGTTGGCATCTTCTTCTACCTATCTCGGGGTCGAAAGCCACAAAGGCAGTAGAGGTATAGTGTCTACCAAGCATGCACAACTATCACCTGCACAATACACAAACAAACAACAAGAGCCAAGTTAGAAGGCAAGTATGCAAGAGTAAACAAAGAATAAAGAATAGCAATGGTGAGGGCATTAGTAAAAGCTAAGCTACAATAACTAGCTAGGCCAAGCGCCTCTACTCCCCGACAACGGTGCCAGAAAGCTTGGTGCGCTATGAACCACATTGGGTTACAACTAGACAATTAGATTTGATTAGATGCAACTTAGGTAAACGCACATGGATCTTTCAAATTTATATAGGGGGCCTAGTCTAACACACTAGCTTAGACTCTTCGCACTTCACCCACAAGCACACGGGGTCATGTTGTAGTATAGGCAAGTGGTAAGAGAAGGGTCGATCCATAGGGAGTGAGGGGGCACTAGAGCTAAGTTATGGTAACTACATTCCTAAAATGGAGAGTAAGGTTTTTAGGATTTAAGGGTGATTTTGGTAGGTTACACTAAGATTGAAAACAATTGAGGACAAGAAGAAAATTAGATTATCAGAAACTCTAAATTATCCTAAAGGAGATAAATTTAAGAAGCAAGGCAAAACAAGTAACTAAGTAAGAGCAGAGAACTACAACTAGCTATACTAGACTAGCAATGCAAATTAAGCACTAGAGCAAGTAAGGATCTAGGTTATTACTAACTAACAAGATTAACACTAGCAGGCTCAAAAGAGCACTAACTACTCAAGCAAGACCTAGCATATAAAAAATTAATCAATTAACTAAGAAGCAATTAAGAACAAGCAACTAACTAGCATTAACAAGATAACTTAACGAGGAGGGTTTTAAGCGATGATATGGATAGGTGGGCCATTTGGGAATGAAACTATGATATTAATTGGGGGATGACATAGCATGCAAGTCTTATATTTTCAATCTAGATTGCTAAACCAAACAACAAGGCAAGTACTGTTTGAATCTACCCTATGCTACTAGTTGGGAAACTAGGGCTAGGTGTAATTTGAATAGGACTTGGCAAGTCTAGGTTTCTAGGGTAAGCGGTATTAGGGAAATTGAGAGCCAAGGGTAGGAATGGGGGTAGAGATGAGGGTGTTTCACCTCATGTTACTCACCATCTAGCCTTTAGAAAACTCTAGGTAATTGCATTGATCACTCTTGCACTAGCTACTTAGATCTCACACCAACTTGTAGGAGAATGGAGTTGTATGTAGGAACAAAGGGTGCTAGCTTGGGATCCACTAATTGGACCTAGGAGCAATGCCTAAGATAGCAACATACAATCTATTTTCCCCTAGAAGCTAGGTGTTTTCAAGCATCATACAACAAGATATCCATGTTTAAAAGCACGAATCCCAAGTAAGACAATGGGAAATGAGATAGAAGAACAGACAATCATGATAGAATGGAAATATGTTCATTACAAGTTATTTTCACCAACATGGTATCAAAGTAACATTTTAACCCCAAGCAACCCACCACAAGGGGCTTAGTTACACATGACTATACAAAAGAGCAAAGAAAAGAGAAGAGAGAGGTAGAAATCCATGGAGCTCATGGTAGATTTTCCTCCTTCACCTCCTAGCAACTGTAGAATGTCCTCCCTCCTCCAAGATGGATGAAGAGCATGGAAATGTAGGGGATTATGGTGGAAAACCTAGAAAAATAGGGTTCTATGGTGGAAAAGGAGTAGAAGTGGAAGGTAGGAGGTAGGTGAATGGCTTGAATGCAAGGAAATGGCTAAGGAGTAGCTAGAGAAGCTTTAGGGGTGCTAACCTAGTTTTTTCGCCTCCACCCATGTATATATAGGTGGTGGTGGAAGCAATAGGGTAATTGAGGGTATTGTTGGAAATTGAGTGTAGAAAAGCTAGGTTTTAGGTGACAACACAGTTGTTTTGGGCAGAACAGCTGTGTTGGGTGGAGGTCAGAATGATTGTGGTGGTAGAGAATGGTCGTGGTGGGAGGTGAAAAATGTCAGGTCGAAGGTGGTGAAATGAAGGTTGGTAGAACGGCCGTGCTAGGCAGCACGGTCGTGGTGGGGGCTAGGTAGAATTGTGTTGGATAGCACGACCCCAACATGACCGTGGTGGGTGAGGTGGAGTGGAGGTTGTTCTCTTCAGTACACCAGTTCTGGTCTTTGGCGGCACAACTGTACTGGCTGGCATGGTCGTTTTGGGGGCTTCTTAGCACGACCGTGTTGGGTAGCACAACCATTTTGGTCGAGTTGTTGTAGCACGTCAAAATGGATATTAACATGTGATTTTTGCATTGGCAAGCACGGATGTTCCATGGCACCACAACTGTGTTGGGGTCTTTAGTAGTAGTTTGAGCTCCATTCTTTGAAATCCATGGACTTCTTTGCTTGGGTTGACTTTTAGTCACCAAGGGTAGGTTGGGGAAGCTTTGGGGTCTTCTTTGGACCCATCTATCTCACTCATCCATCCAACGTGGTGGAAGTACCTGAAAAACATGCAAAAAACGTCCATAAGTGCATTTTATAGTAATATGCATATTGAGGGAATTAACTTGCATTCTTATATGTTTAGATGTGATTGAGATGCAAAAAGACACAAGATGAAGCCCTAAAATAGGCTTGATTGAGCTTGAATCTATAATCATTGCTCTCATGAGCTTGAATATATAACATTGCTCTCATGTTCTTGATGGATAAAATTGCTCTCAAGAGATTGAATATAACATTGCTCTCAAGATCTTGATCTGTGCCCAAAAGGTGAATAACTTGTAAGGAATAACATGAATAGGTTATCTTGTACTTAACATTACTCTTGAACATAATAACTTGAAACATTAGATCAGACTTAAGAATGATGTGCACATTATCATTATGATCTTAGATAAGAACAACATACTGAAAATTTATAATCTATGTTGTAAGCACTTATCTTGCAAGTATACTATGTTGTACTATCATTATAATTGATTTTTCATAAATATAATCTATTAAAAGCCCTTGACCCATACTTGTTAACTCAAAGTGCATGAATCCACTTGCCAATTATATAAGAAGCTCTCTTAATACTCATGAGGTTTGTGAAATCCCTAATGTCCTAAAATTATTATGATTTATAATAATTATTACTTTAATTAACATCCTAGTCCTAATTTGGGTCTCTTAAGGAAACATGGTCCATCGGATTTGAAAACACTAGAATTGTTTTCTACTAAAAAGTACCTTTCCAATGATTATTTATTCATAATTTTTTTATGAGCCCTTGATTTACTATGAATTTCGAAAGGACTACCCAAACAAAAATCAAGGAAAAGCCGCATGAGCGTTGTCCACTCAACCCTTGGGCTTGTCCATGAGGACCAAGCGGGCAATGCCACGCGGTAGGGGATAAACAAAAACTTGCGTGGGAGAAATGTGATACATGATAGAATGAAAAGTCAAGACTGCCCATGTGGCGTGTGACCAAACCAAAAGTCATATTAGGGAAAATAGTAAAATATTTATCACCTCATTCGTCAAACAGGCTGCGATCAAAAGACTGATGCAGATGATCCAAAACCTTGACCTCCAAGTTCATTAGTGATGAGATCTTGAAAATGTTACTCTGAAGAAAGATTCCCCAAGTTGTCGGTCTCGTGGAACGTTGACTCAGGACCTACACCATGAAAGCAATAGAGGAGGAAGAACAAACATGACTCCAGTTAAATTAGACACCCATTGAGTCCCTCACACCATGAAAGCAATAGAGGAGGAAGAAGAAACGTGACTCTAATAAAAATCTTAACTTGCAATGATTGTATGTTGTTCCTTGTCACCTGGCAAAGTCGTAGAAGCAAGGAAATTTGTGAAACAAGGACTATGCGATGGTAATTATCTTGCGATGAGAAATAGCAAAAACAAACCCCAAGAGAGGGAAACATGGATACCTGTAAACTCGTGAAACCGAGAGCCATATAAGCTTCGTGGGGACTATATGGATTGATTGGTGGCCTCTCTTGGAGTATTGGTGGTTAGAGGTATTGGGTCAATGAGCTCGCACTGGCTGCTGTATACAACTCTCCGAGAAGGTGTATCTCAGAATGATATGAGGGGGGAGAGGGAAAGTGGTAGTGGAACATGGTCTTTGGGTGTCTCGTGATTCTTTTTGAGGGTCGGCCATGACTTGTACATATATGCAAGGGGGTGCGATCGCCACAGAGTCCCAGGGCAGCCGGGATAGGGGGAACAAAGCCCGACATCAAGTGGGGTTCCAAGGCAAGAAATCCTAGAGACTTTGGGATCAGTAGATTGAGGAAATCCTCAGGAGCGTGAAACTAGCCTCAGTCTCTCATGGGGTTTAGAGTACAATGAGAGAGGGATATAGGGGGAAACAAGGTTCCCAACGCAATGTCCCAGTCCCAAACGGACACAGACGAGCAGAGAGGATGACCTTGTCTTTGCAAATACCCATTTGGATCTGATTCCGAGGGAAGGGGACTATGGTCCGTATGACTGCATTAAGAAGTCATGACTATAGGTTAAATAAGGAAAATAAATGATATGATTGATTAATTTCTATTGTTAACTATAAAGTACCTTTCCCAAATCATTTAGGTGATCAAATAAACTTGAAACAATATGAAAATTGAACCACGAGCCAACTAGGGGGTCTAAAAACTTATACCTACTTATTTTCCCAATTTGATAACTAAAAGATGAATTATCCCTATAATGTCATTAATGTCACTTATTGTTATTCAATTATTTGTAATTGATATCTATGTGATGTGGCTTTCCATTAAAGGTCACCTAGGGTTTACTTTAGTTGTATTCAATTTGTTTGAACTTAGGCCGATTAGGACTCTTATAGTGATGGTGATACATTATGGAGAAAGAAAGTACATTATGATGAAACTTTGGCTTATTTAAATATTATTCAAGATAAGAAAGTACATTATGATGAAACTTTGGTTTATTTAAATATTATTCAAGATCAAAATACATATGTTTACATCATCATTGAATGGATAAGAGACAAATTATGTTATTCATATTTGATAACATTAAAATCTACAATCATTTACTTTGGTTATTTGCATCGAGGTCCAACAAGTTTGATTTATTTAGTGAATTTTTTTATTACAAACTGAAAGTAATTATTTTTCTGTGTATTAAACTTTTAGGATGTTATACAACTATATGATTAGGATTTCACTTGATTAGTTATTGCAAATTGGGAAAGTTGAGGCTGCATCAATCAAGTTACATACAAATCATAAAAGATTTCTATAAAACATTGACATATAACTACTCCAGAAGATATAAAATGTATGAGATATATTCTTTATCAGAACACCATAGGGTACTAGTTCATTTCCATCCATGAAGAGACTATATTTCCATCAGGGCTCAAAACATGCCCAAAATCCATTTAGGCTCAAAAAATTATTACTTCCTCAAAACTCATCAATCTTATTCAATATCTTGTATAGGGTTCAACATGTCACCAACACACTTATTACCTTCATACATATCATCATGGTTCATCAATCATTAGGAATAGTTATGACATTTCCAAGAGTAACCTAACAGAGTTACTTCTAGCAATATGAATTGTGTCTATTCATCATTTCAACATTAGAGGAAAATAAAGGTATTAAACTATCACCATCCAATCATTATAAGAATGGTTCAACAATGTAGATTGGATATGAATCACATATCAACATTCATAGATAAACCATCAGTTCTTTTTCACATTAGGCAAACACATGGATAAACCTTCATTTCATTGGCATACTTAGGTAAACATTAGTGCAACCATCGTTTCATTTTCTCTCATAGATAACTCATAGGTTCCTCTAATATAGATAAAAATACCATCAATTCATTATTATATTTAGGTATAAACATAGATTCTTATACCTAGAACCCCCATCATATCATTGATGTACTTAGACAAATTAAAACCATTTGATGATTGAAACACTTAGCCAAAAGAATGACGATCCAGTCATTAATAAACTCAATCAGAACAATACCATCAACTCATTAATATTACTTAACCAAAACATAACCATTGATTCATTCACATATATAGTAAAATGGACTCCATCAATGCAAGGACAACAAAACTATTAAATTATGTGTTGGATAAACATCATTATATTCATCAAGTACACCCATCGATTCATTGATGCACATAACTAAAACCATCAAATTATTAGTGTACTTATCCAAGAGCATGGCCATCATTTCCATTGGTACACTAGGAAAAACCATCAATTGATTTAAGGACTTTATCAAAAACCTCCCATTCATGTACCAAATATAACCATCAAATCATATACCTAGTTAACCCATCGTTTCTTAATTTATTTGGTTGATCATTTTATAGAGTAGTAAAGCCATCAGTTGCAAGAAATAAGTAAGCCATAAGTTGCAAGAAATAGGTAAGCCATCGGTTGTGAGCAATAGGTAAGCCATTGGTTGCAAGAAATAGGTAAGCCATCAATTCTCAACACTAGGTGAAATCAGTTCTTCTACACTAAGTAAAACCATTAATTCTCAAGCTAAGTAAAACCATTGTTCCTCAAGCTAAGTAAGACCATCGTTTCACTTACTAGTGAAAACAGTGATTTCCATGGACAAGTAAAAACCATCAATCTAGAGATCGAGCTCATGAGGAGTTAAACCATCGATTCATAGCTCAAGAGAGAAGTCAGTTCATTACAATTAAGGAGAAACCTCATTTCTATAATCAAGATAACCATCAGTTCATAAATTTGCAAGGTTTAGGTTAACTTACTTTCAAAGAAGAACGTGCACAAGATCTAGGGGTAGTTTACCGACACATATACTACTACATACGCTCAAACCTTAACCAAAGGATCATCTTTCTACATATAACTACGTTTTTAGGGAAAGATCTACATATAGAAAGTTAAAAATAAGCATGAAACATGATGGAAGTTATGTAACTCACCTCAAGGAGGATGATGAATGTACAACAACAAGGTAGCTTGAAAGAGAGAGGAGAAACCCTAGCTTTAGCACTCCAAACATTCCTAGATGGATCCTTTCTTCAAGAATAAGGAAAATCTAGAGCAAAGAGAATATAGAAGAGGTTCTTCAACCACATTATAGTTCTACCAAGAACACCATGGATTCAGCCAAAGAAGAGGTGAGAAGAAAGAGGGCAGTAAGAAAAACGAAAATAAGGAAAATGATCTTACTTGTTTAGGGTAAAAATTTAGGTTAGGAAGCTCCAAATGTCCTAGATAAGGTAGATCCAAACCCTAGAGCAACATGCAACCAAGCTTGCCCAAGTTTTTTCCTTAGGAGCTCTTCTTCTTCCACAAAGCAAGAGGGTCATACCTATCAAGCAACAAGAAGGAGTGAAAAGTGGTCATTTGGGAGAGGGGATAGGAGCATATAAGGCTAGGATGGGAGAGGAAGGTGGTTGAGGGTTGAAAGCATGCTTGCCATGTATCAAAAGGTCAAAAACTCCCATCCATGCAAAATATATCTGCCATCAGTTGTCAACCAAGGAGAGACATCGGTTGGCAACCTAGGCGAACCATCAAGTTGTATCATCATAAGAGCCATCAGATCATGCCCATACTTAGCCACATATGTATATCTGATCCACCATCGGTTGGTGTACACTACATGGAAAACCATAAATTCTTGTGCCTCTAGAGAAAATCATAGAATCCATACTAAAAGAATAACCATTGGATCCCTCACTCTCATAGTGAAATCACCAGATCCCTAGCTTTCGTACAAAACCATTGATTGAGGTACATAGGAGAGAAACTCTATATCCTCAACCCTAACTAGAAAACATCACACATCTGATGATGCATCTATGTGTTCAAAGGTGAAACTATATCAATTATGTTAAGAAAATTTATGATGCACATCATACATGTGTGAAAATTACAAATAAGACCTTAGATATGGGAAATTTGAGTAAAAGTCCATGGAGGCACATAAATTAAACTTAACAAAACAATGTCCAAACTTGACCAAATTTAGAACATAGCTTAGTCACATGATATCAAATCATAACTTAGGATTTGATTAAGGAATTAAGCACCCAATCATATTAATCAAGCATATTTAACCATAAATCCAGGTCAGAGGTCTTACTCCTAAAACCCATGTAATCATATAAGCAGTATTTAAACTAGATCATGGCCATACCAGGGGCTATTGGGACTCTAGAAACCCCACCCAAGTGGTATTGCAGATCACACCGTACACTGAAGTGGTATTTTCATATATAAATCATTTCCTTGACAAACTTGAACTATTGATATTCTTTGTTATAACAAATACAAGCTACATGTAAATTTTGAGCTTATTTTGACGATTTCTAAGTCACTCTTCAATGAGAAACAAAACCGACACACAAAACTAAACTGACTTGAATCATTTTTTTTGCCTTCATATGCATGACCTATAAGTGTCCAAACAAGCTAAAATTCTGTTAGAATTATATTCATAAGATATTTAAGATGATCAATGTTTAGATTTACAAATAAATGTTGCATAATGGAAATAGCTAGAGTATATTATAGCTTAAATCTCTCTCTCTCTCTCTCTCTATATATATATATATATACATATATATACATACATACATACATACATACATACATACATACATACAGCCGGCAAGGGAATAGCCCGGTTGGCAAATTCCGCTGGTCCCCAATGAAGGGACCCGAGTTCAAAACCACATGGAGAAGCATCTCTTGATTTATCACCCTCCCAGGCGTCCGGCCTCCGCCACAGGTTATGGGAGAGGGGGGGGGGGAGAAATCTTTCTCTTTTAATCCCATACATACATACATACATACATACATTCCAACTCTGTGCGGAGCCGCAAAGGATGATAGCAAGATGTGGAACTAATGCAAAGAAAAATCTGCTGTTGGCGGGCCTTTACTACCATGTTTGGGAAGAGAGGAATGCGAGGAAGCACCACGGAAAGTCCACTAATGCCATTAGCATTGCTGTAAAAATTTGTAAATGCATTAGACGTAGACTACGTATTGAATAGATGTGTGAGTTGTATTGTTGTTTTGGGGGTATGGCGATGGGCCTACATGTACTCTTGACCCCCTAATATTTTTTAGGGGGATCGTCAGAATATACTTACCAGATTCTGATACATACATACATACATACATACATACAAATAAATACCCACATACAAACCGTGCGTCTCGTCTCCTAGAGTGCGATCCGAGCGATTGGGAGGATGATCGTTGGAACCCTTGGGGCCATGGTGCCCACGCCACCAACCACCCCGGCTACTGGCGTCCACTCTAACACCAACCCACCTCAGCCACAACACAACCCACCGACCACCAACACCCAGACCTCCGCTACGCTGGGAGGCAGAGAGATGCCATCTGTGAGAAACCCTAACGACCGGATGGTAGAGAACGATGGAGGCAGGTCGCTACCGATGCACACATCCAAGGACGGAGGAGAAGGAACGGGGAAGGCGGTGGCATGGAACCAAGTCATGAAGCAACCGAAAGGTGCTAGGAAGGAAGCCATGGAATTCCCACAGTCGAGGGAGGAAGAAGGAGAGGTCCATGTCAACCTGGATGTTGAGGAGTTTGACCGTCTCCAAAACATATGGGAATACACGATCATGATCTAAACCTTGGGGAAGTGGCCATTCTACCCTCATTTTCTCGCTTGGATCAAGCGCATGTGGAAGCCAAAAGGCTCGTTTGATCTACTGTCATGTGACAATGGAGTCTTTCTATTTCAGTTCTCGAGGGCAACAAACAAGGATGCAGTTCTTGCTATGGGTCCTCATTGGTTTTACCACCAGCTGGTGGTGGCGAAGCACTACTCCCATGGCGACGAGCTGAAGAAGGATGTCTTCAGCACCATCCCGACCTAGACGACAATCAAATTGTTTGGCCGATCATGGCTGAGGAGGGCGGCAGGGACAATTGCTTCAGGAGCGGGACACGTGTTGCACATCGACGACGCCTCACTAGAGGGTGAGGAGGTGAGGGTGCTCATGGAATTGAAGGTCGAAGGACCCAAGCCCACAACAGTTTGGCTCATTGTCAAAGGGTGGGATCCAATTCCCATGTCAGTGGCATATGACCATATCCCGGCGAGCTGTGAGCACTGCTGTGCTTTCAGCCACAACACGGAGGATTGCGGCCAGAATGAGAAGAAGAAGGAGGCACTGAGGGGCAAGGCGGTGTGGAAGGTAAAGGACACATACACTATTGAGGCTGGGTCAGGTGCATCGAAGTCTGTCATTTGACAGGAGGAGAAGAAGACATAAGAGGAAGAAGGGCAGAAGGCGACAAGCAATTCCATAGAGGCAGCATCGAGCAGCAGCAATGAAAATGGTGGACAACAGACTGAATCCTCAACTCAAGGTGATCGAGAGGAGGGGGAATTTGTATCTAGTATAAGGAGGAAAGGGGTAAAGAAGACAGGAATCCCTAGTACCCAAGGGGTGAGTGCCATCCTTGACACAACAAATAGCTTCGAGGTGTTATCCAAGTCAGATCCTGAGGAGGAGAATGCAACCAAGCAACAAGAATAGACAGGGAAAGGCAAGAATGTTGGGAAGCGGCCTTCTAGGCGTACCAGGTCAAACAAAAATCTATGAGATGTCCATGCTCCTATGGAACATCAAGGGAGGGTGCAACAAGAATAATAAGAAAGAAATTAGAGAATGGATCACTAGTAATGGTCATTTGATGGTTGCTTTGGTAGAAATGAAGATAAAGGTACAAAATAAAAATAGTATCAAATATCTATTTCCTCAAGGTTGGGAGCACGCATCCAACATTGACTGTGCTGAGGTTGCTAGAGTGTGTGTGGCTTGGAAGCCCAATGCATGGCATGTTTTTGTGGTACAGATGTCGGACCAACAGGTGATAGTGGACTATGTGAATGGTGGAGGTCTGCACATATGGTTGACAACTGTTTACGGTCGTAATGACGATAAAGTGAGATTGAATTTATGGGATGATACAATCTCTTTATCAAAGCAGGTTCAGCTCCCATGGATGATGACTGGCGACTTTAATACAGTATGTTTACAGGCTGAGAAAAGAGGCAGAAGACTGGCTATTAGTGCTGAGGTGGATGCTTTCAACCAGGCCATTGACAAAGCATGTATGTTTGAACTACCAATGGTAGGAGGGATATCTTCACCTGGAATAATGAAAGAGGTCTAAAGGACAGGATAGCAAGCAAACTTGATCGGGCGCTGGTGAATGATGAATGGCTGAAAATTCTTCCAAATGTACAGGTTAAGGCTAAAGGATCTGATATTAGCGATCATGCACCTATCTCAGTCCAGTTAGTGGAGAAGAAGTAGAGAAGGAGACCTTTCAGATTTCTAAACTACTAGGCATACTGGAAAGGCTTTGTGGATGTTGTCAAGCAAAGTTGGAATATTAAGGTGACAGGTAATCCTATGTATGTGTTTGCTATGAAGTTGAAGAACACTAATATGGTTCTCAAGAAATGGGCAAAAGAAGAAGTAAACATTCCAAATCTGCTGAAGGACACAAAAAGGGAGTGCATGGACACCCGAGAAAAATTGTTGGCTGATCCATTAAATCCAAATCTGATTGAGAGAGAAAGGGAGGTAAAAATGATGGTTGAAGACTTAAGAAAGGAAGAGGAGAAATTCTACTGGCAAAGAAGCAAAGAAAAATGGATGGAAGATGGAGACAGGAACACAAAGCTCTACCATACTACAGTTAGAAGAAGAGATGCAGGTAATATTATTTCTGAACTTATAAATTCTGAAGGGATGGTGGTTAACAAGCAGGAGGACCTTGAGGAATAGGCTATTGATTTCTACCCGTCTATGTGTAATAAAAGCTTCTCTGATGATATTGATGACAATGAAGAGGTTGATTGGAAGTTCAAACTCACAAATACCCACAACAATATTCTCACAAGAAAAGCCAATGAACATGAGGTTAAGGACGCGGTGTGGAGTATTGGAAGCAACAAATCACCTGGGTCAGATGGCTTCAATGCTTTCTTCTACAAGAAAAATTGGGATATCATTAAAGATGATTTGCTTGCTTATGTAGATTGGTTTCTGGAGGGTGGGAACATGGTGAGACAGGTCAATCACTCCTTTCTGATTCTTATTCCGAAAAAGAAAGTCACTTCTTCTCTTGCTTATTTTTACCCTATTGTGTGCTGCTCGGTTCAATACAAAATTATTGTTAAGATTCGGGCCGCCTGGTTGAAGATGGTCCTCCCCTACCTTATTTCTGTAAATCAAGGTGCCTTTGTCACAGGTAGGAGCATCAGTGATTGTGCTCTGTTGGATGGGGAATTGCTTCTGGATTTTAATGTCATGAGAGGTAGTAGGAAAGCCTGCCTAAAACTTAATATTTTCAAAGCTTATGACAACGTGAGATGGTAGAAATTATGGTGGATCATGCAACAAATGGGATTTAATGAACAGTGGATTGGCTGGATGAAATAGTGTGTTGGTACTACTAGCTACTCTTATCTGGTTAATGGCACGTCCACTGGTCTCTTTAGGGGTGGTAACAGGTTACGCCAAGGTGACCCTTTATCCCCCCTTCTGTTTGTGATTGTCATGGAGTACTTCTCAAGAAAAATGCAGCAAGCTGAATAGAGGAAGGAAATGAAACCTTACACAGTCCACGGCACAAAGGTAATGACTCATCTAATTTTTGCAGATGACGTTCTGGTTTTTGTAGAAGCCAAGTAACAATGTATGGAGAATCTTAAAAGTCTTTTGGGAAGATTTGGGGAGCAAACGGGGCTGTGTGTTACTGCAAATTAAACACATATCTTCTTGTCTAAAAATTGCTACCAGATGGAGGATAGACTCATTCAGGCTATGGGCATTGAGCGAGGTGAATTCCCAACAAAATATTTGAGATTTCCCCTTATAGGTGGCAATCTTCAGGTCAAAGATTTTACTGAATGCATTGACAAAGTGGAGGAGATGATTAATAGATGGCCTACACAAAAGACTTCCATGATGGGACACAGAACTTTGATAAAAGCTGCCATAGAGGGACTTCTCATCTTCTGGGTGCAATAAGGCAAAATGCCCGTCTCTGTTCTGCATAGAATTGAAATGAAGATGATGAATTTTCTGTGGCGGAGTGAATATCATCCTATGAAGTATTCTAGGTTGGCTTTTCCTACAGATCAAGGTGGGTTAGATTTGAAGACTCCTAGAGACATTGCTAGATGGGGAACCATGAGGAGGATTGTTACTTTCCAAGAAGGCACATCTACTTGGGGGAAGTGATGAGAGACCGATATCCTAGAGGGCTGAATTTTATCCCAAAGACAAGAGAAGGCTATTCAAGGTCCACTAATGTTATGAAAGAAGTATGGCCACAAATCAAACACTCATTCGTTGCTAATGATTCAGGTGGTTGGCAGCTCAAAGACAAGAAGATAAGCATGTGGGAGGTGTCCCAGATCAGAGGCGTAAAGGACCCAATGGGTGAACAGATTTGGACCGGTAGGCAAGTGCCGAAATGGAGCACATGTGTTTATAAATTTTTGCAAAATATCCTTGCCACCTTTTATAGAGTAAAGAGATGGAATTATGATATATCTATTGTATGCTTGCTTTGTGGGGAAAAGGAAGAAAGTCACAGCCATCTTGCAGGAGAGTGCAAGTTCACAAAGGAGATTTGGGAGTACTTATGTAGAGATTTCTGATTACAGATCCAACTCATTGCTGAACTGAGAAGGATGCTTTCTAGATGTAGAGTTGATGTGAAGAAAAATATACTATTTGCGGGCCTTTGCTACCATATTTGGGAGGAAAGGAATGTCAGGAAACACCATGGAAAATCCACAAATGCTATAAGCATTGCTGTAAAAATTTGTAAAAACATTAGACGTAGACTACGTATTGATTAGATGTGTGAGTTGTACCACTGTTCTGGGTGTATGGCGTTGGGCCTACATGTACTTTTTGACCCCCTAATAATTTTTAGGGGGATCGTCAGAATATACTTACCTAATTTTTATGCATACATACATACATACATACGTATATACAAGAAGCCGACAAGGAGTGGCTCAAGTGATCAAACATGATGTCTCCTCACGAAGGGACCCGGGTTCGAATCCCAGCTGCCGCCTTGATTTACCATCCTCCCAGACGTTCGGTCTCCGTCACAGGCATGGGAGAGGGGGAGAGAATGCCTCTCTTTATCCCATACATACATACAAGAAACAATATTTAATGATAATTTGTGATTCAGTTTCAACAATGTTGCATGGTTTTTTGTGTTGGTGGATTCTACTTAGCACATGTGTGATGTCTCAAATTTCAATCCCTACAACAATGTAAATATATTAAAAACAATTACACCCCCTAGTTGTTGAGTATCATGAGTTATCTAGCTCACTCCCACCTGACCCTAAATGAAATTTTCTTGATCTGCTACGTACTGAACTAGATGGAAGTAACACATACTTATGACATATCTATGTCTAACTAAAAATTTGATACTAATCATAATTTAGTCATGCGATACAAAACATATAAGTGGAGATAGATTGGTATATAGAGGAGTAGGTGATGTATAAAGCCGTGTGAATATATTTTCATGGATTAAAGATGTAAGGAAGATTTTGTCATTAAATAGTTATCAAAGATTGTCAAAGAAAGATATGTATAAGAGAAAAAGTGGTAATTTTAGTGCTAGATGGAAATTGGTGGAGTTTTTGGGTAATACGATGATTTTAGTTTGTAATCATCACGTAATTCCACTTTTATAGTAGGGTATATTTCATATAAATGCATGATGTTTGTACTTCTTAACAAATTTATTTTTCCATTCAAAAGTTATGCGTATATCATGCATGACTTGCCATTTGATGTTTCAGTCTTGTCAAGCCCTACTCCATTAGTCAATCCACAGATCGAAATGCCATGAGCTCATCTCCTCCCACCCCTATTGCCTTATGTCATGATTTTTCCATTTGATTCTCATTGCCAATGTAATATCCACCAATTTTGCGAAGGTCCTCCAAATCATCAAAAACCTCTAACTATGGAGTGGCTCACTAGAGACATCAGGTTCCATGGTTAAACATACCATTGGTCTTTATTTATCTTCATCACGGAGTCTTTTGATCCATAATGCTCACTTGAATTAGTTTTCCTTTTGCCCATTTTGACTCTATCCTTGAGGAACAACATGCACATCATATTTCAACACATGTATGTCTTGAATTACATTGGTGTTCCACCACTGTGTTGATATCAATAGAATGTAATGCAGTTGTCTATTGCATGATCACATGTTTAACCTTTTAATATGCTCAATTTATGATCGCATGGGGAGAGACTTCACATGCCTTAGTTGTTTTTTTCTTTAATGTGCCTAAGTAGCTATAATAATAATATCTAGAAAAGTTGACAAGAAATCCACACCCAAGATTGGATATGTTGAAATGTTGTAGTGATTTGAGTAGTGCACCTTAATCTTATTGTATAGGATATTAAGAATGCCCACCACCTTCATGTATCACAACTATAATAGAACGAGATACTCACAGAGTTAAATGCTAGTTTTATGGAGTTGGCATATTTGGTGTGAATCTCATTGGTAATCAAATCAAATGCTAAAAATTCACATAAGTGTGGGGGGAGGGGTAGGAAATTTCCACTTTGGTTGGTTTTCTAATAAGAGAGTGTCAGAGTTTGATATATGTGGCAAGTTATGATACACACACACACACACACACATATATATATATATATATATACATATATATACATATATATGTATATATATACATATACATATATATATATATGTATATATATAAACAAGGAGTGGCTCAAGTGGTTAAGCACGATGTCTCTGGACAAAGAGACCCGAGTTTGAATCCCAGTTGACAACTTGATTTACCACCCTCCTGAATGCTCGGCCTCACCCACGAGCATGAGAGAGGGGGATAGAATGCCTCTATTAATCCCATATATATATATATATATATATATATATATATATATATATATATATATATATATATATATATATATATATATATATATATATATATATATATATATATATATATATATATATATATATGGGATTGTATTGAATGCCCGCGCGGGTAGCCATGTTAAATACTCGTGCCATTGAGTAGCGGTGGAATGATCTGTAATTAAATCAAAATCAATTACGTTTGCATGGTGGCGGTGGCATCTATTGTAATTATGTAAAATTCATTCGCGTATGCACGAAGTTGCGGTGGCAGCTATTTGTAATTATACAAAATTCTTGTACATATGCATGGAACAATGGTGGCATCATTTTTTTAATTCCAAATTCGTTACTAGTGCATGGGTGCGATGCCACTATTGTAGCTAGATGACAATTAATTATGAATGCATGCGCTAGTGGGAAAGATAGTGGACATTGAGACATCCATATTAGATGAATAAAAAAGTGAATGAGGACAAATACTTTAAATAATGTTCACTCTAAACACATATTCACCGTTGACTCATAACTAAGAGATGTTCCATGTAGTTGCCATATACGTAGTTCAACCTACATGTCAGATATAGTAGTTGTAATCAAGCAACCCAGAACGGATCTTAGCGTACATAATCTGGATACAATATGTGATACCGTCAGGTTGTATTACAAGACGTCATCTTAAGTTATAGTTTTTTCATCCTCGTTACAATTCTTTTATTTGTATTACATAATTTTCCTTCTTATTACAATTTATTTTGTACTAAAGTTCATTCTCTTAGATAAAGAAATTGATAGCTACAGATTGTAATATCGGTTGTCAACCTTAATTATAACTTTCTCATTTTCATTGTGGATTCTCAGTTCTCATTACAAACATTCCTTATTATAATTTTTATGTACTTCAGTTCATTCTCTTAGATAATAACACTTCATACATGACACAGCTTGTATTACAGAATGTTATCATTGGTTACAAATTTCATTCTCATTACAAATTCTCTATTTTTATGATAATGTGTTCCTTATTATTACAACTTTTGATGTATCGAGGTTCATTCTCTTGGAAAGTAAACTTTGATACATCTAGATTGTATTACAAAATGTCATCCTTGGTTACAATTGTTTCTTTTTCATTACAAATTATCTGTTCGGATTACAAAACTTTCTTTCTTATTACAAATTATCTACATTAGTTATAACTATGTAGTTGTTGATGTCATCATTGGTAAAAACTATTTCATTCTCATTATGAATTCTCTCTTTTTATTACTAAGTGTGCCTTATTATTACAACTTTTGATGTAATAAAATTCATTCTCATGGATAGTAGAATTTGTTGCATCCAGATTGTACTATAAAATGTCACCCTCAATTACATTTGTTTCCTTTCCTGTACAAATTGTTTGATCTTATTACAAACTTTTTTTCTTATTAAAGAAAGCCATCTTTCTTTACATGTCGTTATAACTTGCTACCCATCACCAGAACTGTGATATCAAAATTTTTTGTATGCAAATATATTTTGTAGAATTTAAATACTTTGTACGGATAACTGGTATATTGTAATAAAAATAGAGCACTTGTAATGGAAATTAGAAATTTGTAATCAAGGATGACGTTGTGTAATATAATCTGGAAGTATGATTTTATTTCTCATGTGTTTAATATCTCTACAAAAGTACACCACTACAATGACTTTAGACATGTTTCGTTGAGTACGCGTATGCTTCAAGGTTGGTATGAGATCAACTAGAAAATTCATTTTTGTTCATATCGCTTTTTATATAGGGATCACATTTAATGGATATACGATTCAGTGAGAAATATTAGAATAATACCCCAATCCCATCCTACAACCCCCCATTGTGTTCTCATTTTATAACTTTTCTAGCAGGTGCGGTGAAAAATGTACATCTGATCCATAAACCAAATCGGGAACCATACTTCATGCACGTGTAATTATTATAGCATAATTATGAACAGTGCCACCGCCACTCCATGCACGTACATCTGATGTACATAATTACTATTTGTGCCACTGCTAATCCATATCAACACAATGCAGCCTCAAATCAAGAGTCGGGTAACTTAGCTTATCTACCCGCGCGGGCAGTGAGTGAATATCATATATATATATATATATATATATATATATATATATATATATATATATATATATATATATATACATATATATATATATATATATATATATATATATATATAGTCAGGCTAGAATACACTCGAGTGTACGGATCACACAAATACACTCAAGTGTGTTTTCATATCAAGACTATTTTTTACAAAATGTAAACCGTTGATCTTCACCGTCATACTATAACTAGGCTACATACAAATTTTGAGCCCATTTGGATGAGTGTAAGTCACTCATCCAAGGGCAACAAAATTGACGTGTGAAACTAATTTAAAATGCATAATTTCTGCGGTCTTCATAACATGAGCTATACATATCCAAATGTGCTCAAATTTTGCGTATGAGTTGTTCACAAGATGTTTAAGAAGATCAACGGATTAGATTTTCAAAAAATATATTGCATCATGAAAAACGACTTGAGTGTATTCCGCTCTGGATACACTCGAGTGTATTCTGGCCTGACTCTCTCTCTCTCTCTCTCTATATATATATATATATGTATATATATATATATATATATAGAGAGAGAGAGAGAGAGAGAGTCAGGACAGAATACACTCGAGTGTATTCGAAGCTGAATACACTCAAGTAGTTTTTCATGATGCAATATTTTTTCAAAAATCTAATTTGTTGATCTTCTTAAACATCTTGTGAATAGCTCATATGCAAAATTTGAGCACATTTGGACATTTATAGGTCATGTTATAAAGACCGCATAAATTATACATTTCAAATTAGTTTCACGCATTGATTTTGTTGCCCTTAGATGAGTGACTTACACTCATCCAAATGGGCTCAAAATTTGTATGTTGCCTCATTATAGTATAACGGTGAAGATTCATGGTTTACATTTTACAAAAAATAGTCTTCATATGGAAACACACTTGAGTGTATTCGTGCGATCTGTACACTCGAGTGTATTCTAGCTTGACTCTCTCTCTCTCTCTCTCTCTCTATATATATATATATATATATATATATATATATATATATATATATATATATATATATATATATATATATATATATATATATATATATATATATGGCTATTCACTTACTGCCCACGTGGGTAGATAACAAAAGTTACCCATGTTGAAGAAGTAGTGGCATCACTTTGTAATTATCTAGAAATATTGGTCTGGTGGCATCACTTTTTTATTATAGGGAAGTATTGGTCCGGTGGCATGACGTGTAAATATGTAACACATATTGATTTGTTGGTTTATGGATCAGGTCTATAATTCATTTTGACCGCACCTGCTGGAAAAGCAAAAAAATGAGATCACGATGGGGGATGATAGAATGGGATTAGAGTATTTTATAATATTTCTCACTGAATCACATATCACGTTAAATCCAGTCCCCATAGAAAAAGAGAGATGAACAAATATTATTTTCTAGTTGATCATGTACCAACTTGAAGTATACCCATGCTCAGCGTAATGAGTCTAAAACTATTATAGTGGTGTCCTTTTGTGGAGACAAATAAACACATGAGAAATAGAATGACACTTCCAGATTATATTACACAATGTCTTCTTTAGTTACAAATTTCTTCTTCCCATTACAAATTCTCTGTTCCCATTACAAATTCTCTGTTCCCATTACAAATTCTCTGTTCTCATTTTGTAATACAAAAAACTAAAATGTAATGCATATACTGATGACAAATACTGAGTTATAGAGACAAGTAAAGTAAGATGACATTCTGTAATATAAAAGAAAGATTTGTAATCCGAACAAATAATTTGTAATAGAAAGAAAACAAACGTAAATAAAGATGACATTTTGTAATTAGAATAGATAATCTGAAATAAAGTAAATAGCAAAGAGTAAATGTAATACACGTAGAAAAAATGTAATACGAAAGAACATATTGTACCTCAAATAAACA
The DNA here is from genome assembly GCA_963693085.1 of Alisma plantago-aquatica. Taxonomy (NCBI): domain Eukaryota; kingdom Viridiplantae; phylum Streptophyta; class Magnoliopsida; order Alismatales; family Alismataceae; genus Alisma; species Alisma plantago-aquatica. The sequence goes on from OY856411.1 coordinate 1,457,818,663, forward strand.
TTTTGTAATTCCAAAAACTAAAATGTAATGTGTATTCTGACGACGTATACAGAATTATAGAGACAAATAAAGTAAGATGGGATTCTGTAATAAGAAAGAAAGGTGTGTAATCAGAACTGATAATTTTTAATGGAAAGGAAATAGATGTAAATAAGGATGACATTTTATAATCTTGATTACATTTGTTTAGAAATGTAGATTGTATTATACAGTTTCTGTAATATACAACATATCTACGGTCCTTGTTACAGTTTCTATAATATACAAACTATATACGGTCCTTGTTACAACATATCTATGGTCCTTGTTACAAAGTAACATCACTTGACATTTCTGTAATGTAGATTGTAATCTTCATAAAGTCTATTACTTATTACAATTTTTGTTTATATATTACAACATATCTACGGTCTAATACAATTTACTCATTTATATTACAGTATTTTCAAACACATTATAAAGTATTCAAATACGTTCTGGGTTACTCTCGTTCGCATTCATTTTTTTATTTACATAATATAGATTCCTCAAATTCTAAAGCTACTTTTCCTACTAGTGCAATGCACTCATAGTTATTTATCATCTAGATAAAAATAATGGCATCACACCCCTCGTACTGAATTTTGAATAAAAAATGACAAAAACATTGTTCCATAACATACACAATTAACTTTTGCGTAATTACAAAAGATGCCACCGTTAATCCATGCATACGTGATTCACTTTCTATATAATTATTGACTTTTGTGTAATTACAAAAGATGCCACCGCTAATCCATGCATACGTGATTTACTTTCTGTATAATTACTGTAGATGCCACCGCTACTCCAGCAATTGTATATGATTTAGATTTATTTACATAGCATGCCACTGATACTCTTTGCACGAGTATTATAGCCTTGTTACCCGTGCGGGCATTGAAGACTTACTCTCTCTCTCTCTCTCTCTCTCTCTCTCTCTATATATATATATATATATATATATATATATATATATATATATATATATATATATATATATATATATATATATATAGGGCAGCGATCCAGTGAGAAACATATCTGGTGAGAGCATGAGAGGCATTTGAATGAATCTCCACATAGATCAATTTTTCATAATCCAACTGTACATATTACGAGTATACCTTAATATCTACCTTCCTATCAAATTTTATCACCATCCAATTTGTAGATCATTCATAACAACTAAATATTTTTCGATGCTCTATATTGAATTTCAGACTGACCGTTGGATGTAAAAAGTATATTGCACATATGGACATGTAAACAATGTCTAATTGCTATGATTTTTTGCGACAAAGTAAATGAAATGATTCTTTTTCCATCTATATGGTTGGATTTCAAAAAATAGTTACGGATTTGTAGTTATTCAAATGCCTCTCATGCTCTCACCGTAGGATGTTTCTCACTGGATCGCTACCCTATAAATATATATATATATATATATATATATATATATATATATTTGTGTATGTGTATATTTTGTAACAATGTGGTAAGTTTGTTAGAAGTCCAAATATGGTGATTTTTTTAATGAAGTTTTGCCTTATTCAGAAGTATATGCAAGTAGGAATATTTAAATTAAATATGATAAAATAAACATATGAAGATAAATTACGATAAAACATAATCACGAACGAAAAGCAACGTAGTTGATAAGATGCACTATAGCTTAAAATCATCTCTCTAAAATGCAAAACTTCATCTCACTCACTCACTCTCCATTCAGTAACCACTTTCCCTCTATAATCTCACCTCAAAATTGATCCCTTTCATCTTCAAAATAGGGATGAATTCTTTTCATAATGTGATGACACCTTTGTCTCTCTCTCTCTATCTCTATCCCCCAACAATGACTAAAAAATAACACAATTGGTTACATCATGCTCACTTAAGAAAAGTACAAATAAATTTGGTAAGATACAAACTAACCTCTTAGTTGCTTACACTGTAGCTAATTTGCCATCATAAATCAAGTTTATGTCTTGGCTTTTTCTTACTGTATCTACATGGAAACATGGAACATTGAGGAGTAGATCTCATCAGTAAAGAGTGGGACCCAAAAGGGGGTCCATTCATTACTTCATGGAGAAATAAATCCATCCAATCCAAACAGGCTTATATGTATTATGAAAAAGATGAATTTTAATTTCTCAAGCATGATATATCAAACAGAGATTTTAAGTAGCAACTAGAAAATTGAACTATTAGAAAATCATTCTCATTATAATATATACATTGTTACTCGCATGAAGGGTAGCATTACAAAAGAGAAAGGTACATCTAGGTATTACTAGGACCAGTTGATGGGGCTACAAATGTTGCACCAAGAAAAACCCTAAAAGAATAATCTCCTAGGTTTACCAAAAGCAGTGCACTAATTCCCCACTCCACATGAGTGGAAGCCTTATTGCAGTATATGTAATGATCAAACCCAAAGGACAACCTTTTTAAGTAATCAAATAGATTCAGAACTAGTAAGAGTAATATTTATCACCGGGTAGTTGAAAGGACTTTACTTAGGTGGTCTCGGTGTTGATCTAAGTTATCTGAATAAACCAGTATGTCGTCTATGGACACTATGACAAACGAGTCAAGGAAGGGTTGAAACACACTATTCATAAGGTTCATGAACACACTAGGTGCATTGGACAACCCAAAAGGCATAACCACAAACTCATAGTGGCCATACCAGGTTCTAAAAGCTGTTTTTGGGATGTCCTCACTCTTGACCCTCAACTGGTGGTAACCTGATCTCAAGTCGATCTTGGAAAAGACTCAAGCTGACTTCAACTGGTCAAACAAGTCATCTATCCGGGGTAAAGGGTATTTGTTCTTAATGGTAGCCTGGTTCATCATCCGGTAGTCTATGTACATTCGGAGAGAACCATCCTTTTTCTTTACAAAAAGAACCGGTGCTCCCCATGGTGACGTGCTAGGGTGGATAAAACCCTTGTCTAGAAATTCCTGCAATTACTTCTTTAACTCAAGCAACTCAGCAGGGGCCATTCTATAAGGTGCTCGGGAAATAGGGTTTGTACCAGGAGCTAACTCTATGGAGAAATCTACCTCTCTTTCAGGAGGAATCCCAGGTAGATCATCCGGGAAAACATCTGCATAGCTTCGGACTACCTCTATCTCCTCTAAGGGTTGCACCCTGGGTTCTGGCTCGGTGACTACTGCTAAGAAAGCTTGACATCCTTTACTCATCATCTGCTGTGCCTTCAAGGCTAACACATATAGGGTGGTGGTGGCATCCTTCCTACCCCTAATGACAAAAGGTGGGTCAGCTGGTCTTTTAATGATCACTTACTTCTCCCTACAGTCAATGTTGGCCCTATAAGTATAAATCTGATCCATGCCAATGATCACATCAAATCATTCATGTCAAGAAGGATAAAGTCTGTAGGAAACTCATGATCTCAATATTTCACAGGTATCATCAGAGTTTTTAAAAGGGAAGTAAAGATTCAACCACTCAGGGTTGTAACATCTAGGACATACCCTAAATCCTTGATATCCAAACAAAGCATAGTTGCAAGATTTCTCAAAATGAAAGTATTAGTAGATCCAGAGTCAAACAAAGATTTTACATTATGTCCCATGACTTCAAGCATGCCTACATTATTATTCACCATGCATTAGACCATTACATGCTTAACTTAAAACATAAAAGAAAACTCTAAGGGTTATTACCCTTGATCAACCAATTGGCATTAACTTGAGCCTCCTCATTGTCAATGGCAAACACCCGAGCTTGTCTTCTCTCTCCAGTAGGTGGGGCTACAGCTATAGGTGGGGCTGCCACAGGTGGGGTTGCTACATGTGGGGATGCCACTTGTCCTGGTCCTCTGGGATCTGGCATAGGATAGACGGATTGCAGATGTCCTTCTTGGTGGCATCGAAAGCATGTCTTCTTCTTGTAGCGACACTCACTGGCGTGCCCCTTCCCACAGATGCGGTAAGGAGGTCGATTGTTCTCTTGACGGGGTTTCCCTTTTCCTCCATGTTTTCCTTTATCTTGATGATGTCCTTGACCCTTCTTGTGGTTGTTTCTCGGGCCTTGGGCTCCTTTAGTGAAACCCAAGTACCCCTTGGGTGGAAACTGGGCAGGCATCACAGTCCTCTCCATGTCTAAAGCAGTGTTGTAGGCTTCGGCGAAAGTTTTAGGCTTGCTTTCCATCACATGGGACCTGATGGCAGGGTGAAGACGCTCTATGAAGTGGTCCACCCTTATTTCCTCATCCATCTTGTATCCAAAATGCTCCAAGATTTGAAATTTGCGCCCGAAGTCTGCCACAGAAGAGTTTCCTTGGGTCATGTTGGTGAACTCCCTTTCCTTTTCCTTCTTAGCTGAGACTGGGACGAATCTGGCGGTGAAGATCGTCTTGAAGTCAGCCCAGGCCATGGGTTCCTCTGTCAAATCTTGGCCGGTGATGTGGGTCTCCCACCATATCTTGGCTGCTCCTTCCAGGAGATGAGCAGCAAAGAGGACCTTCTTGCTCGGCTGAACTTCAAGCATGCAGAATCCATTCTCGACTACAAGCATCCAAGCTTCCACTTTGTCAACTACCTCTATCTTGTCCTCTCCCCAGAGGATAGTGGCTCCTAGTCGAGGATGAACCGGAAGTGGCTCACCATTCTCAGCTCTGGCTAGGTCTCGGAGGGCTAAGGCATTGATGGCCTCAGTCAACTTCTTCTGTTGCTCCATCCACAAGGCTTCAGGGGTGTGGATCATCATGGTTGGTTCTGGACCTCCATCTTGGTCTTCTTCCATCTGGTCTACTTCCTTGTACACATGTTTCTCTTCATACCCTTGGTCCTGCTCTTGATCAAGGTTGTCGAAGGGTATCGGGTCAGGGTTAGGGACCTCATGAGTGGTCTCTTCAGGCCTCTTTCTCTTCTTAGAGGATTCACCATCTTGGTTCTTCTTCCTCTTCTCTGAAGACCCCTTTCCCTTGCGGGGAGGCCAAGCACTCCTAGTTGGGTTCCCAGTACCCTCAGGGATAGCAACTGTCTTTGTACGAGCCATCTATATAAGCATAACAAACATACCTTTAATTTATCATTAAACTAATTATACTTATGTCAGTGACGTCTCATTACATATCTTTTAGTAATTTTATGGAGGATTCTTTAATCCTTAACTTACTTGCCCATACCACATGAGGGTGGGGAAGAGAGAGAAAACCCTAATTCTTAAAGTCCTTAATAGAATATGTGATGAGAAGGGATGAATAAGATGAGAGAGTCCTAAGATATCTTATTTCGATTCAGATCCTAGGACATCGGCCAGGCAGTCACACAATTCGAGAGTCCTCGTATTCCGACTAGCGGTGTGGAAGAAAATTTTGCCAGCCCCCAGAAGTGATCCTTTTCTAGACACCTCAGTCTTTCGAAAAATCCTCTAATAACTCCCTTGGGTTCTATAGAGTTTGTAAAATTTAATAATTATTAACAATTAAGTGGAGAACCTTGGCTCTGATACCAAATGTAATGACCCCGCCTTCCAGTAACCCCCAATTAAGGGAGACCGAAAGTTCGGTGCCGTTATCCGATTTTCCAGATCAAGGTTCAACAATTAATTGGTAACAATTATTAAATTCTACTAGACTATATTGAAAGGTTGTAATAAATAAAATTTTGCATACCTTTGAAAAATTGGGATTTCCAAAATGCTATCCAGAACGGGAACTAGTCTAACTAATCCTCCTTGAACTTTAATTTGTGTATTTCACAATATGACGACTTACTGTTTGTCATTTTGGTTTTGTACCTAAAACGCCGACAAACAAAACGTCGGTCAGCCAAAGTTGGTATGTGGGGGAAACACTAATCATGCAATTATTCGTAACAATGTATTGCAATCAATTATAGTTTAACAAACAATTTTTACGTTTTAAATATAACTACGTGATCCATGTGTACCATATCCCCTGCGCTGTCCCTGTAGTGGACTTGGACACTACCACCCTTAAGGTAGATCCCCATTATACCCCTCATGATTTCACCTAACAGGTGAATCAGTTTCTAGGGCCAAGTCACATGGCACTACCCGTAGATAGCCCACTCCTTAACTCATGGCAAGCTAAGAGTCTCATGGCACTATACATGTGTAGCCCCGTTTCTAACTCATGACAGCCTAGACCTTACTCTAGGTTATCCTTTTTATCCCTTGCATAGCCACAGGGGTGGACCCATATCTAGCTAGTTTTATATATATAATCATATTTATAATCATAGTCACTCTATATTTGCATGAAATAAAAGCATCCAACAGTTTATTTCAGCCATGAAGGAAACGTCGATAAAATCCTCAGAAAACTAGTCGGGATAATCATAAGCGTAACCACATACCTGTTATGTAGATTCGGATACAGAAATAACTTTGTAGAGAGAGAAAATCCAATCAATCAAGCAAATTGCACAGAAACCCTGAAATAAACATTCCAACTACATTTTATCAAAACTTATCCAATTCCTTCTTATTCCTTAGGGTTTCTATTCCAATTTTAGGGTTTCCTTAGAAATTAGGGTTTTGCCTTCATTCTTAATTATTATGAACCCTAATTCATCAAATCCACTTAAAACTTTTAAATCCTCTCCTTTTAATATTCCTAACAGTTTTAGGATCATTATTTAGCAATTTACTTCCTTAATCTAAAATAACATGGTTTTCTTCTTCTTTTACCCTAAATTAGGGTTTTCATTTACATTATCTTTCATTTATAGACATAAACCCTAAATTAACCATCTTTTTACTCAAAATGGATGAAAACTCCATGTTATCAATTAACAGGTTGATAATCCTCAATTTAACCTATTAAGTTGCAAAGAATCACTCTTTATGTACAATTAGGGTTTCTAATTAACTTGTAATGCATTTTTCTAACAAAATAAGGAACTTTTGCAAACATAACTAGATTCAGGTTCTCCAATCATTTTTATCAGGTTCCTTGCATTTTTCTACCCAACTTTCATATATAAAATTTCTTCATATGAGGTTTCTAGCTATTGCTATGATTTTAGCAAGGAAAAACAATTTTCTTGATTATTTGGCAGAGAGAAAGATTTACCGAAATTCTTGGATCGTTGGATCGATGCGCCTATGGACCTCCTTTGAATCTGATGCTCCATGTCAAATGCCCCCACTGACCCTGATGCGTGTGCGCCCCCAAGGCCCGGTTCGTTGGATCTCCTTGGTCCACGATGGACCCTCGATCAAACGCCTCGCGTTGACCCACTCCACTTACTCCAGCAAGTCAGGCTCGCTGCTCAGGAGGCGTTGGATCTCGTGCGGGGACACTGTGGTCCTTGATCCTGCGGCTACTGCTCGTATCCTTCTCCTTTCTTTGTTCTTTTGAATGCGGCAGCGCCGTGGCGGCGACCTCACCTGAGCACGAGCAATCGAGAGAGGGAGAGGGTGTTAGGGCTTAGGAATCTGCCGCCAAAGATCGTGAGGGTGAGAGCAACCACCCGAGGGCCTGTTTATAGGCTATGGGGGTCTCTACCTAGGGTTTCTTAACCCCTCCATCCACTGGTTCCTTGCCCAATTGGGCGTGTCTCGAAGACACGATAAAACCCATCAAAATAGGGTCTGGAAGGTTCGGATCCTCAAGCCGAAGTCGTTGGGACACCTTCCAAGCGCGCTCATGCGCTGGATCGATTGGGAAACGGAGGGGAAAATCCCTCCCTGATCGAGATACAGTCTGCGTCCCTCTAGGACTCTAGACGATGAGCCGAGTTGGTTGGATCAAGATCCAACTGCCACTATCAACCGCGCTTAAACGAAAAGGGAAAGATTTCCCAAATTCTCAAGGAAAATCCTATTTTGAAGATAATCTTGAAAAATTGATAACTCCCAACTATTATCTCCTTTTTTCCTCAAATTTTAAGGGAACCACTTTTATGATTTTATCTTTCGTCCTGCAAAAATTGGGATCGTTATCTTAATTAAACGGTTCCTTTTCTTTAGTTGCAAGAAAACAACCTTTTATTCATATTTTCCTCATATTCTTTATTTCCCTTGCTATTATATAATTATCCTGAGTTCCTTGAACCCCAAGGAACCTTTATAACTCGAAATTCTATTTTTGGGAAAATATCTTTTAGCCTTTTAATCATCCTTTATTCATTTTCTTATATATCCCATTATCCCATTGAATTCCTTTTTCATTTCTTTTTCTTTTTCTTTTATTTGGGCTTAATGGCCAATAAGGCCCATCAAGAAAGCATGCAAGGCTATCATACACGAAATTCATTCAAATCAAACCAAGAACTCAAACATTGATCTTATTTATCTTTTAAAGGAGATTCACAAATCTCATTACATGTTTTGGAAAATGAGGTTATAACATCCCTTGTCACATCACTGGAGGATACACCTCACACTTAGGCATTAAGCCTCTACCTGGTCATGAGACCCGTCAACTTATTATGATCTCAATATGCCTCATCAAGGATCATAGCCAACACCCTGTATCACATGATTACCACCATAGAATACACAAACTATGACATTCATTCAACCTGCAAGGTTGTGATTAAACAAGTAGAGAGAGAAAAGATAATCACCTACTATTTATCAAAGCAAGATCAATAAGTATAACATACCCTAGAATTAGGTTGAGGGTTCCACACATATAGCCGATTAGGGTTTAATTTTCATTACTTATCACCAAATCCTAGATCTGTCAATTCCCACTTTCTTGGAGCTCAATAGGGTTTAAAATTGTTATGATAGATAGGTAAGCATCATTATTTATTTGGTACTATGTATTGATCACAAATCACTGCTCATACATGTGTAGCGACCATCTCACATACACCTATGTGTAGCGAATGTCATGGTCATCTTTGGGTAGCGACCGTCACCATAGGTATCTATTGTGACCGAAATAAAACCCAAACAGATGTAGCGACCAAGCCCAAGCCAACATGCATTGCGACCACAAATCAGGTTCAAGTGTGTGTCGTCTGAAACAACCCAAGGGTGTAGCGACCAAACAACAATGTTGCATTGCGACCAGACCAAAGCAAATCATGTAGCACCTGTTACACTTCACAAAGCACACTCCATCTAAAGCAGGCCCATGTTGTTTCGATCACAATAAAGACAACAAGGTGTTGACCCAACCAAAGTCACTTCAACCAAGATGTACCATAACACTTAGGCCAAAACAACAACATAGGTGGCAACCCAACCACATGAACTACACATAAGTATCAACTAAAGCATCAAGGGAAACATGTATCGACTGAAACAAGTATTAGATACCAGGAAAACAAAGCATCACCATGTCCAAAACTCAAGGGAGCTTCAAACATAAAACTCTGGAAACGATCTTCAACATGATCAACCAAGAAGCCAAAATAGGGGAGAGAAGACCAAGCTTCAACCTCATGAAAACCGATTCAAAAACCCTAAATAAAACATAGGGATTGAAACATAGCAAGTTAATAAACCAAGAATCATGGTGGATGTAAGAACATCACCTCCACATCCTTTAGAAATTGAGCACATGAAATTAGGGTTTAAGAAAGAGAGAAATCTATCTGAGAATACTACAAGGTCATAAATCCTAGATTATGATAACATCATCTAGCACATTACCATCACATTTTAGAGATTATATCATTAACATGCAAACATGAATATGGTGCAATAATAGAAGAGGGAAGAGAGTTATATAACCTACCTTGTGAAGAGATCAAGCTCTAAGCCACAAACTCCAAGAGAGGTAAAAAACTCCAACCAAGATCAACTTTCAGCCACAAGATCACCAAGAGAGAGGATTACCAAGAACCGCCACCAAGGAGATGATAAATCTCAAGATCACACCATGCAAGGATGATTGACAACCCAAGCTCCAAGATCAACACCCTCTAGCTCCACCAAGCTTCAAGGATGAATGTAAGGGAAAAGGAAATAAGGAGGGCTGAAAAGGATGCTTGCATGAAGAGGAGAGAGGTTATATACTCAAGGTAGGAGGGAGGTAAGGTGGGTATGAGGTGTCAACATAAGAGAGCACCAAAAGAACACTTGTCCACCAAGAAAACAACCATGCAACCACTACACACTTGTATACAGTGAAGGGTGATACAACCATGGTTGTGTAGTGACCACTCAGGCCCACTACACACCTTGTAGAAGTCGAAGCACACCTTGTGCATGTAGCGACTGCTATACAAGATCACCAAGCAAAACAAGGTCGAAACACACCACAAGAGGACAAACCCTAGTGACCAAACCACCTATAGGTCACCAAGGTCGAAGCAAGCCACACCTAGGGCACGTGTAGCAATTGCAATACTCATCCAAGAGTGATGTTTTGGTCACAACACACCAAACCCCAGCAAGGTCGACACTAATCAACAAGGCAACTCAAGCACAACTTAATCTCACCATGTGATGGCACATCATCAACCATGGTTCAAGTAAGGCACCCCACAACTTCATCTTCTCTCTCATGATTCTAAGACACAAGAAACACACTCTACATGTGACAAATTGACCCTTACTCATGGGTAAATTGCAACTTGGTACAAAATAAGGAGACTTAGCTCAAACATCAACCAAACTGGAACAAATTGAAAATACAAGGTTGTCATATGTTATAAAAGCATCTCAAAAGATTATATTAAACATATTATTAAGAAAAGCAAGCATACTCAAGCACTAAGCTTTGTCATGGTCCTTAGAATCATGGTGAGGGACTACAACAAAGAGATAATAGGAATGATGGAGAAGTCCATGATGCATGGTGCATGAAGACCAATCTCTCCACTGCGGCAGCTGCCTCCTCACTCCTTGCTAGGGTTTTTACTGTGAAAATGTGACTTCTAATCACCTATCAGAAATCCCTCTTGATGGATGATGAGGGTTCCCTTTTATAGATGCATTCCTTGCCTCTAAAACCCTAAAGTTGAATGCTTGTGGTCAAAGGAATCTATTTGCATGGCCCGTACTCGGTCCAACATGCGACTCACATGGGTTACTCAATTTGGACCTCACATCTGATTCTCTGAATGACCAGTATGGAGTGAACTGGAATGGATTGGATGATGGGAGCGCACGCCAGGTCATTGAAATTGGGAGGACTCAGGGCGAAGAGCACCCCGAGTCGGGCAAATGGCAGAACCGCTCGCTTGACTGGGTAGTTTGAAGGTGATCAAAAGAAAAGCTTTCGGGCATTCGTTCCCTTGAGGCATAGAATCGTGAGGGCTTAATCATCCATCTGGGCGTTATTACGCAACCTTTGCTGATTCTACACAAAATATATATAAAATGCATTAAAATTGAGAAAAGGAAAGATATTTGTCTTTAAGTGAATATAAAGCTATAACTAGGAAATAGAAACACAACAACCCCTAAAAGCGAGTAAAACAACATGTAAAAATAGGTATAAATATACTCATCACCAGTGCAGAGGACAACCTAGCCATCTTAAGCTATCCTTAAAAGTCTATAATCATGATTTATAGCCTTCCTATGTCATCATCTTCCTAACTCACCTATTGCTTGGGTAGTTTGGGAACAACATTATAAAATACAAAAACCTAGAACATTGACTCTAGAAACCCTAATCATGATTAGGTGGTTAAATATGCTTGGTTCTTTAAATTTATCCAAACAAGGATGGATTTATACACTAATGTAGTTATTTGCAACTCTAAGGAATATAGTTAGTGCATGTAACATGAAAGACTCAATGTTAACCCTAACATATATATACTTGAAAAAAAATATAACACATTAAGTGATATTGGGTTCTATGATCAACATCACATATCATGATACGCTCATATTAACCTAATAACCTAAATATGTGCTAACATGTAAGCGAGAACATGAGATATCTCACATAAGGTTTCTTTAATAAGTAATATGCACATAATGACTAAGATATGTCTAGTGAGAGGTATAATGTGTTGAATACATCAATTCAAATAACATTTGGAGTTTTCATGTCCATAGATAAGAATGATGTGCCATCGTCTAAGTCAATATTGATTTAATATACTTAATAGGTTGAATAACTAAAATATGGAAATTCGTGCATATTAATATAATGCATCTCTTTTGGTAAAAATGTGAAGATAATATAATAATTTAATGAATGTTGATGGTAATGATGTAATATTATAATAAATATAATACTAAAGGCCTAAACTCTAGTTATGTTATAACTCATAAAAGAAAACCTCAAAACCCAAATACAATAGCAAAATCATGATCCTTGGGTCCCAGTTATCTTGAGTGCCAATTTTCACATTAATTGAACAATCCTAACTATCTTAATTTCATGTAGGAAATAATCATAACTTAAGGTAGAAAATATTCAATAAAATAATGAACAACCACGAAAGTGGAAATTAATGGAAAAAACTGATTCTACATGGAAAATTTGGGCTAGTTGCCAAATTTCATAACGATTAAACTTAAATTGATTGCTCAAAATAACTAGGAAAGGAGAATAAAAATTATTAAAATTAAAATGCATGTAAAATATGGTTTGTCTAATGGTTCTCATGTTTTCTTGAAGTCTAGCATGTTTTGTTCTATCATGCAACTAGTTTCTCGATTATGCCAATAATCACAGTGTCACATGTGGTTTTCATATTTATCACTTTGGCATATGCTTTCGTGATCATCCATTTTCAATCAAATGATGCACAACCCATCTCCTACCTTTGATAAGAGACAACGAGTAATGTGTATAGTACCATTAGAATCCCTCCCCTTCCCTATGCTTTCCTATCTCTCCTATCCTTCAAGATCTTTTTTTTTCATTTTACAATCCCCCCCAGCCAGGCGAACAAATATAACCCTAACTCAAATGGGATTCATCTCCTCAATATTTGGACCAACAAGTGGTTCTACCATCCTTTGTTCCTCCCTAGCTTTTCCTATTTCTTTCCTTTGTCATTCAACCCAAGCCTTCAGAACATTGTACATCTATCCCATGATCATCCCCAAGACCCGAGGAATCAAAACCAACACCCATAGTGCCACATATTCATTGCCTCTTGCTCCTCCGTGTCTTAGGTACCCTCACCAGCTATCTGGATTACTACCTAGTATCCTGAACCACAACGACCATTAGAAATTTCACAAAACCTCTTAACTCGGCTCTATGATGCCTTCCTAATTACCAATCTGATTGCTCTTACAGCTCTGAACTATTTAGTGTCATGTTTTCTCCTCCTTTTCCTTTGGTGTGCTCACCCTTTGCATCACAACCAGTTTCTTGTTGGAGAATCATGGTGTTTGGAGGTATTCCAATCTCAGTTGCGCTTTCTTCCATGGTGAAGTAGTGACTTTATGATTATGTCAGTCAAGTAGCTTGAGTCATAGGTCGTCAGATTCACGCTAACTCAGCAAACTTGTCTTTGATGCCAACTGCTCAAGAGATCCACCATGATTCGTTTGTGAATTGAAAGATCATCATTTCAATGGTTTGTTTTTGTTTGTGTTGTTTGAACCTTCACAGACCAATTGACAATTATGGCCCACATTCACTTTTGTTTTCTTAACATAGATCCATGGGTAGATAAGTAGTTCTCATCATCATCCTTGTCAGTGGGCATACACCTATCTATGTAGGACGTGCCATGTGGTCGGGTACTATAGGACCATCTAAATGTGTAGGGCTGTCAAAATTTGTCCAAACCCCTGAACCCGGTTGTGTCTGACCCGGAAAAATACGGGTAAGGGTTTCAATTGTTACATTCTGGGTCGGTTCCAGGTTTACTATTATGTGTCCAAATCTAAACCGGGTCAGTTGTGCGTTTAGAAAATGGACAAAACTATGTTCTAAATAGTTACTTATATGCATATACTTATGGAATGGATGCTACATTTTGAAGTGATATATGTGTTGTTTTGATGTAATATATGTCATATTGCAACACATTATAGTTATTTGATGTGAAAACCGATTGTTTTTTAATAGTATTATGATATTCATGTTGTGTTAAATTTATTTATATGTTAGATAACACAGATGATTTCTTTTTTAGATGTTGTTATGATGTGGTATAAATATTATTTTTGTTGGTAATAGTCATCTCAATTGTTTTGATGGGCTATACTTTGATGTGAATATGTGTTATTTTAGTATGATTTAGGTGTTGTTTCAAAAAATTTGATGTGATATATGTGTTGTTTCAGTATGATATATGTGATGTTGCACTTGTGATAAGATTTTCTTATATTTAGGTGAATTAATTTTCTATTGTTGGTATTAGTTTCTCTAATAAAAGTAAAGAAAAAGTAATATTATAATTATTTAATATTTTATAATCATTGACATCTTTGGTAGTTTAAGATAATGAAATTATTTATATTTGTGTAGGTATGAAATTATTTATAATTGTGTAGGTACTTCTATCATGATTTTTTTCTCTAAAAAGTCACCTTCAAATCCGGGTTCAGGTTTAGATTTTTTAATCTAGGTCGGTTCCAGGTTAAGAGGTATGAGTAAAATCCAGATCTGGGTTCGGGTTTGGATTTGACAATCAAACAATCCAGATAAGATTTTTTGATCCAGAACCAACCCAAACTCGATTTTTGACACCCCTATAAATGTGGGGCCGCTTATGTGAAAAGTGTTTAGACTTTTGGTCAATTGCTTTTGAATTTTCTAATTGCTTCTAAAATTCATAACTAATAATATATAAGTCAAAAAATAGAGTAAGATATGTTATTGAATCAGGAAAATATTATCTACACAACAGTAAAGGCTTGATAACCTCATTCATATATAATAACAAGGCAATTTTTAGGGTTCATATGTTTAATGCTATATTAATCCTAATTTCACATATATGCATAATATGAATGTTGAAGATCTGATGTGGAATTAGAATTAACTTTTGAATGTAACTAGACTCGATTTGAGGTATGTTGCATCTTGTAAATTATTTATTGAGCAATTGATCTAATTTCTCTTACTAGATGTATGTTGCATCATTTATTATGTTGAGAAATAACCCATATTTCTCTCTCTCTCTCTCCCGTAGTCCTTAGAGACATGTTACCCTATACCCTTATATCTCCTCTGAGATATTGACTCATGTGAATAAAATGATACATATCTTTTGTTGTATATTCTTATTCACTCTAAATTTTACTTTTCTTTGTGATGAAACCCTAATTGTAAAACTGAACTAAATTGTTTCTTATCGTGAGATGGAACCCTAATTTGCCCCCTTTTGTAGTAGATGGTTTATATTATCCATTTATATGATGAAAATCTCATTAATTACTTTCACTTGACTCTACATTTTTGCGTTCTTGTCGATTCTATAAGTGCTTTGGTTTTAGGGTTTTGTTACCATGTTATGTTTTGGGATGAAGGTTATATGCCCCATACTCAGGTTTTGTCCCACTTTTATATATTGAGGAGTTTGGTTGTGTGCCATTCTCTATCAAGTTTTGGGTTATGTGCCCTAACTACCACTGACTTCATATTTTCACTTACTGTTATTTTATCTCTCTTACATGCATGTTGATTATGATCGTTGATGGGTTATGTGCCTTAAAATATTTGTGTGTGCACTTGTGGCATAACTTATTTTACTTAATGGTAGGTATGTCTGTCAATTATCATCTTATTAAAATTCATATTCTTTTGATATCCGCTGGGATGATACTTTTCTCTTAGATTGGAAGTCTTGTTATATGTGTGTCCTTTTTATTAATGTTGCATAATCCCCGTTAATATCCTCATACCAACATTTTTGTGATGAAAACTTCCATTTTTTCTTCTCTTATGGGGTATGCTACCCACCCTTAGGTGAAATAACATGGAATATATGGCAACCCGCCACACTAAATGAGATTACTCAAAACTAAAACATGATCGACCACTAATTAAACACATCACTAAAAAGGGGCACAATGAAAACCAAATAAAACCTCTTCAATCTAGTTCCAGAACATGTACATGAAGGCTCGACATCTTGCATAAAAGCATATACCATACCAGGTATCCTTACAAATGCTCCGTGGACTCAATGACAACATGTATATAGAAGGTCCTTTCCACATATACAACAACATGTACAAACATCATAATGTTATTAAAAACTTGATTCGATGAAACATCATATACAAAACTTGCCTGCTCGGACCTGAGAGTACATGTACGACTCAATGACACACTAGAAAACTAATCAACTTTTTATAGGGTTCTCCAAAATAGACTCTCCTTGTTGCCACGGTCTGACGATGCTACTGACAATCACCTGAAAATATGTGGTGGCACACGAGGTAAAACCCATGTCCTAACGATAGATATAACTCTCAACAATATTTATCACTTACAACATATTATGGAATTAAACATTTATACTAGATAATATGACAAGATTGAATTTCTAGATATAAAGGCTTAATTAAGAACAATCATAACTAGAGTCTTAATTGTAGGACTGAAAGGAAACATTTATAACAAAAGACCAGGCATACTAACATCATAAGCATAATTGATTTGTCCTATTGCATTATACATCATCTAAATATTAAAAGAAGCAAGCCAAGGGTTATCATCCAATATGATTTGTTGAATAACCCTAACATATGTGCTACACGGTTGAATTACATCTTTGATTAAGCCTTGTGAAGTTTGAGGCGTACCACTCAAACTTCCAACTGACCACTGCAAAGTCACAATCAGTTCTGTATAAGACCTAGGAGAGCCAGAATCATAAGATCTCTTCCCCTCAGTTAGTACACGTTTGTCATAGCAACATATTAGTCAAGTTGCAATCAACATAGTCTATCCTAGGTACACATACTATGACACTAGAAATTAGGAAATTCAACCCTATCATCTGAGGTATGGCCACAACCATCCTCAATAAAATCATATATACATATTTATTCATCCAATATATAGCCTCGACCATTCTCCATTACTTTGGGATCGCAATGACAAGGATATACCCTCCCTACATGCATGTATCCTCAACAGTATACGACTTTGGGTTTCCTTTCTAGAATACTTGTTTCCCTATCCAACAAGTTCTGACACTAGAATAGTTCTACGCACATGGCACTACATGATTAGGGTTCCACTTGATTAGTTATTGCCAATTGGGTGAGTTCAGGCTACATCAATCAAGTTACATACACACCCTAAAAGATTGTTACAGAACATTGGTATTTAACAACTATGGAAGATATAAAATGCATGAAATATATTCTTTATCACAACATTATAGGGTACTAGTGCACTGTTGTTGGTTGTTTACACTAACGAGTTTCAATCATTAAGAATGATCTTTTAGTCAACCAACTATATCCCGCAAGTATACGAGAGTAGTTGTAGTTGAGGTTGAACACAAGGAGTGTTGGTTAGTTAGGTGCAAAGGTTATGATTTTCAATAATCTAGATCGTTGTACACAAGATGATTGGATTAGAACAACTAAATTATATATTTAAAACAAAACAGTAAAATATTACTTAAGAAAGGTTAAGATTCAAATTTTGAAGGATCCTAGACTTGGGATTTCACTATCACATCATAGATTATATTAAAATATGAACTTAAACATGTTAATTAACTTGCAAAGGAGGTTTGTAGTCATCACTCACCTCCCGGTGAAGTGATGACAATTTTTAACTCCATATATCACTCTCGTGTATGTATTTCATTTCAAATCACAAACCTTGCTCCTCAACATAATCCCAGCCACTCCCGCGGTCAAGGACAAGTTGCCAAAAGAGTAACTCCATACTCTCAAACACATCTGCTCAGATTATGAAAGAAAGCATAAAACATGCAAGTATGATGGCCAATCACACAAACAAGAATTTTAGATCTGAAACAACTCTTGGAACATGCAAGAAACTAACATTTAGTATGAAATTCATATGTTCATACAAGCTATGACATGGGAGCTACTCTCCCATGACCAAGAAAAAGACTCTACTCGTCCATGATAGTGTACAGTAGAAAATGTGCAGAAATTTCAGAGTTTAGAATGGTTTAGAGAAGGAAAAGCTAAGCAATCCCAAGGTGTAACCAAAGAAAGGTAGAATTCCGACTTGAGGATGAAATCTTACTTCCACAGCTGCTCCAAACCGGGCAAACCTCTCTCCCAAGAAGCTTGGTGGAGTGAAGAAGCTCAATTGCACCTTGGAGAAGAAGCTTGGGGAAGAAGAGAAGAAGAATGGAGGTTCTTTGGCAAGGAACCACCTCTTTTCTCCTCCAAATCGCCCTCCTCTGCTCTAGTCTTGCTCTGGGACGAGGGAACTGAGACAAATGACCGAGCATAACCGCCCATTAAGTTCCCACTTCATTTTAAAAAAAAAACTCGTATTTTTCAAAATGATGAAACTGCCAGGTGCACGTCGTGCACCCAAAGTGCACACCGTGTAACTTTCTAGAAACTTTCAGTTTGTTTCAGAATGCATTGCGCACAGCATGCGCATAAGTAATGCACGCCGTGCAATTTTTCAGAAACTTTCAGTCTACTCCAGAATGCACTGCGCACGGCGTGCCCTGAAGTAATGCACACTGTGTAACTTTCCAGAAACTTTGGTCTGCTTGACGCTCCCAGGTGCACGGCGTGCACCTGGCTGTTCTGGGTTGTTGTGTATTCTTCTCATAACTTTCAGTGTGTAGGTCCGATTTACATGCTGTAAAAAGTGGTATTTGTGCACTTTCGAACCCCAAAACATGTACATACTTGAGGAGTGATCCAATAATTGATAATATGATATATTCCTCATCATTTCATTGCAAAATGTAGTACCTACAATTCAAACCATGAGACAAGTAAGAATAGCAAAAAATATAGAATCTAGCATGAATGAGAGTGATAATTGAGTCAAAACAACATGGAAATGTAACCAAACATGATCCAAAAAATGATATGATTTGTGCACATCAAATCCCCCTAAGCTTAAACCATTGCTTGTCCTCAAGCAAAAAGAGCATAGAAACATAATTGAAGAATTGTCAAGTTCATGAATAGATCAAATGAAAAGAAAGATGTGTATAAGACCAAGCCAACCATGATCAACATGTTTATACTCATAGCCATCAATTCAAATTAAACACCCAAGAAAGAGAATTTTAGTTCAGTAGGGGTGGTCACAATGAAATGAATCAATCAATTAAATAACACTAAGTAGAAATTGGATGACCAAGCCAAACAATTAGTGGATGTGCAACTCAAACTCTCAACTATTAAGGATACAAATGATGAAATCTTAGTTAAAATTGACAATTTTAGTTGTACTCTCCTTCTTTCCCAAAAATGATATGATAATGGATTATGGGTTCTGACACTCGGCTGCTAATGTAGGCTTATGCACACATGGAATGTCGGTTGGGGTATTTTACCCTCTTTAAGACATATCACCTAACCATCGTGGCTAGATCGGACTTACACTAGGCTAGCATGATATGTGGGCAGTTTAGTCATCTTTTATGGTGTATAAAGATGAGATAAGCCAAAAGAAATTTTTAAATGTTTACAAAACATAGGAGAGTCAACTAAATTGCAACATTCGCTAGATTTCATTCATTTATTTTGAAAAAATTTCATTGAAAGAGTGGTTGAAAATGCATTAAGAGCTTGGCAAGGGCATCCCGTATTCCAAATGATGTTGTAAAGTTGATTTACTCACAAAAATTAAAACCATTACATGTTTTAAGCAATCAAGGATGTGAAAGATGAATGTTCAGGCTAGAAGCATAAACTAGAGTTAAGCACATGTTGATGGCCAAAAGGTTTCATTTGATTAATGCATGCCTTTTACAATTTCTCCAAATGATATTTCTCATAAAAAGAGGACAATCAGTTAAGCATAGAAGTTCTATCCACATATAAAAGATAAACCTCATATCATACTAAATTTGCCACCAGAAGAGCAGAATTGAAAATAAAAGACTGAAATGTGAACACAAAACAAAAGCAAATGACAGGAAGCAAATAACATGAAAGGGAAAAGATAAAAGAACTAGGTTACCATCTGGTTGCTCCCCCCCCTAAGCTTGAAATCTGCAGTGTCCTCACTGCATAAATCAAACTAAAAAGGTTGCAACCGGGTACCTCATCATGGTGGAAACATCAAAGTCCATGGAGGACCGGTGCTCTAATTTGTAGCTGGAAATTGTTGTGCTAAAGATTTATGTCTCCTTGCAAATATGTCCTTGATTTGGGGCAAGCGAAAGCACCTATGAGCTTTAGCAAGAATAGTCTTTTGTACGCCAATACTATTTGTTTTTTCATTCTCCTTTGAAGCATCATCAAAATATGAGCTGGGAAGATTGTTCTCATTATAAAGCAATGGGTCATCTAGAGTGTGAGGAGGAAAGACATGTGGCTTGCTTGAAAAATCAACATGTAGAGCATGTGGTGTAGCTTTCCCCCCTTTAGTTGCAACTTCATAATCATCATGGATATCAACATCATCATACTTTGAAGGATATAACTCTATAACAAATCCATTCTTCAATGTCACTGGCCTGAAATATGTAGGATTTGTCTCCGGTGGACTAGGCAAGAAAGGTGGAAATGCTTCTTTGCTAGGAAGAGCTTGCTGGGCAATTTGTTTCTCTAAGATGTGTGCATGAGTGGCTATAGTCTCCACCTTAGAAGAGAGTTGGCAAATGGAACCCTTCATTGATTGTATTTGTTGATGGAACTCCTCATTTTGCTACATTTGAGCTGAAATAACTGTTGCAAGCATGGACTCTAATCTAGAAGTTACTTGTGGTTGTTGTGGCTGAATGAAATATGGGTTTGCATTGTTGTAGAAGCCCGGTGGACTGTAGCCCATTGGAGAATAAATAGAAGAAGCATAACATGTAGAAGATGAGTGTCCAAGCAACCCACATGCATCACAAATATTGTTGTCTATATGAATTAGTTGTGTGCTTAGAATCTCAAATCTTTGTGACAAAGTGTCTATCCTTGCTGCAATCAAGTCTATAGCATCAACCATGTGATCTTCCACTTGCATTTCAGAAGTAGTATGTGAAAAGGATGGGTGGTAGCTTGTAGCCGGACTCCATTGGCAATGATTTGCTGCCATATCTTCAATAATAGCATAGGCTTCTCTATAAGATTTTTTCATTAGAGCTCCATTTGCAACTGCATTAATAGACATCCTTGTATTGTAGCACAAACCATTATAGAAATATTACAATAGAAGCCAATTGCTTAGACCGTGATGTGGACAAAGATGTTGAAGATCTTTGAACCTCTCCCATGTATTATATAAGGTATCTCCATCCCTTTGAGAATAATTGATGAGTTGAATCCTCAGCTGTAAAGTTTTGCTAGGTGGAAAATATCTTGCCAAAAAGATCTTTAGGAGCTCCTCCCAAGTGCCGATTGACTTCTTTGGCAAAGTATAGAGCCATGCCTTGGCTCTATCTTTAAGAGAGAATGGAAAAAGAATTAGGTGTATCCCATCAGTAGGAACGCCATATATCTTTATGGTGTTTAGCAACTGCAGAAATTCAGCAATGTGGAGGTTTGGATCCTCCATTGGTGTCCCTCCAAATGCATTCAGTTGTAGCAATTGTATGATGGATCGGCTGATAGAAAACTCCTCTGCCTCAAATTCTGAAATATTAATAGGCCCACTCATGTGCATTGCATTTGTACCAAAGTAGTCCTTAAGAGGAAGGTCATCCTCCTTGATTAGTTCTTCATGTGGATCCGGAGGATTAGGTGGATGTGGCGTACATGGTGGTGGTGTATGTAGTATGGATGAAGATGGTGAATATGAGGGTGTGGAAGAATGTGGCATGGGTGTTGGTGGTATATATGATGGCGGTGAATTAGGTGTGATTGATGGTGGTGTGGATGAAGGATGTGTGGATGAGGGTGGGGCATATGATGGTGACATGGATGATGGTTGTGTGGGTTGTAATTCCTCCATACATGTTTGGGTTTCACTCCTTCTTGCTCCATGAGGGCTGCAAATGATGTGTTCATTTTCTGAAAGTAGAGATATGCACGGTTCAAGGATCTTTTTATGAACACCCCATATGCTCCTGCAAATAAACAAGGTGAGTGAGATACAAAAACAAACATGGAAGATATAACAAATTATGATGATCATGATGAATTATGATTTATGGATATGATGGTGGATATGAAGGTTGTGATCTAGTCTCATTTGCTTATCAACAACTCTTACTCTAAAAGGATTACTGATGCTCCCCGGCAATGGTGCCAAAAACTTGTTGGTTGTTTACACTAATGAGTTTCAATCATTAAGAATGATCTTTTACTCAACCAGCTATATCCCGCAAGTATACGAGAGTAGTTGTAGTCGAGGTCGAACATAAGGAGTGTTGGTTAGTTAGGCGCAAGAGTTATGATTTTCAATAATCTAGATCGTTGTACACAAGATGATTGGATTAGAACAACTAAGTTATATATTTAAAACAAAATAGTAAATTATTACTTAAGAAAGGTTAATATTCAAATTTTGAAGGATCCTAGACTTGGGATTTCACTATCACATCATAGCTTATATTAAAATATGAACTTAAACATGTTAATTAACTTGAAAAGGAGGTTTGTAGTCATCACTCACCTGCTCCCGGTGAAGTGATGATGATTTTTAACTCCATGCATCACTCTCGTGTATGTATTTCATTTCAAATCACAAACCTTGCTCCTCAACATAATCCCATCCACTCCCGCGGTCAAGGACAAGTTGCCAAAAGAGTAACTCCATACTCTCAAACACATCTTCTCAGATTATGAAAAAAACCATAAAACATGCAAGTATGATGGCCAATCACACAAACAAGAATTTCATATCTGAAACAACTCTTGGAACATGCAAGAAACTAACGTTTAGTACGAAATTCATATGTTCATACAAGCTATGACATGAGAGCTACTCTCCCATGCCCAAGAAAAAGAGTCTACTCGTCCATGATAGTGTACAGCAGAAAATGTGCAGAAATTTCAGAGTTTAGCATGGTTTAGAGAAGGAAAAGCTAAACAATCCCAAGGTGTAACCAAAGAAAGGTAGAATTCCGACTTGAGGACGAAATCCCACTTCTATAGCTGCTCCAAACCGGGCAAACTTCTCTCCCAAGAAGCTTGGTGGAGTGAAGAAGATCATTTGTACCTTGGAGAAGAAGCTTGGAGAAGAAGAGACGAAGAATGGAGGTTCTTTGGCAAGAAACCGCCTCTTTTCTCCTCCAAATCGCCCTCCTCTGCTCTAGGCTTGCTCTGGGACGAGGGAACTGACACAAATGACCGAGCATAACTGCCCATTAAGTTCCCACTTTATTTTAAAAAAAAACTCATATTTTTCAAAATGTTGAAACTGCCAGGTGCACGTCGTGCACCCAAAGTGCACGCCGTGTAACTTTTCAGAAACTTTCAGTTTGTTCCAGAATGCATTGCGCACGGTGTGCGCAGAAGTAATGCATGCCGTGCAACTTTTCAGAAACTTTCAGTCTGCTCCAGAATGTACTACGCACGGCATGCGCTGAAGTAATGCACACCGTGCAACTTTCCAGAAACTTTGGTCTGCTTGACGCTCCCAGGTGCACGGTGTGCACCTGGCTATTCTGGGCTGTTGTGTATTCTGCTCATAACTTTCAGTGTGTAGGTCCGATTTACATGATGTAAAAAGTGGTATTTGCGCACTTTCGAACCCCAAAATATGTAGATACTTGAGGAGTGATCCAATAAGTGATATTATGATATATTCCTCATCATTTCATTGCAAAATGTAGTACCTACAATTCAAACCATGAGACAAGTAAGAATAGCAAAAAATATAGAATCTAGCATGAATGAGAGTGATAATTGAGTCAAAACAACATGGAAATGCAACCAAACATGATCCAAAAAATGATATGATTTGTGCACATCAACTTCCATACATGAAGATACTATATTTTCATTTGGACTCAAAACATGCCCAATAGCCATTTCGGTCAAAGCATCATTACTTCCTCAAATATATCATTGTTATTCAATACCATGTAGAGGCTTCAACATGTCACCATCACACTTATTACCTTCAGACCGAACATCAACGTTTATCAGACATAAGGAATAGTTATGGCATTTCTAAGAGTAACCTAATAGAGTTACTTATAGCACTATGAATTGTGTCTATTCATCATTTCAACATTAGAGGAAGATAAATGTATTAAACTATCACCATTAAATCATTATAAGAATGATTCAACAATGTAGATTGGATATTCATCACAAATCAACATTCATAGATAAACCATCGGTTCTTTATCACATTAGGCAAACACATGGATAAAACCATCATTTCATTGGCACACTAAGGTAAACATTAGGGCAACCATTGTTTCATTTTTTTCTAATAGATAACTCATCAGTTCCTTTAATATAGATAGCAATACCATCGGTTCGTTCTTATATTTAATCAAAAACATAAATTCTTATACCTAGAACCTCCATCAGATCATTGATGAACTTAGAAAAGTCAAAACCATCAGATGATTGAAGCACTGAGCCAAAAAATGACCATCAAATTATTGATAAACTCAATCAAAACAATAACATCGAGTCATTAATATTACTTAACCAAAGCACAACCCTATATTCCTTTACATATAAAGTAAAAAGGAATCCATTGGTGCAAAGACACCAAAACCATCGAATTATGTGTTGGATAAACATCATTATATTCATCAAGTAAACCCATCGGTTCATTGATGCACATAACTAAAACCATCTGATTATTAGTATACTTATCTAAGAGTGTGAGCATCAGATCATTAGGATACTTAGTCAAAATCCAAAATAATTGAATCATGGTCACTAGTAAGACCATCGGTTCACATACTTAGCACAACTATAGAATCATATATCACACAAGTCATAACCATAAGATTGTGGGTTTAAACAACACCATCGGTTTCAATATTAAGCATAACCATCATTTCCTTTGGTATAATAGGAAAAACCATCAATTGATTTAAGGACTTTAGAAAAAACCTTCCATTCATGTGCTAAATAGAGCCAGTCGATCAGGTACCTAGTAAAACCATCGTTTCTTAGTTTAGTTGGTTAATCATTTCATTGAGTAGTAAAGCCATCAGTTGCAAGCAATAAGTAAAATTTAAGTTGCAAGAAATATGTAAGCCATCAATTGATAGAAATAGGTAAGTTGTTAGTTGTGAGAAATAGGTAAGCCATCGGTTGTAAGAAATGTGCAAGCAATTGGTTGTAAGAAATAGATAAGGCATCAGTTGTGAGCAATAGGTAAGCAATCGGTTCTCAACACTAGGTGAAATCAGTTCTTCTACACTAATAGAAACCATCATTTCTCAAGCTAAGTAAAACCATCATTTATCAAGCTAAGTAAGACCATCATTTTACTCACTAGTGAAACACCAACTGCCATGCACAAGTAAAAACCATCAATCTAGATACTAAGTATAACCCATTATTTATCATGAGAAGTTAAACCATCAATTCATAGTTCAAGAGAGAAATCAGTTCATTACACTTAACAAGTAACCATCGTTTCTATACTCAAGGTAATTTGTAACATCCCAAAATTTGAGGCCTCGGATAAAATGATCTTAAAAAGAATGATTGGACTACCCATATCACCAAGGTGCACCTCCTTTTCCGGGAGGCCATCACTAAAGAATTCCATTGTTAAGCGTGCTCAGCTTGGAGTAGTACTAGGATGGGTGACCAGTCAGGAAGTTGATCCTGGCTTGAGCGTGCATTAAGGCTAGTGGTGGTTTGTGGGGCCAGTCGTCATTCTTGAAACTCTACTAGAGCCTAGGGCAGTGGGCCCAGTTGTTACAAATGGTATTAGAGCCATAACCCCTCCAATAGGTGGGGCTCACATGGGCATGTGGCATGCCAGTCTTGAGCCGTACGGTTCAGACATGTTGGAAAGGGTTGTCCATGGTTGACGTAGCCACCCTTGCACTGGTATTCCGTGATTGGGAGCCGGGTGTCCATGGGTCATTTTGGGTCTACACTGAAATGGGGAAATATTATGAGGCCATATAGTTGAGTTTTGACGAGGACTTCAAGAGTCTAAGTGGGGGAGATTGTAACATCCCAGGATTTGAGGCCTCGAATAAAATGATTTTAAAGGAATGATTGGACTACTCATATCACCAAGGTGCACCTCCTTTTCCAGGAGCCCATCATTAAATAACTCTATAGTTAAGTGTGCTCAGCTTGGAGTAGTACTAGGATGGGTGACCAATCGGGAAGTTGATCCTGGCTTGAGCGTGCAGTTAAGGCTAGTGGTGGTTTGTGGGGCCAATTGTCATTCCTGAAATTTTACTAGAGCCTAAGGAAGTGGGCCCAGTTGTTACATAATCATTGGTTCATAAACTTGCAAGGTTTAGGTTAACTTACTTTCAAATAAGAACATACATAAGATCTAGGGATAGTTTACCCACACAAATACTACTACCTATGCTCAAATCTTACCCATAGGATCATCTTTCTACATATCACTATGTTTTATGCCAAGATCTACATATAGAAAGTTTAAAGTAAGCAAGAAACAAGATGATAGTTATATAACTTGCCTCAAGGAGGATGGTGAACGTCCAAACAGCAAGGTAGCTTGAACGAGAGAGGAGAAACCCTAGCTTTAGCACTCCAAACGTTCCTGGATGGATCCTTTATTCAAGAATAGGGAAGATCCAGAGCAAAGAGAAGAGAGAAGAGGTTCTTCAACCACATGCTCAAGTTCTACCAAGAACACCATGGATTCTCCCAAAGAAGATGAGAGAAGAAAAAGGGCAGAAAGTAAAACAAAGATAAGGAAGATGATCTTACTTGTTTAGGGCAAGAAACTAGGTTAGGAAGCTCCAAAAAATCCTAGAGAAGGCAGACCCAAACCCTAGAGAAACATGCAACCAAGCTTGATCAAGCTTCATCCTTAAGAGCTCTTGTTCTTACACCAACCAAGAGGGTAGGACCTCTCAAGCAACAAGAAGGAGATGAAGGAGTGCAAAGAGTTCATTTAGGAGAGAGGAGAGGAGCATATAAGGCCAGATGAGAGATGAATGTGGTTGAGGGTTGAAAGCATGCTTGCCAAATGTCAAAAGGTAGAAAAATCCCATCCATGCAAAATAGATATGCCATCGGTTTTCAACCTAGGAGATCCATCAGTTGGAAACCTAGGTGAAGCACTGAGTTGTATCATCAAAAGAGTCATCAAATCATGGCCATACTTAGACACATATGTAACCCTGATCCACCATCGACTGGTGCACACTACATGGAAAATCATCAATTCGTGTGCCTATAGGGAAAACGATCAAATACCATGCTTGGAAGGACGAACAAAAGCTCAACGCCTATAAATATATCACGTGACATGGGAATAAATTCAATGCTCGGCAGGAGGAAATAAACCTATGTGACTAAACATGGTTAAAATACTATTAGATATTAGTAGTTTAAATGTCACATGCAAATAGTGTAGGCAAGATCATAGTGTAGTCACTGTAATAATCAAGTAGAAAAAGGATGGAAGCATCCAACATATATCATTTGGGATCAAAGGTCCAATATACCTGAGAAGTAGGATTTCAATAATCACTAAAGAAATATGTGAATAATAGTTGGAATTCCAAAAATATTTGAGAGATATAAAAGGAGGATTATAACTCAAAACAAAACTTTTGATAACAATTAGGGTTTAGTTATTACATGCCCAAATAAAATCAGAAAGATGTGTATACATTGACGTTCACACGCTAACTCTAGCATGTACTTTGGTCCACTAGATTTGTAGCGCACTCTTGATCCTACTTGTGTGGATATAGGTGGATTTAGAGGAGATCATCATTTCCCTCCATAGAACAAAGACAGAGGTTTCACATAAAGTTTATTGTAGGTGTTTACTAGCCAAAACTATTTCTTACAAGAAGACAAATCACTTTTAAAAATTGAGGATGATTGGGTGTGTTTGGGACTATATATATACATGAGCTAGTCATATGCTACCGGTGTGGAAGTGGTACATTGTACCATGAAAGGTCAAGAAAGATTTAATAATATTTGTAACTATTACATTACATCGGGTAGTAATGGTGGTGACCAGTTATATGAGTAATAAAGTTGGAATACCATATGTTGTTTAGTATGGTGCAAAAACCATCTTGATTGTATTTAGTAATATTGGTTGGTTGGTGTAACGACTCATTAATAGTACTTACGGCTCATTATCAATACTTAATTAGAAAAATTAAAGAGTTATTGGCCAACTTTAGTAAGAGAATTGAGATAATGTATGAAGAAAAGTATTGCACTAAACTAGTGATCAATCATATTTAACTAACAAAAAACAAAGGGTTATCCAAGAGGGGACCTCACCTCAACCATATTCTTTTTGCTGATGATATGATCATCCTGGCAAAGGCTTCAATTGAACAAATGGAGATTGGTCTTCACACTTTGGGGGAATTTTGGTGTGCTTTAGGCCAGAGAATATGTTCAAGTGTGTTATAACATTTTCAGCATCATAGAAAAAGACATTAGTTTGTCAAAGTTATGTTTTAAATTATTTTGATTTAATATACTCGATATATAACAATAGGAGAACATCAAAAAAGATACTGCATGTAATATTAATGGAAATGAATTCATTAATTATCATCTTGTATTTTTATTCAGGAAAGGATTTATTAGCTTCTACAACAAGATATAGCTTGCCACCAACCATGGCTATCAAAGAACATTATAATTTGATTCTTTAACGTTAATTGTTAGTTTAGAAATGTATCAGAGTGTTTTATTGGTTTATAACAATGTTAATAATCATGTAGGAAATTATAAACCTTTTTCTAAAAAAAGAATGAGGCGTCAAACTATTGTGCCAAATTACCTAACATGACTATTTTACTTGTAATTAAGAGAAACAATGCATACTCCTAATATATATATAGGATATTAGTGACATTGATATCAAATCAACCACTCATTGTCAAGTAAGGATGTATATAATAATATTTAAAATACATTCTCCAGTCTAATTAGAGACCACATTGTTGTTTGATAAATATATTGAATCTCATTACATTGAGAATATAACATTTATTGGTCAACCATTTCGTAATAATTGCAAACAATGAGAAATAATTGTCGAATTTATCTTCATTATTGTATTACTCAATATAAAATTAAAATAAAGCAAATGGTTGTGGTGGAACAATACATGTCTATTCATCATGGAGACAAATAGTGTGATGGAGTGGACTTTTGGAATCCTAAATGTCCAACGACATAAGTGATTTCGTGCATGTTGAGTTATCTTAAGAGTTGCATGTCCTTTGGTGAAGTTTGGATGGTGATCGATATTTATATTATGATAAATATCCCGAAGTTAACATTGTTTTGAGGAATTTAGTTGATAAGTCGAACAATTGAGTTTTGGCACCAAATTTGAGTAGAATGTATTTTGAGAGATACGAAAGCTACGGTTTAAATTTGGTGGCAATTGGAGACTCCTAGAAGAGGTTATGTAAAGTTGAGTTTGATGAGATAATGCATATACTGATGTCCCAAAGTTCAGATTATATATCCTAAGTTTTGATATAAGGTAGTACCACACAACTTTAGTCCAAGTTTCTCTATGGATAAGCAACGTGGAGTCATGTTGGTGCTAGGATGGTCCGATCTCATGGTTGGTGTTTATCCCCAAACACCACGCTGAGAGTCATGGATCAGATGAAAGATGATCCACCACACAACCACGACTTGGTGTGGGTTGAGTACGTGCGTGAAGAGGGAAACTGGCAGAGCAGTTACCATCGCGTAGATGAAAACCACTACCCGGCCCTTACTACAGGTTTCTCGCTTAGAAACAACCGAGACCTGACAGCCAGTTACCGTCCTCGCTGCTCTCTCCATCCTCATCCTTTTCACCGGAGAAACGAGAAGAAGGAAGGGAGACGAGGAGGGGCAGGGTCCTCCCAAGTCCTCGCTATGGCAGAGCCTTGCGTAGGAGGGCCTTGTGGAGGTGAAGCAATCAATGATCATAGACGGTGTAGTGCCAGTTCTCGCCGGCGTTGGTCTGGGCGGCGGCGCACCAAAAACTGAATCACGCAGATTCGTGCGTCGACGTTAGGCGAGGAGAGGCGAGCAAGCTCGAGGTGCTAGCGAGGAGATATGTGGCTGCACATTTAGTCCTCGTCGGAGCTCCTCTGTGCGGCGGCGCCTGCGTGGAATAGAGTTCCGCTGGGGGACTCTGTTGATGAGCACGTGAGAGAGAAGAACATGCCACGATGGTTTTGTGCTGGGAGGACCAATTTTGGGAGACGGAGCCATCGAGCGGAGAGTCGACGGCCGCAGCAAGCAGCTGTGGCGGCGCTCCGTAGACACGAGAGGCAGATCGCTACGTGGAAAGAAAAGGAAGAGGAGAAAGATAGCAGGGAGCCTTGGAGCCGTTGGTTTTCCTCACCGGACAAGAGTCGTGCGGCGTCGTCTCCGCAAGATAGAGGCCAGCGGAATGCGTCACGCGAGAGGAAAGGGGAGCTGCCCAGCGTGACTTGCCCTGAGATTGCGACTGCGAGGAGAAGAGATCGGCCGTTGCCTGCTGTGCGGCGACGGCTTCGTCCAGGAGCAGATCCCAGCGGCGCTGGAGAAAGGATACGCACACACAGGAAGGGAACCGGCTCCAACCCCCCTGAACCAACCCTGAACCGGCCCGCAGCCAGCAAAAGGGGCAGCGCCAGCCTAGTAGACACGTGGTCACCTTGGATTGGCTGTAATAAGGTAAATCTTCACAAAAATCTCAGATCTTGTATAATGCATAGTAAATACATCCAAAGTCAGAAAAATACAAATAAAGTACCCAAATTCTCAGAAAAATTAGTAGAATAATATGAAACCTTTATATCAGTCTTTTGATGCCTAAATATCAGTGATATCATGTAAGATGTGTAAGACCTGTTTAATGAGCAATAAATACCAAATGATGGCCTAAAATTATGATATCATGTAAGTAAGTCCATAATCATGTTTATAGTGCACCTGATGTCAGTTATGGTCATGATGATGTACGAAATCATGTAAATTGCTTAATGGACATAATTAGGGCTTATAACCCTAAATAAAATGTATTAAATGCATACATGCTCTATAAATGATGAAATTCACAAATTAAGATCATATCAGTATCTGGAACCTCAGAATTAAATATGAAATCAATATGATACACATAATCTATGTTATATGATGATGTTTGCTCTTAATGTGATATAAACCCTAATTTGAGTAATGCATGTAACCTAGAGTTAACGTGTGACATAATGTTAATATGTTCAGATGATGAACTTTGATAATGAGATGTAATCTGGAAAATGATATCAGTGAGATAATCACAAGACAAGAATACAAGTAATCATGAGAATACCATAACGAACTAAGTGAAACCCTAATGAACACGAATAGGGTTAAGATGAGACGTATGAAGATGAGAACCTGATGATAGTATATGGTCTTGTCTTGATCAGGTTTGACCAAGATTACAGTTGACATCAGTGGCATATGTGATTAGGATGTCTCTTTGGAAGGTACGCCATTACCTCTTACTTGGCTTATTATACAATATGCTTGTGTTATATGGTAGTAAAGACTTGGCATATGATATTGATTGAAATGATTGTTCTGGTATGATATGTTGCATGATTTTCCATACTTATTACTATGAACACATGAAACATAAGATATCTGGTCCATCATATGATAACACTAAACTCTTTGGTAGTACAGTGCATTGAAGTGATCTCAAACTCTTTGGTAGTAGATCACATGTGTTAGATCTCAAACTCTTTGGTAGTAGATCACACGTAAAATGATCTCAAACTCTTCGGTAGTAGATCATAAGGCCTGAAAAGCATCGAAGCCCTAGGGGCAGATGTACGAGATATATGATGGAAATATGATTAAAATATGTGTTCTCTTTTGTTAATGAACATCTTTATGCAAGTATATGTTTTTCTTATATTCTTCTGTTACTGCCAAGTATTAGTTTTATCTTATTGCCAAGATATGATGAGAGGTAAATAAAAGACACGTAGGCGTACTCAGTACAATATTCTTGAAATATTGTGCTGACGTGTACCGCATGTAATCTTTTGTTTAGGTTATGGTTTTGCTCTTGAAGATCCAGGATAGTGAGAGTTGTGTGGCGAGCTGATGTACAGGTGGACCTGTTGTCTTAAGATCCTGTTGTTTTAGAATGTAGTACATGTATATGTTTAAGTTTGTCGTTCAATATGTAATATCAAATGTTGTAACAATTCATGTTGTAATTATATGTTGAATGGTGAACATGTGTTGTGGTTGTTTATTGTTCATGTACATGTGCTACTGATTGTTTCCTTCTGACTCTCTCGATTTTCTTCTTCTTAGCCTAGTGTGGGATGTTTAAATTGGGATTCTCGCTGAGGTGAGGGTTTCAATTTGGACGTCACACATCGGATTAAGTTTTAGAAAATCCGGGGACGTCACAGGTGGTATCAGAGCATGAACAATAGTGAAGCCTGACATTTGCTCATTATGCAACGCAAAACTAAAGAACCTTGAACTTAATAATTTTTAGGGTTAGATTAGTCGTCTTTTAGAGACTAGATCTGACCTAGCCTCTAGGTTAGCACCTAGATGTCCGAGAACTAGGTCTAGACTGGTGCTTGTTGAGTAGCAAGTCCTGATATGTCGTTCTTTCCTTGTAGTGCAGCGGTATGGGACGTTGCACTATTTGGAAATAACGTGCATCAAGGGAAGAGAAACCCTAGACATATTGCGCACGTTGTCTAGCGTAGCTACACTAGTCTACCCCTTGTTCTCACCCTTTTCACTAGTTTTCATGACGCTGGACTCTCTACTATGTGTGGGACACTCGTTTTCAGGATTTGGTTTTTGATTCCAATCGGATCGAACCTCAATAGTTTTCTCTGATGTTTGCTTTATCGGAGAAAAACTATATAATATTTTATTATGTATATGTATTACAAAAATGTGTCCCCACACATGTATGAGTAGGAGGTGGTCATGCAACTTGAGTGAAAGTGAATGACATCAGTCTAGAAGAGAGAGTAGTTCTAGATTAGATGTCTAGAGCCTTGTTAGAATATATGATAGTTGGAATAGACAAGATAAGTTTTGATGATATGATGTAAGTCTTATATAGATGACATAAGATAATATAGGACGATCTATGTTTGTCTTTGAGGATGTAAGTTTACTTTTGAGGTTTTGAGATAAGTTTTGATGATGCAAGTAACTAGGCTTTTATGAGATAAGATAAGCTAAGCTGAGACAAGGATGTGAATCAGCAAGAGCCTCAATCTCTTTTACGAAGGAGGACCTCTAGTGTTAGGACCAGTTTTGGGGTTAACTCCAGAGAGAGTGAGACCCATTGGGAGAAGGTCAGAGAACCTAAACTCCAAGATATGAAATTATGAGATATGTGATATGATATGTCCTAAACTAGACTACTCCTGAGTGATTGAGTTGAGTATCTTTATGCATGATTTCTATAGCCATCTTGAACCCTAGATGTCCTTGGGAGGACCAAACCCTAGATACAGAGAGAGGCTAACTATATATACACATGTGAATAAGGGAACATGAGAACCTACCATCTGGGTGAGGGAGAGAGCCCAAGACCCTGGAGGAGGTAGCTATGTTAGTTTCTGTGGAGCCTCACGCTCGGGTTGGTAGTTTCCCATATAGGAATCTAGTGGTTGCATGTATAAGAGAGTTTTAGGTAAGCATGTTTCATGGATAGAGACCTATGAAGAGTATGTCATGTCATGTTTTTGTTTTTGCTTGTGGCTAGATCTTATGAAGTTGATCACCAGTGCCAATGACGTAATCTGAGAACCCTAGACCAAGGAGGGAAGATAAAGTTTTTGTCATGAGATACTCATAGAGTTGAGTTAGCTCAGAGAGACTGAGAATGTTACTACCCTCGTCGTATGGGTTAGAGGAACCTCTTTTGGACTATATAAAGTTTTGATACATGTTTCATGAGCCACTTGTATAAGTTTGTTAGCACAACCATGATATACTATATGTAAGGATGTGATCGAATCTTGAGATATGATAGTGGATATGATATGATGGAAACCTAGAGATGGTTTAATAGATATTAATGCATAAATGGTTAACCATATACATAAATAATGATGAAAATATGATATAGTTGGTTAATCTTGTGATGAAAACTTTGTAAATGTGATAATTTAGTATGAACAATGAAATAAGATCATATGCATGAAACATGTTACATGAGGTGTTAATCTTAGTGCTTAATAAAGATGAAAGATATAGTTTGATAGTTAGCACAACATAATTATTATGACACATTGGTATGATCGATATGGATAAAGTGGGTTAACTTTAGTTAACTCCCTCCTAAAAAGCATATGTTAATGTTGAACATGTTCTAAGAACTATCTCAATAAAATGTTGATGACACCTTGACATAACGATTTAATCTTATTTAACTCCTTTAGAACATGGAATATGATGTGAAAACCCTAATGCATGGCTAAAGATAGGGAAGAAAATCTACATATGAGATATGTAATGACATAACCTAATCTTCTAAACCCTTGTTTGAGCCTTTTATGGAGTGGTTGTGCACCAAGATGGTTGTAAAACCCCCCTAATAAGTGCCTTGGATACATGGTTCTAGGTAACCTTTTTGGATATGTTGCACATAGTGTGGTTGCTACATGTGGATGGAGGCAAGATAAGGTTTTTCATGGAAGTATGAGTATGCTTTACTTTCGAGGACGAAAGTTCCTTTAAGATGTATATGATGTGACAAAATGGTTTTTGCTTTAATTTCGAGGACGAAATATCTTTTAAGGTGTGTAGGATGTGATGGAGTGGACTTTTGGAATCCTAAATGTCCAACGACATAAGTGATTTCGTGCATGTTGAGTTATCTTAAGAGTTGCATGTCCTTTGGTGAAGTTTGGATGGTGATCGATATTTATATTATGATAAATATCCCGAAGTTAACATTGTTTTGAGGAATTTAGTTGATAAGTCGAACAATTGAGTTTTGGCACCAAATTTGAGTAGAATGTATTTTGAGAGATACGAAAGCTACGGTTTAAATTTGGTGGCAATTGGAGACTCCTAGAAGAGGTTATGTAAAGTTGAGTTTGATGAGATAATGCATATACTGATGTCCCAAAGTTCAGATTATATATCCTAAGTTTTGATATAAGGTAGTACCACACAACTTTAGTCCAAGTTTCTCTATGGATAAGCAACGTGGAGTCATGTTGGTGCTAGGATGGTCCGATCTCATGGTTGGTGTTTATCCCCAAACACCACGCTGAGAGTCATGGATCAGATGAAAGATGATCCACCACACAACCACGACTTGGTGTGGGTTGAGTACGTGCGTGAAGAGGGAAACTGGCAGAGCAGTTACCATCGCGTAGATGAAAACCACTACCCGGCCCTTACTACAGGTTTCTCGCTTAGAAACAACCGAGACCTGACAGCCAGTTACCGTCCTCGCTGCTCTCTCCATCCTCATCCTTTTCACCGGAGAAACGAGAAGAAGGAAGGGAGATGAGGAGGGGCAGGGTCCTCCCAAGTCCTCGCTATGGCAGAGCCTTGCGTAGGAGGGCCTTGTGGAGGTGAAGCAATCAATGATCATAGACGGTGTAGTGCCAGTTCTCGCTGGCGTTGGTCTGGGCGGCGGCGCACCAAAAACTGAATCACGCAGATTCGTGCGTCGACGTTAGGCGAGGAGAGGCGAGCAAGCTCGAGGTGCTAGCGAGGAGATATGTGGCTGCACATTTAGTCCTCGTCGGAGCTCCTCTGTGCGGCGGCGCCTGCGTGGAATAGAGTTCCGCTGGGGGACTCTGTTGATGAGCACGTGAGAGAGAAGAACATGCCACGATGGTTTTGTGCTGGGAGGACCAATTTTGGGAGACGGAGCCATCGAGCGGAGAGTCGACGGCCGCAGCAAGCAGCTGTGGCGGCGCTCCGTAGACACGAGAGGCAGATCGCTACGTGGAAAGAAAAGGAAGAGGAGAAAGATAGCAGGGAGCCTTGGAGCCGTTGGTTTTCCTCACCGGACAAGAGCCGTGCGGCGTCGTCTCCGCAAGATAGAGGCCAGCGGAATGCGTCACGCGAGAGGAAAGGGGAGCTGCCCAGCGTGACTTGCCCTGAGATTGTGACTGCGAGGAGAAGAGATCGGCCGTTGCCTGCTGTGCGGCGACGGCTTCGTCCAGGAGCAGATCCCAGCGGCGCTGGAGAAAGGATACGCACACACAGGAAGGGAACCGGCTCCAACCCCCCTGAACCAACCCTGAACCGGCCCGCAGCCAGCAAAAGGGGCAGCGCCAGCCTAGTAGACACGTGGTCACCTTGGATTGGCTGTAATAAGGTAAATCTTCACAAAAATCTCAGATCTTGTATAATGCATAGTAAATACATCCAAAGTCAGAAAAATACAAATAAAGTACCCAAATTCTCAGAAAAATTAGTAGAATAATATGAAACCTTTATATCAGTCTTTTGATGCCTAAATATCAGTGATATCATGTAAGATGTGTAAGACCTGTTTAATGAGCAATAAATACCAAATGATGGCCTAAAATTATGATATCATGTAAGTAAGTCCATAATCATGTTTATAGTGCACCTGATGTCAGTTATGGTCATGATGATGTACGAAATCATGTAAATTGCTTAATGGACATAATTAGGGCTTATAACCCTAAATAAAATGTATTAAATGCATACATGCTCTATAAATGATGAAATTCACAAATTAAGATCATATCAATATCTGGAACCTCAGAATTAAATATGAAATCAATATGATACACATAATCTATGTTATATGATGATGTTTGCTCTTAATGTGATATAAACCCTAATTTGAGTAATGCATGTAACCTAGAGTTAACGTGTGACATAATGTTAATATGTTCAGATGATGAACTTTGATAATGAGATGTAATCTGGAAAATGATATCAGTGAGATAATCACAAGACAAGAATACAAGTAATCATGAGAATACCATAACGAACTAAGTGAAACCCTAATGAACACGAATAGGGTTAAGATGAGACGTATGAAGATGAGAACCTGATGATAGTATATGGTCTTGTCTTGATCAGGTTTGACCAAGATTACAGTTGACATCAGTGGCATATGTGATTAGGATGTCTCTTTGGAAGGTACGCCATTACCTCTTACTTGGCTTATTATACAATATGCTTGTGTTATATGGTAGTAAAGACTTGGCATATGATATTGATTGAAATGATTGTTCTGGTATGATATGTTGCATGATTTTCCATACTTATTACTATGAACACATGAAACATAAGATATCTGGTCCATCATAT
Organism: Alisma plantago-aquatica; assembly: GCA_963693085.1. NCBI lineage: Eukaryota > Viridiplantae > Streptophyta > Magnoliopsida > Alismatales > Alismataceae > Alisma > Alisma plantago-aquatica. The sequence continues at coordinate 1,457,856,053 of OY856411.1, forward strand.
GATAGCACTAAACTCTTTGGTAGTACAGTGCATTGAAGTGATCTCAAACTCTTTGGTAGTAGATCACATGTGTTAGATCTCAAACTCTTTGGTAGTAGATCACACGTAAAATGATCTCAAACTCTTCGGTAGTAGATCATAAGGCCTGAAAAGCATCGAAGCCCTAGGGGCAGATGTACGAGATATATGATGGAAATATGATTAAAATATGTGTTCTCTTTTGTTAATGAACATCTTTATGCAAGTATATGTTTTTCTTATATTCTTCTGTTACTGCCAAGTATTAGTTTTATCTTATTGCCAAGATATGATGAGAGGTAAATAAAAGACACATAGGCATACTCAGTACAATATTCTTGAAATATTGTGCTGACGTGTACCGCATGTAATCTTTTGTTTAGGTTATGGTTTTGCTCTTGAAGATCCAGGATAGTGAGAGTTGTGTGGCGAGCTGATGTACAGGTGGACCTGTTGTCTTAAGATCCTGTTGTTTTAGAATGTAGTACATGTATATGTTTAAGTTTGTCGTTCAATATGTAATATCAAATGTTGTAACAATTCATGTTGTAATTATATGTTGAATGGTGAACATGTGTTGTGGTTGTTTATTGTTCATGTACATGTGCTACTGATTGTTTCCTTCTGACTCCCTCGATTTTCTTCTTCTTAGCCTAGTGTGGGATGTTTAAATTGGGATTCTCGCTGAGGTGAGGGTTTCAGTTTGGACGTCACACATCGGATTAAGTTTTAGAAAATCCGGGGACGTCACAAATAGACTAGATAATTAAAGCTTTGTTGAATAATAATTAACAAAATATGTAATGACAACATTAAAGACTAATTTATCTCATATATTTATAATATAAACAAATGGGTTGTCAAGTAAAAATAAACTAATAACTTTTGCAAGATCTGTTAGCTTTATTTAACCTTCAGCGCACGCTGCAAGAATTTCCCAAAATATGCCAATTATTTATACAATATGAATGATATTATAAGATGTAAAATAAGTCAAGTTATTAGTTGGAAAAAATGGCAATTATGGAGTATCAAATTTTTAAATTGATATATCATAATCTTAATTTCAAAAACAATACAAGTTCCTAAAATAATTTAGTACAATGTCTCTTATAACTCCATATTACGTGCAATAATATATAAACAATTTCATGGTTTATATTATTTTGATCCCTTGGATTTGGTAGTTTTATCCAAAATTATGTTATTGAATATGTGTCAGTCTCAAATACAGTTCATGTAATTGAACTTAATATTGTTAAAATTTATTTTGTTACTGAATGATGTTTCCTAATCATGTTCTTGAAAGGAGGAAATAAATTACAACAGTTTTTTACTTGAACTCAATAAGTATTTAGTTTCTAATATGAGAATGAATTGTGAATAGTTAGTAAGATTTTCAAATAATTAAATTAGTAGGTAAATGAGGTATGTTTGATACTAAAATTTAGAAGATTTTATATTAAACTAGGAGTACTGAATAAATTATTAAAGCATTATTTCCTATTAGATTATACCATTAATTGGTATAGGGAATTTTGAGGAATTTTATATCCCTAAAAGAATATAACGTTCCAAACAATCTTTAATATAATACCAAAAGTTATAACATGTTATTACTATTTAAATTTAAGGTTTTGATAATGTTAAAGACTTAAATAAATTAAAGCTCATGATTATAAAAACATATACTAAAGTATTTCTTCAATTATTATTAGCAATAATTGTATTAGTTATCAAAATGAGGAGAGATTATATAATAAATTATGCCACCTGATTAAATTCATAAGTTGGATTTTTAGGATAACTAAGACAATGTATTGCACTAGGAGTGCAAAGGTTATTTTAAAAGTAAATTCAAGGTGTAAATAAATAATATCTTCAAATATGTTAAGCATTGAGCTATTATTTAAAATTAAGTTGATCACTAATTGATCATGATATCCATGTATATATATATATACATGAAAGGATATTCTTTATTTCTCTAAACCTAATAATAATGCATTATTAGTTAGGATTCTCTTTGTTACATCGTCATTTTAAATAACATACAATATTGCCCCTAGAATCAGCATAAAAGAAGATAAATTGCATTATAGCTTAATAATGTCTCTCTCACACACAAACACAAAAACAAATTGTCACCTCACCTCCCTCCCTAACTCTCCATTAAGTAACAATTTCTCTTGTATCCTATCACATGTCAGTTGTTATCTTTAACATGTTTAAAGCTTGCATGGGTTAAACCTGATCTAGCAATGAGTACATGTGAGTACAAGATACAGTGAATTCTGTCTTTTGTGCAACTTGAAGAAAAGTTTAGTTCCACATTGCCTACCTCAGAGTTGGAGCACTATTTTTATATGGAAGTACATGTGACCTTATTGTCCCTAAGAAGTAGGATGGATGTTGTGACCACAAGGTACACACAAGTAAAATGATAAGTGCTAACTACTTCAGTCAATGGGTCATGGTCGTCGGATTTGTTTTTTGTTTGTTGTCTCTTTTTGTAGAAAAATATAATTGTTAGTTATAGATAAATTTGGTCTATAATACTTGTCTAATTGTTTGAAAAACCAAATATGAAAGTGTCTCATCATATTTTGTGTATATGTAAAAAAAATATGAGATTGCGTCTTAGCAAACAAAATATGTGAATCTGGGACCCTTTAGGTGTGTTACAAATAATGCCCCAAATTTTATGTGAATTTGGGAACCGTTATATGTGTCACAAATATTGCCCCTTGGATGTATAGGTTAATCACTTCACTCTTAAATTTGTGATAAGCCTTAGATGCCATTTCTTAAAGCATGTCATCTCTACTCCTTAAGTTGTTGTTCCTTGAAGAGATTTCCTCTCATGTGCAAGTAGTCGGGTTGAGATGTAGGAAAGAGAGAGAGAGAGAGATCAAAGAGAAAAGTCAGCTACATCAAGCGAGATCTATGTGTGTGTTTCAATTTCCTTAATGTTCGCAAGTTCAACGCATTAACTAATATGCATTAGAGAGAAGGTGTCTGATTATGGGCAAGATGCAATGTTTAGTAATGAAGAAAGCATGGCAATATAGTAGCCACAACAACCAATCAATCATATGATATGGTCATGAACAAGAAAGATCTAAATGTTTAGAATGTATAGCTATTGCAAGTTTAACAAGTAGATAAGTGGGTTGATGTTATTTAAAGAATAAGTAGTTAGTTGTTGTTATGATGTGAAGAAGTGGTTATTATGATATAGGTTTAGCAACTAGGATAAAAAAAATTAGAACAGTTCAACTAAATCCAGAGGCACTTGGTGCCTCCTTAGAATAAGACAAACAATATGTCCATGGCATCACCACCGCAAACTAATGGGCATCACCACCCAATATAAAAAAGAGGCACCCCCCTCCTCAAAGATGGGTGTCACCACTCAACAACAAGTAAAGGGCATAGCCACCATATTACTAAGCAATAGACATTACCACCTTTTTATAGGTAAAGAGATGGTATTAAGTTAAAGAAAGACATACATCATCTACATAGGGAGTAACATTGACACCATATTGATATCAATGGTACAAAAATTTATATTAATACAATTGGATATGGGTATAATGCTTCTATTTGGATTCCTTAATGACACACATACAACAACTTTTTGTTAATTTCCCTTCTCAATTTTGTGTATCACCTGCTTTGAAAATATTTGGGACACATGTACATGAACTAGAGATCCAAACATCCTAACATCAGTCAAAAACCTAATACAATTGATAACTTGATGATGATGAAAATCTCTACCCTCATATGCAACCAAAATATTGTGTTGAGGAATCCATGACACTAAAATGAGATTTGAGGGAAACCCAAATCTCAACAAACCACCACCCATAGAGGAACCACATCCTCATACAAGGGTTCAGAAATAAGAGACGTCAATTAAATGACAACTGAGACAGGAACACTACCGACAACCAATAAATAGGAAAAAAGGAATATGAAACTAGACAAATAGAAGAAAAAAGGAAGAGTGTTGTAAGGGAAAGAATCGCCACAATAGGATACCAGAATAGAGATTGAAAGTAGATGCCCCAACACCTGAGGACTTTGACCTTGTCCTGGGAAAGAAGTGATACCTCTAGCTGAAGAATAAAGCACAAACGCCATCACAAAACCTGACTAGTCCCAACCATCCATTCAACACCCACTCCAGGGTCACACTTTAGTTGTTGATGTGGTCTCTAGTAGTAGATGGTGAGGAAAAAATCCCAGGGTGAGAAAGGTTGAGCACGTCGGCACCAAACCTCCTCCCCCGAGCCATAGTCGTCATTTACTGAGCATCCCTAGATTGCCTAGAGATCGGGAGAGATCATAGGATGGACCCAATTGGAACGGTTAGCATTACCACATATTTTCAATAGGATAATCACCAACAATATATACGGAATAGGATTCACCGCCAAATTCTAATATTTAAAAAATAAACACAAGGAGCATCACCTCCTAGGGTGTTATAATTAACTTTATAGTAGCGATCACGAACACATCGATGTTAATAGGGAAGTAAGATTTAGTTTGGTGAGATACATCACAAGTATATTCCATTTAGTGTGATTCCTCAAAAGGGATCAAACTAGGGTATCCATATCACAATATGTTGCAACAATTCAACTTTAAAATTAATACACAACTTGAGATAAAAATAGGCCGGTACACGGAAATTGGGTTTTCAACTACACAAAAGGAATTTTATGGTTCAATGTTGGATACAATAAGGAAACGACAAAAAACACAAAATGGATATATACTATTATTATAATAGATCATCGACAATACATGATCAAATAAAAAAATGCATTGGTGCTCATATAACCTATATAGTCAATAATATTAGGCTTACAAAGTTGGTTAAAAAGTGGGGTATATTTGGGGAATGCAATAAAACATAAGATACAATGTCGTTTTTTTAAGACAAAAAAATAGCATCCATAAATGCAATGACGATAACACAAAAGTAACATAAACTAATGTTGTCATCAACATATACCAATTTTTTTTAGAAAAACTAACATTACATACTCCATATTGTCCACAACATTTTTGTAAAGATTGATGGCATCATTTTCTTAAAAGAAAACTAACAATGTGTATTTGTAACCTCAGTTTCAAACAAACAACATATGTTAAAGATGTGAACTTTGTATAAGACTATTAATGTTACATATCTACTATTAGTAGTTCATCATCAAATCTATGAAATATAAAATAAAACACGCATACAACCTACACTTAACTTGCATTCACATTCATATATATCCATTTGTAGCCTCAATGTAAACACAAATACAACCTATAATTTTTTCTCATTCACATTTTTTGACTCAAGGTCTAAATTGACTAAACCCTTCTTTTGATTATGACTAACAATTCAACTTATTTTTGCATAATGCTTCTACTTGAATGATTTTAGATAAGATAAGACACTCACAATTCCTAAATTTGTGCATCCTAACTTGGAGAAATCAAGCCATACATGCATAAAAATCAATATTAAAGAATAATTAGTTTTGGGATGTAAATAACCTATAATTAAGCTTAATGAAAATTTAGAGCACTTAAACTAAATATAAAAACATTTTTTGGACATTTTTCAAAAGTGATTACAGGTTGTATTGTTGGGCGAGTTTGTCCTGGTGACAACTCAGATGACAGCCTGTCTGGATTTTAGCAAATGCCCATGGTCGGCTGAGTTTGTCTTAGTGACAACTCGACCAACACCTGCACTTTGACTTGTCATACACTACCATCGGTTAAGTTTCCTAAAGGGAAGATCAACTGACAGCATTGTACGGTAAAGTGCAAAAAAGTGTTTCTAACCATTTTGAGTGTTGCAAAAGTCGAAAATATATCTTTTGGAATACCCAAAACGAGTAGAATTTGATCCTAAGTGTCTCTATTGGCTAGTAGGCAACCTCAACTATAAATAGGAATCTTTGGGCTTCATCCAATGGTTAACTAAGCACTATGAAGGTCCATACATTATAGTTGGGTGAGATTTGCATCCTAGGAGCCTCTTTCTACTCTCATGAGCTTGATCACTTGTTACATCTATTAGAGTGAGTAGGATATTTGTAAGAGAGCTAGTCCGACATGTATATCTTGTGAGGCTCTCACTTCCTCCACCTCCCCATCTCTCTTTGTACCATGAAGATGAAGATTCTTTCTCTTGGATATGAGAGGTAAATAAGAAGGGAAGGAGCCCATTAGTGAAAGCTTCTCCTTGGTGACGGCGAAGTCAAAGGCGGAAGATCCAAGTCAAGAGTGGGTAAATACTTAAAGATAGAAGAGTTGTTGCAAGATTGGATAAGACCTTGGAGAAGGCCAAAGACTCGTAGTTGGAGTAGATAAGTCCTTGGTAATATAGAAGACTCTTGGTCATGGATAGATAAGTCCTTTGTAATGGTTATTGGCTCCTTGATCCTGAAAGGAATGCTAGGTACCATTGACCTATAAAAGGAACGTCGTATGTTGTAACTCTTATAATGGAATATAAGTAGTGAGACATGGTCGAAAATCCTAGAGGTTGACCTCTCTAGGTAGTGGACGTACATCTCCTAGTTTGGAGGTTGGAACCACTATAAATAACTTGTGTTATCTTGTGCTTGTTCAATCTCTCTCTCCCTTGCTATGCATGTTTAGTTGCACTCACAGTTCATACTTGCTATCTGGATGTCTAATGAATTTTGTTTAAGTGTTTTGAGATCTATTCACCCCACCCTCCAGAGCCAGTTATAGATCCAACAACATTCACAACAAGACATATTCATATTCACTTTCATTCACATAATCATTCACAATCATACGTGTATTCATTTTCATTCATAAATCTAAAGTTTCTAGTAAATAATTTTTTTTGTCAAAACCATCAGTTATCTCTTTACTACCTATTGTGTATTTTGGATGTATTATGGTATTGTCTTGACAATTTCTTTTACCACCACCACTTGTAGTTCATATGTCACCACATCCACAACCATAGTCGCCCACCTATACACTAAGTATTGATGTTGGAAGTGTTTCTAGGATAACACCATCTTTTCTTCTCATACTAGTCATTCTGTTGTCTTTCTTTTAATTTCAAACCTTGCGTCATGTACACTCCCGCAGTCACTTAGCAACAACTAGTTGTTGACTCATTACCATGCACTTATTGTACCATATCAGAAGTGCCTACAATAGCAACCCTAAACTCAATTAAAATCCTACGCACCACTTAGGCCCAACTATCGAGGTCTACAATGCCTCCATGGGTTTCCACCATCATGTTGTTGTCTTTGGATTGTCGTATGATAAATGGGTCAAGCAACACTTTTTGCAACAACATCCAATGTAGCAACTCCAAATCACAAGGTCTAATTCTCAGGAACCAAATCGTCCCCAAGTAGTGGTCTACAAGTCTTTACCTAATCAAAGATCTTCTCCCTTTTCCCCCTCATGTAACCCTACCAATGCTCACATCTCTCCCTTTTGTTGGACAAGGATGAGTCTGAGAAGCAACATCATACACTGCCCATATAGGCAATCAAGGAAGTGATTAAAGTGAATATAATTCCATTTACCTACCCATTGATTTTAATCAAGTGTCTTTTGTACACCCTATCCTAATAATAAAGAAATAGTTCTTCTTGTCACTAGTTTGTGATTTTTATTTTAAACACTTTTTGAAATACACCCTTGAAATTAAAACCGCAAACTAGTAACAAATATTTTTTATTAACATCGCTAGGATAGGGTTTACATAAGGCATTTACTTGAAATCAATCTTGAGGTAAACAAAGTCGTATGCACTATGGTCATGACTTGGATTATTACCTCATCAACAAATGATGATAATGCTCAGGCTCATCCATGTTAACCAAAATAAGGAGGTGAGTGTTGGTAGGGCTATAATAGCTAGAGAAAAGGTGGAACATCTCCAATTAGAATGAATCTTTGTAGACCAATATTTGTAAATGAATTGGTTCTACATTAGTAGGCCTTCATGTCTTAGAGTTGCCTCACCATATGTTACTACAAAAACTACTAGTTCTCAGACGATGGCTCGGAGACAACAACATGTTGGTGGAAAGCCATGTAGGTCTTGCCTCAAGGTCAGTTAGGTCAATGTTGACTCATGTCTAAATTGACTAAATCCATGTTTTGATGATGACTAACCATTCCACATATTGGTGTCTAATGTCTCTACTTGAGTGATTTCAGATTAGGCATAGACACACTCCAAATGCCCTAACTTGCGCATCTCAAATTGGAGAAAAGACAAGTCAAAGTCAATACAAGTGCGCGTTTTCGTAATTGTTGTAAATCCATTAGAATCATGTTGTAGATCACTTGTAATGATTGTATGACTTGTAATTAATCTTGGAAAAAATAAGGAGCACTTAGATCGAATGTTTACGCACTTAAAAGCCATTTTCCAAAATTCACATCAGGTTGTTCATTGGTCGAGTTGTCAATACACAAAATCGACCGATCCTGATTGGATCTTGAAAATGACTTTTGATCGGTCAAGTTTACACTTCATAGAACTCGACCGATGGAGTACCTGACCAATTTGATTTTCATTGGTCGGTCGAGTTTCCCCAGGACAAACTCGACCGATGGTCTGAATATCGACTTTGTCTTTTACTATATCGATCGAGTTACCCTTATAGAAACTCGACCGATTACACTATATGGAAAAGTGCAGAAAAGTGCTTCTAGCCGTTGTAGAGTTGCAACAAGTGAAAATATATTTGTTGCAAGCCACAAAATGGCTAGTTTTCATTCTCAAGTGCTCCCAAAGGCTAAGAGGCATCCCCAGTTATAAATAATACCCCTTGGGCTTCATTCCAAGGTTGATCATTCAATGCAAAACTCTATGTGAGGTTCCTATTCTATAGTTGAGTGCTTCCTACAGCCTCCTCTCTCTCTCTAAGCTTAATCACTTGCTACATTCATTAGAGTGAGTAGGAAATCTGTAAGATAGCTAGTCCTACATGTATATCTTGTGAGGCTCTCACTTCCACCACCTCCCTATCTCTCTTTTTAACCATGAAGATGAAGGCTCTCTCTCTCTTGGCTAAGAGAGGTGAAGAAGAACAAGGGAAGGCATCCCTTGGTGAAGATCAAGGCTGAAGACTTAGAACAAGAGTGGTAAGCCCTTGGTGAAGGCAGAAGACTCCTTGCTCAAGTGGGTAAGTCCTTGGTGGAAGCTTCTCCGAGTGAAGGTGAAGTCAAAGGCGGAAGACCCAAGAAGAGTGGGTAATTCCTTGAAGGCTGAAGACTTGTGCAAGAGTAGGTAAGTCCTTGGAAGAAGGCAGAAGACTCCTTGCAAAGTGGGTAAGTCCTTGGTAAGGTTGAAGACTCTTTGTATTGGATAGGTAAGTCCTTTGGTTGGTCATGTATTGTAAGTCTTATAAATGAATATAAGAGTGCAATGGTTAGGAAATCCTAGAGGTTGACCTCTCTAGGTAAGTGGACCGACTCACTTCTAGTTTGAAGTCAGGAACCACTCTAAATAGCTTTTCAATTAGTGTATCTTCAATCTCTCTCTCCCTTACTATGCATGTTTTAGTTGCACACAAATTTCCTATTTAACAACCTTATCTTATGATATATCTAGAAGGTCTAATGAATTTTGTTTAAGTGCATTCAGCTCTATTCACCTCCCCCCCCCTCGAGAGCATCTAATCACCCATCTAGGATCCAACAAGTGGTATCAGAGCGGGCTTCTCCAAGCATCCTTCAACAAGTAGGAGAAGATGGGTGACTACCAAGGAGGGAGATACTCGATCAGCCTACCAATCTTTGATGGGAGTAATTTCCTCTATTAGATAAGAAGGCTTCAATTCTACATCCAAGGATCAAGTCTTGAGATGTGGCAAATGGTGAACAGCCCATACAAGCTACTGAAGACAAAGATTGAAGAATGGGATGATGCTACCTTGAAGAAAGCAACATTGAATGCTAGAGCCATGCACATCCTCTATGCCTCCATGACCTCCACCGAGTTCAACCGGATTTCTTCTTGTGATACGGCCTATGAGGTATGGAGAAAGCTATGCATCACCTATGAGGGGACAGATCAAGTGAAGGAAAGCAAAGTCTACATGCTCAAAGGGCTGCTTGAGAACTTCAATATGGGAAAGGAGGAGAAGATAGAAAACATGTACTCAAGGCTCAACACCATTGTGAATGGTCTTGCTGTTCTAGGACATCCTATGAGTAGAGGAGAGATCAACACTAAGATCATTAGAACTCTCCCTAAGAGGTGGGAACCCAAGGTGACTTCCATTGAAGAAGCAAGGTCTCTTAAGGATGTCCCTATTGAAGAGCTCATTGGAAATCTACAAGTTCATGAAGCCACACTTGACAAGAGGGGGGAAGTAGAAAGATAAGAACAGAAAGAACTCAAGAGAATGAAGAAGGCTGAAATCAAAGCTCAAATCAAGGCTATTGTTGGTCAAGCTTCTCCATCCTCTCAAGTTAAAGAAGATGCCATGTACTCCAAGGGTAAACTCTACAAAGGCAAGTCCTCCTCCATCCGGTGCTTCACATTTGGAAAGAAGGGTCACTACAAGGAAGATTGCCCAAAAGGCAAAAAGACTCATCTTCACAAGAGAAGAGAAGAGAATTACAAGAAGAGGGAGAAATGGCACTCAAGCTCAAGTGGCTCCTCCAATTCAAGCTCAAGTGAAGAATTAAGTGAAGGGTCAAGTGGAAGATCAAGCTCTAGTGAAGAAGGAGAATGTCATTTTGCTCTCATGGCATCAACAAGTAAGGACTCAAGTGAGGTAAATCTAAACTCTTTAGATAAAGAATCTTTGATTGCTATTATTCATGATATGTGTGCCTCTCTTAAGTCTTCTAAAAGGAAAAAGAAAAAGCTTGCTAGAATTGTTGATAATATGCATGTAGAACTAGATGATCTTGAATATGTTAATTCTTGCTTTCTTGATGACAAAAATGTTTGTCTTAGCCAAGTAGACTCTCTTAAACTTGAAAATGCTAGTTTGCTTGATAAGATTAAATTTCTAGTAGCTCAACCTCTTATGCCTAGTTCTAATGAAGAGCATACTTTAATTGTTGATTCTCTCATGCATGATATTGATGTTCTTAAATCTGAAAACAAGGACAAAGATTTTGCTTTGCAAGGATTAGAATCTAAAAATGGTGTTCATCTTTCTAAGATTGTTGTGCTTGAAAATGAGAATGCTTCCTTGCTTGCTAAAATCAATGTTCTTGAATTTTGTTCTAGTTCTAGTAGTAGAGAGAATGATGTTGTTGCTCTTCATATTGATAGAGATTCTTATTTAACTAAAGCTCTTTGCTTAGAAAATGATCTTTTGCATGCTAGAGATAATATCAATAATTTGTCTTCTACTATTGCTTCTCTTAAGCATGATAATGACAGTTTGAGATCCACTTTTCAAAGATTCTTAGTTGGTAAAAAGAGTCGTAACGACATCCTACACCATTCTACTAAACAAATTGGTAGACATGGTTTAGGATATGACAGTATTCAAAGGAAAAACAAAGGTAAAGGACCTCCAATATTCCATGGAGAATCCTCTAGTTCCAAGACTATGGGCACATGCAACTATTGCAATGATTTTAGTCATTATTCTACTTGTTGTCCTTTTAGGAAAGCACCCAACAGCAATAGGACTTGGGTTGTTAAACTAACCCCTTCGGACCCAAAAACATGATTGTGGACCATTTCATCTTTCTTCTTGTAGGTACTTGCAAATGGATTAACTTGAGCTATTGAATTACAAATTGACTTTTCAATCCACATGAAAGAAGAAAAGTGAGATGTGTATGAGGTGAAAACAAGTGGAAAAGCAATGGTAAGCACAAAGGTAAATGTTTACTTGCTTATAACCATTTCTAACTTGTTTTTGTCAAGATAGTGTGCACTATACATATGTTTTTTGAGTCAAAAGTGGTATTTTGTGTTTCTCTTCACACTCTTGCTCAAAAACTATTTCAAATGCTTTAATAGTGCATTACTAACTTGCTTACACATGTTTGGATATGGCTTATATCTTTAGCATGCCTTTAAATATGTTTTTATGAAATATATGTGATTTTTGACAGCAGCTCTGTCGGTTGAGTTTGTCCCAATAGAAACTCGACCGATAGGCACCAATGGGTGTTTCCAGTAGTTGTCATCAGTCGAGTTGTCAATGCACAGAACTCAACTGATAACATTGTGCACAGATTATACATTTGGATTATTGAATGAGAATTTCCCTCTCAACTAGATATTCTCAACAATAGCCTTATTCTTTGGCACCCCTTTGGTACCTTTATATATGCATATTTCCATGTTCTAAATTCCCTATCTTGCTTACAACTCTATCTCTCTAATTGCTCTAAATTGGCATATCTATATCTTGCAATTACTTGCTTTGAGTTGTTTTGCATGTTTTGATGATGATCTCTTTGGATCTCTTGGTTGTGTCTTAAATTGCTTCCGTTGTTCTCTAACTTGCTACATCTATCTAGGTGTATATCTTTTTTTATACAACCTTGAGGTTCTTAGTGGTAATCATCTTTTGGTAATGGTGCATATTTGTATGTGAGTTATATCCTTCCCTGCTTCTAAAATTGCTTATCTCTTTGTTTGGATATATCTCTACATCCACTCATAGCTTGCTTTATCTTGTGTATCTTTTAGTATCTCTTGCTATGATCTAGATCCTACTAGTAGCCATAACTTGTGATATCATCTACTAGTAGTTCACATACATGTAGTTCTAACCTTGTTTATAATTGGCATATTTTCTCATCTAGTGGTATTTCACTATATTCTATGCTTGTATCTTATCTCATACATGCTCAAGATTGTTCCTTAAATTGCATATCTACTATCTTGAGTTGCTTTCATAACATTGTCATGCAGGGTACATAGATCTACATTATATGTAGAAATTGGAGCGATTTTTGGATTTTATGCATATTTTGCTCCAGTTTCAATTTTTGCTGCAAGAGTAGTGTTTTTAATGCAGAAACGGCCTTTTGAGTAAGGCTCGTCGCTTTGCCATGAGCCCTGACACTTTTCGGGCAAATTCTGTCATCTTTAGGGTCAAAATTGCATTATTTTTTGCAGCACTTTATCTTGCATTTTAGGTTGTTCAAGTGCATGCTTTAACTTGCTTTTCTTTCTAAGCTTGGACAAGCCCCTATCGGTGCTCTTCTACTCTCCTCATATAACTTTTGTTATCTCCTTTCTCTTAACAAGTGGTGTTCTTATTTCTTCATAACTCCACTTTTTGAAATGACAAAGGGGGAGAAAGGTATGTCTTCTTTTGACAAAATAGGGAGAAGGCATGTCTTACATGAAGAAGAGAAGCATGTTCATGTAAAGGGAGTAGGTAAAGGGGAGAAGACATATATGTGTAGAACATATATGAGTATAAGACATAGTTTCTATAAATGTTATGAAAGCTAACCATGCAGGAGAAATAGCATCAATTGAGGGGGGTATGAGAACTCCATGTGCATCAATTGAGGGGGAGCATATGAGCTCAATCCTATTGAAAATCCTAGGTTTCTCCAAAGGTATGATTTTACTTAAAAGCTTTCAATAAATTTATGGAATGGTTTGTCATCTTCAAAAAGGGGGAGAATGTTGACTCGAGGTCAATTAGGTCAATTTTGACTCACATCTAAATTGACTAAACCCGTGTTTTGATGATGACTAATCATTCCACATATTGGTGTCTAATGTCTCTAGTTGAGTGTTTTTAGATTAGGTATAGACACACTCCAAATGCCCTAACTTGCGCATCTCAAATTAGAGAAAAGACAAATCAAAGTCAATACAAGTGCACGTTTTTCTAATATGATGTAAATCCATTAGAATCATGTTGTAAATCACTTGTAATGATTGTATGACTTGTAATTAAGCTTGGAAAAAATCAGGAGCACTTAGATCGAATGTTTAAGCACTCAAAAGCCATTTTCCAAAATTCACATCAGGCTATTCTTCGGTCGAGTTGTCAATACAAAGAACTCGACCGATCCTGATTGGATCTTGAAAATGACTTTTGATCGGTCGAGTTTACACTTCACAGAACTCGACCGATAGAGTACCTGACCAATTTGACTTTTATTGATCAGTCAAGTTTCCCCAGGACAAACTCGACCGATGGTCTGAATATCAACTTTGTCTTTTACTCTATCGGTCGAGTTACCCTTATAGAAACTCGACTGATTGCACTGTACGAAAAAGTGATAGAAAAGTGCTTCTAGCCATTGTGGAGTTGCAACAAGTGAAAATATATCTATTGCAAGGCAAAAAATGTCTAGTTTTCATTCTCAAGTGCTCCCAAAGGCTAAGAGGCATCCCCAGCTATAAATAGGACCCCTTGGGCTTCATTCCAAGGTTGAGCATTTAATGCAAAACTCTATGTGAGGTTCCTATTCTATAGTTGAGTGCTTCCTACAGCCTCCTCTCTCTCTCTAAGCTTAATCAATTGCTACATTCGTTAGAGTGAGTAGGAAATCTATAAGAGAGCTAGTCCTACATGTATATCTTGTGAGGCTCTCACTTCCACCACCTCCCTATCTCTCTTTTTAACCATGAAGATGAAGGCTCTCTCTCTTGGCTAAGAGAGGTGAAGAAGTACAAGGGAAGGCATCCCTTGGTGAAGATCAAGGCTAAAGACTTGGAGCAAGAGTGGGTAAGCCTTTGGTGAAGGCAGAAGACTCCTTGCTCAAGTGGGTAAGTCCTTGGTGGAAGCTTCTCCGAGTGAAGGTGAAGTCAAAGGTGGAAGATCCAAGAAGAGTGGACAATTCCTTGAAGGCTGAAGACTTGTGCAAGAGTAGGTAAGTCCTTGGAAGAAGGCGGAAGACTCTTTGCAAAGTGGGTAAGTCCTTGGTAAGGTTGAAGACTCTTTGTATTGGATAGGTAGTCCTTTGGTTGGTCATGTATTGTAAGTCTTATAAATGAATATAAGAGTGCAATGGTTAGGAAATCCTAGAGGTTGACCTCTCTAGGTAAGTGGACTGACTCACTTCTAGTTTGAAGTGAGGAATCACTCTAAATAGCTTATTAATTGGTGTATGTTCAATCTCTCTCTCCCTTGCTATGCATGTTTTAGTTGCACATAAATTTCCTATTTAGCAACCTTATCTTATGATATATCTTGAAGGTCTAATGAATTTTGTTTAAGTGCATTCAGCTCTATTCACCCCCCCCTATAGAGCATCTAATCACCCATCTAGAATCCAACAGTAGGCATTATAGACCTCGACAACTGGGCCTAGGTTGTAAGTAGGGTTTGAATGAGTCCAGGGTTGTCTTCGATGGTGCCTTCAAGATGCTACAATAAGCCCCCATGAATGAATCAACATTTGATTGTTTCTCGATGACTGCATGAGTATATATGTCGCAAGGTTTAGAATAGAAAGAAAGACATCACAAGGACTAATTGAAAAAGAAAAGAGGAGCTTGATGAAGAAACAACTCCATCGATAGATCTTGAGGTAGGTAGGTGGGATAAATTATGATAGGTAACATATTGTTGCTGGTGGTGCCTGTGGTTGTGGGCCAGAAGTACCACAATAGACAAATTCTTCCATATACAACATCCTAATCAATAATATTAATTTTCCATTGTTTAAATAAATGAGGAATTAGATAAACATGAACCAATATTCATCACATTTGATTCACTCAAGATCTTGACAATATGAATCATATTATATATGTGATTTCAACATCTATGAATAAAGTGAGCTAGTACTACATATATAACCAACATACATGTATCGCTAGCTACCTAACAGATATAAAGTCATGAGAAGCTTCACACTATCCATAACAATAACTAGAAAGAAACAATGTGGGCAATGTGAAGAAGAGGACGGTGAAGATGAGTAAGAGATAATTGGTCAACATACATATATACCTAAGTTGCAAACAACATATCGTCTATTTCTCTCAATGTTCAATGGTCCTGCCTTTTTTAATTTGGTATAAAATAAGTAGAGAAAGATTAACAAATTGAAAACCATTTACCACTAATAGAAGATAAATGTTCTTCTATTCCTGACTTGGGTATAAATTATGTAAACCTACGAGTTTGATCTTACTCATAGACATATTTCTCTTATACATATATATTGTAGTGTTTCTTTCAAATTATTCTCATGGTTGACATGTAGGTTTTGTACAAGATCCATGTTCAATATGTAATTTGCAAATATGCACCCTCATGTCTATCAGGTATCTAGCATTACATCTAATATCAATTTATAATGCTCACAATTACAAGATTTAGATAAAAACAAGGGTAAAATCTCAAGGTAGAGAAAATAGAAGCAAAAAGAGTAGAACTATCAATAACAAATGGTGAGAGAAGTCAACAATGGCAACACTAGCAATAGAGATATCAGCTACAAGATGACTCTATCAACGGTGTACGATGGCAGTACAAATGAGCTTGGAATTAGCGACGCAAAGGATGGCATGCAATGACAACAACAAAAAGGATGAAAACAACAATAACAACATGGTCACCACCACCAACAACAACACTATACGATAACAACAACAGGAGCTGACAGGAAACTCCTTTGGAGGACTATCGAAAGGAGGAGAGAAAAATCACCAACACTAGTATGAGGACATTGGAAATGGGAGGAGGTTGCACCATTCATCAAGGAATAGCAAGCCACCGCCATCAAAGGAAGAAGAAAAGAGGGTCTGTACGTGCAAAGAAGAATGGGGAAGAAACCTATTGGCGTGTGATATTTAGTGGATTTAGCATTGGTTCCATCACAAAATTTGACACTACAGATAAGAGATTCCCTATTTTTTATCCATCGAGAAGGGAAATCATATTATCATATATTGATAGAGTAGAAGACAATCACCCTCCTTTATAGAGGAGAAGGTGGATTTGATTCTAAAGACTTCCATAACTAAATAGAATCTATATGGGACTGGAGATTATGACCCATATGTCATGTGATGTGAATTTTACTTCTAACACTCCCATGTATGCTAAAATGTCAGAGAATCACATGCCTATCTTGGATGACAGACATAAACAAGACACACAAGAAACACATGATAACCCTAACCAAATGTGATGTTCAACCATGGATGTGAAGTCCCCAGATTTTATAAAACTTAATCCGATGTGTGATGTCTAAATTGAAAACTCACCTCAGCAAGAATCCCAATTTAAACACCACACATTAGGCTAATAAGAATAAAAGCAGAGGAAGTCAGAAGGAAACAATCAGTAGCACATGCACATGAACAGTAATAAAACCATACAACACATGTTCACCATTCAACATATAATTACAACATGAATTGTTACAACATTTGATATTAAATATTGAACAACAAACTTCTACATATACATGTACTACCACTAAACAACATGATCTTAAGACAACAGGTCTACCTGTACATCGGTTTACCACACAACTCTCAACTGTCCTGGTTCTTCAAGATCACATGTCCACATACCTAAAACAAAGATAACATGTGGTACACGTCAGCACAATATTCAAGAATATTGTATTGAGTACGCCGACGTGTCTTTTTATATACCTCTCATTACTAAGCTTGGCAATAAGATAAAACTAATACTTGGCAGTAACAAAAGAAATATAAAAAAGGCATATACTCGAACAAAGATGTTTATTATCAAGAGAGAACGCATATTTTATGCACGTTTTCCATTGTATACTCGTGCATCTGCCTACCAATGGCATAGATGGATTCATGCCTTATGATCTGCTTACCAAAAAGATAGATCATTGTACATGTGATCTGCTTACCAAAGTGATAAATCACTCACTAGCACTATGCTTATCAAAGAGATATAGTGCTTTCATATAATGTAATAGATATATTATGTTTCATGTGTTCATAGTCATAAGTATGAAAAAACCAGCAAGATATCGTACATGAACAATCAATTCATCCAATATCATATGCTAAGTATTTTACTACGCATATAATGTAAGCATATTGTATAATAAGCCAAGTAAGAGGTAATGGCGTACCTTGATCAAGACAAACTTAATCATCACATATCACATTCTTGATGTCAACTATGTCCTTAGTCAAACCTCATTAAGACAAGATCATGTACCATCACCAGGTTCCCATCATCTTAACCCTAGTTATATCCATTTTAGGGTTTACTTAACTCATCATGATATTCCCACTTTTACTTGTATTCTTGTCTTAGATAATGATGTCATATATTCCAATTATGTTACATATTAGGGTTCATCATCTGAGCATTAGCTTCAATAGTATTTTGTGCACATATTAACCCTAGGTTACATCATTAACCTAAATTAGGGTTTCATAACATGTATTAAGGCTCATCTTCATATTATCATGAATTATGTGCATATGAATGATATGTTAGTTTCACATTATGTTCCATATACTATTCCATAATTAAAATTAACCCACTTTATCCATCTTAACTAAATAATTGTTACCATCATTTTATGTTATGCTATTTTTTTCAGACTATATTCAACATATTTATTAAGCACTAACATTATCACTGTTTGGCATATATCATTAAGATGATCTCATTTCACCTTCGTGTTAAGTTACAAGTTTGTTAGTGAATTCATCACTAGATTCACCAACCATATTATGTCATTACGATTCATGTAACATGTATCATTAGTGTCATTTCATTGTACTTTCCTATATGAGATTGTAAACTATAGTAGAGATTCGTCATGAGATTAGCCAACTATTCATATTATCATCATTATTCATGTATATGGTTAACCCTTTATGCATTGATATATATATATTAGACCATCTCTAGGTTTTCATCATATCATGTATATATATATTAGATCACATCCTTACATATATTATATCATGGTTGTGCTAAACAATTTTATGTGAGTGACTAATCAAACATATATGAAAACTTTATCTAGTCCAACTGAGGTTCTCCTGACCCATATCATGAGGATAGTGCCATGCTCAGTCTCTATGAGCTAACTCAACTCTATGAGTATCTCATATGCATATATTTTATCTTTCCTCTCTTAGTCTAGGGTTCTCGGATTACCTCATTGGCACTAGTGATATCCTTACAAGCACAAGCCAAATTAAAAGATGACATTCTCTTTATAGGTTCTCTACCTAAAAGATATGCTTACCCAAAACTTTCTTATCAACACATCCACTAGATTCCTACAGGAAACCACCAACCCGAGCATGAGGCTTTCATAGAAACTAACACATTTACCTCCTCTAGGGTCTTGGGACTCTCTCTCCCTCATCCAGATGGTAGGTACTCATATTCAAGTTCACATGTTCATATACATACAACCTCTCTCTGTCTCTAGGGTTTTGGTCCTTCCAAGGACATCTAGGGTTTAACAAGACTACATGAATCATGCATAACATAACTCAACTCAATCACTCAGGAGTATTCTAGTTTAGGGCATATCATATCACATATTTCTCAAAATTCTCATATCATGGAGTTTACGTTCTCCGACCTTCTCCCTCTAAGTCTCATTCTCTCTAGAGTTAACCCTATAATTGGTCCCAACACTAGAGGTCCTCCTTTGTAAAACAGCTTGAGGCTCATGTTGATTCATAACTTTTTCTTAACTTAACATATCTTATCTTAGAAAAGAACATGTACTTGCAACATCAAAACTTATCTCAAATCCTTAAATCTGAACTTTATATCATCATAAACTATCTTATATCGTCTCTATACAACTTAGATTGTCATATTTCATCTTACAAAACATACATACTTTCATCATCAAGCCTATTTCATCTATTGCATCAATCGCATATTCCAACAAGACTCTAGACATCTAATCTAGAACTACTCTATCTTCTAGACTGATGTCACTCACTTTCACTTAGGTTGCATGATCACCTTATACCCGTACATGTGTGGGGACACATTTTTGTAATACTTATATATATAATAAAATATTATATAGTTTTTCTGTGATAAAACAAGCATCAGAGAAAACGATTGAGTCTCAATCTGATTGGAATCAAAACCAAATCCTGAAAACGAGTGTCCCACACATAGTAGAGAGTACAGTGTCATGAAAACTAGTGAAAAAGGTGAGAACATGGTGTAGACTGGTGCAGCTACCCAAAACATAGATGCATCATATGTCAAAGGTTTCTCTTCCCGTGATGTATATCATTTCCAAATAATGCAACGTCCCAAACCGCTGCACTATAAGGAAAGAACGACACCTAAAGATCTGCTATACAACAAGCATCAGTCTAGACCTAGTTCTCAGACATCTAGGTGCTAACCTAGAGGCTAGGTCAGATCTAGTCGCTATAAGATGACTAATCTAATCCTAAATATGTTCAAGGTTCTTGATTTTGAGTTGCATAATGAGCAAATGTCAAGCTTTGCTATTGTTCATGCTCTGATACCACATGTGACGTCCTCGGATTTTCTAAAACTTAATCTGATGTGTGACGTCTAAATTGAAACCTCACCTCAGTAAGAATCCCAATTTAAACACCACACACTAGGATAAGAAGAAGAAAATTAGAGGAATTCAGAAGGAAATAATCATTAGCACATGCACACGAACAATAATAAGACCATACAACACATGTTCACCATTCAACATATAATTACAACATGAATTGTTACAACATTTGATATTACATATTGAACAACAAACTTCTACATATACATGTAATACCACTAAACAATAAGATCTTAAGACTACAGGTCCACCTGTACATCGGCTTACCACACAACTCTCAACTATCCTGGTTCTTCAAGATCACATGTCCACATACATAAAACAAAGATTACATGTGGTACGCGTCAGCATAATATTCAAGAATATTATATTGAGTATGCCTACATGTCTTTTTATATACCTCTCATTACTAAGCTTGGTAATAAGATAAAACTAATACTTGGCAGTAACAAAAGAAATATAACAGAAGGCATATACTCAAACAAAGATATTTATTATCAAGAGAGAACGCATATTTTATGCACATTTTCCATTATATACTCGTGCATCTGCCTATCAATGGGATAGATGCATTCAGGCCTTATGATCTGCTTACCAAAGAGATAGATCATTGTACATGTGATCTTCTTACCAAAGAGATAAATCACTCACTAGCACTATGCTTACCAAAGAGATATAGTGCTTTCATATAATGGAACAAATATACTATGTTTCATGTGTTCATAGCCATAAGTATGGAAAAATAAGCAAGATATCATTCAAGAACAATCAATTCATCCAATATCATATGTCAAGTATTTACTACACATATAATGCAAGCATATTGTATAATAAGCCAAGTAAGAGGTAATGGCGTACCTTGATTAAAACAAACCTAATCATCACATATCACATTCCTGATGTCAAGTATGTCCTTGGTCAAACCTCATTAAGACAAGATCATGTACCATCATCAGGTTCCCATCATCTTAACCCTAGTTATATCCATTTTAGGGTTTACTTAACTCATCAGGATATTCCAACTTTTACTTGTATTCTTGTCTTAGAATTATCTTAATGATGTCATATTTTTCAATTATGTTACAGATTAGGGTTCATCATCTGAACATTATCTTACATAGTATTTTGTGTACATATTAACCCTAGGTTACATCATTAATATTAAGGTTTCATAACATGTATTAAGGGTCATCTTCATATTATCATGAATTATGTGCATATGACTGATATGTTAGTTTCACATTAAGTTCCATATACTGTTATGAATATATTTTGGACTTTCCAAGATTTATTGAGCATACTTGTAATTATTGCATGTTAATTAGGGTTATCAACCCTAATTAGTCATATTGAGCAAATTACATGATTTCATGCATCAACATCATAATTACCAACCTTATATGGATTATACACATGAGAAGAATCTATTGACATATTATCATAATTTTAGGCCATCGTTTGATATTTATTATCCATGAAACAATCATATAACATCTTACATGATATTACTGACATTTAAGCTTCAAAAGACTGATATCTTGGTCCCATGTTGTTCTAGACATTTTTCTAAATATTTTGGTTTATTGTTTGTAATTTTTGGATAAGCATACGAATTACTATGTATTTTCTAAGATCTTGTTATTTCTGGGATTTTGTTGCCTCTAAGCCAATCGTATCCCGCCACGTGTCCTGCTTGGGCGCGACTCCTTCTCCTGGCTTGCACTGGGTCGGCCGGTGTTTCACTGGTTTAGTGCAAATTAAGGCCGGTTCAGGGTGCCTAGACCCATACGATTCTTGGGAAATAGCCAGCGGAATTGGGCGGTTTGCCAACCGGTTCGCCTCTCTCCCTTTCTCGCGTTCTCACGAATCGCAATCCCAGGGCGAATCGCATTGTGCGGCTCCCCCTGTTCTATTGTGACACGGAAGTCACCGCCATCTTTCTCTCCGACGAGCAATCGGCAGTGAACCTCTCCTCCTGGGACTCTTCTAGTGCCTCCATAGCCCCCGTCAGGTCAGAAACTACCTCAACGACCTCAATGATTTGCGTCTCAAAACGCCTCCTCGTGAGTTCGGGGAGGTCACCGCTGCTGGCTGCTACCATGGACAATCAAAATAGGGAAAACTTCTCCACTCTCTTCTTCTCATATCTTAGTCTCGAAAAAACATCACATAGAGTCCAGCGACACATTCATGACTTCAAACTAGGTGGGCGGCACCCCAGCTACAGTGATGAACTTGCTCTTCATCTCCGGCCAACTGAGTCCAGTTGGCAAGCAAAACAACCGTAGGGGTGAATGAATGAAAAGGAATTCATGATCCCCGGCATCCTGTGTTGTTTCCCCTCTCTTAACTACCCTTGATAACATCTTTGCCTATGGGTACTTCTTCCTCGACCTACTGTAACTGACAGTGGAGAAAGGGGGAGGGAGACGATGTCTATTCTCACTCACCTTTTACCCTCTAACCTCAAGTGAGGGGTCATGGTACTCCTGAAGACGAGCTGAGATAAGCTATTCACTTAGAATGCCCTCTCACGCCACGATGAGGGTGTTGGGCATTGTGGGAGTGCCCTGCCCCGAGGCTAATTGTAACAGCTAGGTAGAAGATGCAATCTCAGTTGTTGGTACCTCATCGATGGCTGAGATGATACCTGGAAAACCATGGATCTGTGGCTTCTCTTATTTAGAAGAAGCCACCACTAGATCAAATAACTAGGATCAACAACTGGCCATGCAGACCCAATCCAATCAAGGGGCGTGTGACACTGATTAAATCCACGAGTTAGGTCTATAAATCCTCAAAATGCACATTATTTCCCAAATTTCAAACCTTAATAACTCCCTCTAGGTTACTCCAATTGCCGCCAAATTTTAACCATCGCTTTACTACCTCTCAAGATACATTCTAATCAAATTTGGTACTGAAATCCAACTATTTGACCATTCAATTACATACTTCACAAAGGTATAAACATAGGGATTTTAATCATGATACTAACACCAATTAACATCCATATTTTGCCAAAGCACTTGGAACTCATCAAATTACTTAAAGATATGAATTCACTTATGTCATTAAGCATCCAAATACTCTAAAAGTTCACTCCATCACATCCTACACACCTTAAAAGAAATTTCATCCTCAAAATTAAGGCAAAAATCCAGTCCATCACATCATATACATCTTAAAAGAAATTTTGTCCTCAAAATTAAGCCATCCTCTTACTCCAAGGAAAGCCAAAAAGTATTCACTCATATGTAAGGCACCACTCTAGGTGTCACATATCCGCAACAAAAACTCCAAAGCTATATCTATGTCTTCTAGGAGATTTCAAAAGAATCTAATGTTAACTACAACCTTCGTATAAGGGTCAAGCAATGTTCATAAGCTTAGGTTAGGTCAATCCATATTCATGCTTTAGGATTTACATCCTTATTTTAAAAAAGAATTAAGGATTCCATCAATACATTTATCATGTTAAAAAGGAGTTAATTAAAATTAACCCACTTTATCCATCTTAACTAAATAATTGTTGCCATCATTTTATGTTATGCTATTTTTTTCAGACTATATTCAACATATTTATTAAGCACTAGCATTATCACTGTTTGGCATATATCATTAAGATGATCTCATTTCACCTTCGTGTTAAGTTACAAGTTTGTTAGTGAATTCATTACTAGATTCACCAACCATATTATGTCATTATGATTCATGTAACATGTATCATTAGTGTCATTTCATTATACTTTCTCGTATGAGATTGTAAACTATAGTAGAGATTCATCATGAGATTAGCCAACTATTCATATTTTCATCATTATTCAAGTATATGGTTAACCATTTATGCATTGATATATATATATTAGACCATCTCTAGGTTTTAATCATATCATGTCTATATATATTAGATCACATCCTTACATATATTATATCATGGTTGTGCTAAAAAAATTTATGTGAGTGACTAATCAAACATATATAAAAAAATTATCTAGTCCAACTGAGGTTCTCCTGACCCATATCATGAGGATAGTACCATGCCCAGTCTCTCTGAGCTAACTCAACTCTATGAGTATCTCATATGCATATACTTTATCTTTCCTCTCTTAGTCTAGGGTTCTCGGATTACCTCATTGGCACTAGTGATATCCTTACAAGCACAAGGCAAATTAAAAGATGACATTCTCTTTATAGGTTCTCTACCTAAACGATATGCTTACCCAAAACTCTCTTATCAACACATCCACTAGATTCCTATAGGAAACCACCAACCTGAGCATGAGGCTTTCACAGAAACTAACACATTTACCTCTTCTAGGGTCTTGGGACTCTCTCTCCCTCATCCAGATGGCAAGTACTCATATTCAAGTTCACATGTTCATATACATACAACCTCTCTCTGTCTCTAGGGTTTTGGTCCTTCCAAGGACATCTAGGGTTTAACAAGACTACATGAATCATGCATAACATAACTCAACTCAATCACTCAAGAGTATTCTAGTTTAGGACATATCATATCACATATTTCTCAAAATTCTCATATCATGGAGTTTACGTTCTCCGACCTTCTCCCTCTAAGTCTCATTCTCTCTGGAGTTAACCCTATAATTGGTCCCAACACTAGAGGTCCTCCTTTGTAAAAGAGCTCGAGACTCACGTTGATTCATAACTTTGTCTTAACTTAACATATCTTATCTTAGAAAAGAACATGTACTTGCATCATCAAAACTTATCTCAAATCCTCAAATCTAAACTGTATATCATGATAAACTATTTTATATCGTCTCTATACAACTTAGCTCGTCATATCTCATCCTACAAAAACATACATACTTTCATCATCAAAGCCTATTTCATCTATTCCATCAATCACATATTCCAACAAGACTCTAGACATCTAATCTAGAACTACTCTATCTTCTAGACTGATGTCACTCACTTTCACTTAGGTTGCATGATCACCTCCTACTCGTACATGTGTGGGGACACATTTTTGTAATACTTATATATATAATAAAATATTATATAGTTTTTTGTGATAAAACAAGCGTCAGAGAAAACTATTGAGTGTCAATCTGATTGGAATCAAAACCAAATCCTGGAAACGAGTGTCCCACACATAGTAGAGAGTACAGTGTCATGAAAACTAGTGAAAAGGGTGAGAACATGGTGTAGACAGGTGCAGCTACCCTAAACATAGGTGCATCATATGTCAAAGGTTTCTCTTCCCGTGACGTACGTCATTTCCAAATAATGCAACGTCTCATACCGCTGCACTATAAGGAAAGAACGACACCTAAAGACCTGCTATACAACAAGCATCAGTCTAGACCTAGTTCTCAGACATCTAGGTGCTAACCTAGATGCTAGGTCAGATCTAGTCTCTATAAGACGACTAATCTAATCCTAAATATGTTCAAGGTTCTTGATTTTGAGTTGCATAATGAGCAAATGTCAAGCTTTGCTATTCTTCATGCTCAGATACCACCTGTGACGTCCCCGTATTTTCTAAAACTTAATCAGATATGTGACGTCAAAATTGAAACCTCACCTTAGTAAGAATCCCAATTTAAACACCACACACTAGGCTAAGAAGAAGAAAATCAGAGAAAGTCAGAAGGAAACAATCATTAGCACATGCACATGAACAATAATAAAACCATAAAACACATGTTAACCATTCAACATATAATTACAACATGAATTGTTACAACATTTGATATTACATATTGAACAACAAACTTCTACATATACATGTACTACCACTAAACAACAAGATCTTAAGACTACAGGTCCACCTGTACATCCGCTTACCACACAACTCTCAACTATCCCGGTTCTTCAAGATCACATGTCCACATACATAAAATAAAGATTACATGTGGTACATGTCAACATCATATTCAAGAATATTATACTGAGTATGCCTACATGTCTTTTTATATACCTCTCATTACTAAGCTTGGTAATAAGATAAAACTAATACTTAACAGTAACGAAAGAAATATAACAGAAGACATATACTCAAACAAAGATATTTATTATCAAGAGAGAACACATATTTTATGTACATTTTCCATTGTATACTCGTGCATCTGCCTATCAATGGGATAGATGCATTCAGGCCTTATGATCTGCTTACCAAAGAGATAGATCATTGTACATGTGATCTTCTTACCAAAGAGATAAATCACTCACTAGCACTATGCTTACCAAAGATATATAGTGCTTTCATATAATGGAACAAATATATTATGTTTTATGTGTTCATAGCCATAAGTATGGAAAAACAAGCAAGATATCATACAAGAACAATCAATTCATCCAATATCATATGTCAAGTATTTTACTACACATATAATGCAAGCAAATTGTATAATAAGCCAAGTAAGAGGTAATGGCGTACCTTGATCAAAACAAACCTAATCATCACATATCACATTCCTGATGTCAACTATGTCCTTGGTCAAACCTCATTAAGACAAGATCATGTACCATCATCAGGTTCCCATCATCTTAACCCTAGTTATATCCATTTTAGGGTTTACTTAATTCATCAGGATATTCCCACTTTTACTTGTATTCTTGTCTTAGAATTATCTTAATGATGTCATATTTTTCAATTATGTTACAGATTATGGTTCATTATCTGAACATTAGCTTACATAATATTTTGTGCACATATTAACCATAGGTTACATCATTAACCTAAATTAAGGTTTCATAACATGTATTAAGGGTCATCTTCATATTATCACGAATTATGTGCATATGACTGATATGTTAGTTTCACATTAAGTTCCATATACTGTTATGAATATATTTTGGACTTTCCAAGATTTATTGAGCATACTTGTAATTATTGCATGTTAATTAGGGTTATCAACCCTAATTAGTCATATTGAGCAAATTACATGATTTCATGCATCAACATCATAATTACTAACCTTATATGGATTATACACATGAGAAGAATCTATTGACATATTATCATAATGTTAGGCCATCGTTTGATATTTATTATCCATGAAACAATCATATAACATCTTAGATGATATCACTGACATTTAAGCTTCAAAAGACTGATATCTTGGTCCCATGTTGTTCTAGACAATTTTCTAAATATTTTGGTTTATTGTTTGTAATTTTTGGATAAGCATACGAATTACTATGTATTTTCTAAGATCTAGGTATTTCTAGGATTTTGTTACCTCTAAGCCAATCGTATCCCGCCACGTGTCCTGCTTGGGCGTGGCTCCTTCTCCTGGCTTGCGGTGGGCCGACCGGTGTTTCCCTGGTTTAGTGCAAATTAAGGCCGGTTCAGGGTGCCTGGACCCATACGATTCTTGGGAAATAGCCAGCGGAATTGGGTGGTTTGCCAACTGGTTCGCCTCTCTCCCTTTCTCGCGTAAGCGTCGCATAGAGTTCAATGACTCATTCATGACTTCAAACTAGGTGGGCGGTGCCCCAGCTGCAGCGACGAACTCGGTCTTCATCTCCAGTCAACTGAGTCTAGTTGGCGAGCAAAACAACCACAGGGGTGAATGAACGAAAAGGAATTCATGATCCCCGACATCCTGTGTTGTTTTCCCTCTCTTAACTACCCCTGATAACATCTTTGCCTATGGGTACTTCTTCCTCGACCTACTGTAACTGACAATGGAGAAAGGGGGAGGGAGACGATGTCTGTTCTCACTCACCTTTTACCCTCTAACCTCAAGTGAGGGGTCATGGTACTCCTGAAGACGAGCTGAGATAAGCTATTCACTTAGAATGCCCTCTCACGCCACGATGAGGGTGTTGGGCATTGTGGGAGCGCCCTGCCCCGAGGCTAATTGTAACTGCTAGGTAGAAGATGCAATCTAAGTTGTTGGTATGGCTGAGATGATATTTGGAAAACCCTGGATCTGTGGCTTCTCTTATTTATAAGAAGCCACCACTAGATCAAATAACTAGGGTCAACAACTGGCCATGCAGACCCAACCCAACCAAGGGGTGTGTGACACTGATTAAATCTACGACTTAGGTCTATAAATCCTTAGTAATGCACATTATTTCCCAAATTTCAAACTTTAATAACTCCCTCTAGCTTACTCCAATTGCCACCAAATTTTAACTATAGTTTTACTGCCTAGCTACATTCTACTTAAATTTAGTGCCGAAACCCAACTGTTTGACCATTCAATTACATACTTCATAAAGGTATAAACATAGGGATTTTAATCATGATATTAACACCAATTAACATCCATATTTTTCCAAAGCACTTGGAACTCTTCAAATTACTTAAAGATATGAATTCACTTATGTCATTAAGCATCCAAATACTCTAAAAGTTCACTCTATCACAATGGACTTGGCATATTTGACTTTGAATCTTTCCCTAATATTGATGAACATTGGATATTTTGAGAGATTGATAAACACTGAATCTTTGAGACATTTCGATATTTAACTAGGTTCGAGCTTGTATATTATAGTATGCTGGCAGAACATGCAAAGATCATTTGAGTCACCAACTCAGTTGCTACTATTGTAGAAGTATTTTCTAGAAGAGGACCACCAGATAGTAGCCTCGATAGGATATACTCTATAGGAAGTTTGTGACGTAACAGACGATCAATGTGCTTGACAGGGCATGGACGATGGTCAACGTGCTTGATAGGATGTGGACTACGAGGAGCAAACATTGTTGACGTAGCTAATTGGATGATCTTGTCATCACCTCTATCTCTCCCCTGCACTCCAACCATGAAGAGACCACAAAAGTGATTGGGGTGGACAAAAACAAAGAGAAACTACCCTATGAAAGACTTCAATAGAAGTAGGGGACATGGGGTGGAGATGGAAGAAATGATTAGAGATGGATTTGCTTGATTTGACAAGGGAGAAGTTGCGTGTTTTGGCTGCTTGACAGGCTTAAGAGAACTCAACCTCATGCTTAAGAAATCTTGAATTTATTTTTGAAAGGGATGAATCCTCACACATGAGAGATGTTGGTCTCATTTTTAAGAGAAAATTACATCGCACATGTGAGTATATGACCTTATGATGGCACTTCAAAGAGGTTAACTTGGCAAGGAAGCTATAGTAGAAGATTGATAACCATATTTGATTTAGTATGTGATATGAATACATGATCAAAGAAGAAAATAAATAAATCTTAGTGTGGCATAAAAAGGTATGGACTAGTTCGAAAAATGGATATACGTAAGGATCCAATAACGATGGATCTTCATTGTACTAGACACAACATGTGGGATGGATGACACACCCTGTGAAGACTTGTTAGGAAGCTTATGAACTTTGACATGTTATCTATAATGATAGATATCACATGTTTGAAGATGCATTGAGAACTGATATGGGACACGCCATTTTGGACATATGACACACTGTGTCACAAATGTCATTGTCGTTGATTGAACCGAAACCCTAATGGTGACACGCTGTGTTTGGATACTGACACTGTGTGTTTGGATACTGACACAATGTGTTTACTGGAGTAGATTTTTTGTGACACGTCGTGTCAGACATTGACACAATGTGTTGACAGGAGCATATTTCTAGTGATACCATTTGTTGGTTTCTTACACACCATGTTGATGGAGAACTCTGTTGAAAGTGATGTAAGATGTTGTGTAGGTGACTTAAATGGTGTGTAACCTACCACCAGGGAAGTTTTGACTTGTAGATCCATCCAACATTCAAGTAGAAATTCCAAAGGACTTCCACCATATCTCCATGGATGAATTTCGAAGGTAGAGGCGAACCTTGGATGAATGATCTTTGGAAATATGTGTAACAGAGTAGGTAGAGATGATTTTTTGATGGTGGAGTGACTTCCACCATGGAAAATATCACCATGGGGTTTCTGATATTGAAGAGAAGCTCCATTTGTCAGAGTGGATGGACCTTGATTGGTGTGTCTAGACTTATGATCATAGAGGAGTATAGTTGCATATGGACTTCATGCTCAGGGAAGACAACCCCATGGAAGATGAATGTGGAAGATGGAAAGACAAATACATAGGGATGCTAAACAACAATGAAGATGATACTTGTCAAATCTTAAGTCATAGTTGATGATGATGGAGATAGAAGCATCTCTATAGAGAGAGAAGGTGACATATATGACCATGTCCCTTCGAGTAGCCATCCTAGACTAGGCGACCTCCTGTGGGTGGAAGATGTCGCTTTGTTTATCTATAGGGTTAGGATCAATGCTCTGATACCATGTAGAAGAGGATTGATATTATGACATATTTGTACAGAAATATGGCTACAGAGCGTGCAACGGAAACAAAATTTTTATCACCATATTATCCATAACCAGGGGATCGTGTCAATAACTATAAGATGAAAAGGATGGTTTTAAGGATGTACCTGGTCCTGGAGAAAGTCCAACGACAATCCTCATTGTTGTAGATGTGCAACTCTAAATCATAGTTGTACTGGGACACGTCGGACTATTGCGCCTCCTTATTTGCACCACAGAATGGTGCCACGAACCTCGTCTTCTTCAACATATCCTCTTATCACATATTGTTGGTTGATGTTGTCCTCCTAGCGGCAAACAACGGTCTCCCACCTCTAGATAAGCCCACACATACTACCTAGAACTCCTATCCTCCTGCTATAATGTACATCAAGGAGTTGTCCCTCTCATTGGTGTACTAGTCACCAACTTGCTCTCCCACAACAATGATTTCAACTGCCTTGTTGTTCCTCCCTAGTCAGGTAGAACTTGCTTGGCCTCTCGTGGTTACCACAACTAGAGAGGATAAGGTTTTTTAGAGCAATTGATTCTCAATTGTCTGATTTATGTTCTGGGAAGCCCCCAATATCCCTCTATTTATAGGTGGGGTTTGGGTCCAGGTTCCCAGTCGATGCGGGAGTGGGAGGGACTAGAAGATCTTGAATTTTCGCAACCTACGACCATCGAAATGGTCATTTGACACACCAAACAGTCGTCTGGCATGCGAGACAGTCATCTCGTACTGTGAGACATCCTTTTTGTAGTTACCCAATCATATACAAAACTGGCAATTCGATTCCTATAAATTTAGACATTAATTTCCTTGCACAACAAGTATTGTGCAAGCAAAACAAACTTAGAAATATTTAGAAGCTTCCCTCGGTCGAACTGGACCTTCTCACCCATGCGAGACGACCATCTTGATCACACGAATGGTTGTCTGGTGACCTGAGTCAAGCCAGACGGTTGGGTCAGTTCATATTTTAGCCAATTTCAACTCAAATTAGGCTTGACTCCCCAGACACCCATCTCAACACATGATATGACCGTTTGGCACTCCAGATGGCCGTCTCAACACTTGAGATGGGAGTTTGGTAGTGTAGTCAACCTATATGTTGCGTGAATCAAATACCTAAACACTTTAATACATAATTCAATTGTCATTCAATATTAAACTCCTCTTATAGGTCGAGACCTGTGTGTGTGACCCTATAGGTCCCATATTACGTTGGTAGTGAATGACCATAACAACTTATGACACCATAAGTAATGAGTGGTTCCTAGTCGCACATAAATGCTACCAAGTAAATGGAAAGTTGGGGAACAACTTCAGCCTACAATCTGTGTATAGTGTTGTAGTGCTTGTATAATTCCTTTGCCACAGATGTCCAGACTGAACTCGAGGCATGGAGCAGTCACCCTCTTTATCATCCAATCTTGTTTCTTGAACCAGATCATACTATCTGAGATATATGTAAGCTCAATATCACATATTGACTCACATGTGCATGGCCATGCATTTCTCAGTCTCACTAATCAAGAGTCCTAGGAAATCACACTCCAGTAGGAGGGACAATTCACATTTTTATCACTCATAGTCTATCCACATGTGTCTAAGTTACCCAATCATAACTGTTATAACAACCTATGTTTCAGGATTGTGTTTGATGATGTCAAAGGTGTACGCAATGACATGTGATGAGTGCAGTGATTTTAGGTCTAAGAACCACAACCACCACCATCACTGCTAAAGTTGACTATGACTTCCATGATGATGGCTTCCATGTGTGAGTCTCACGGTGCGTCTGTCTAATACATTATTCTCTAACATGTATTCGTGTGCTTGGATTGATATAGCCATATCATGACTAATTAGATTTTGACATCAACCAACCCACACTCTAATCTTATGTGTTATTGTTGTCTATCAACCTTCTGCAATAACAACTGGTCAAGGTCATAATGAGAATATGTATATGTACTCTTGTCATTCGTATGATCTCACTTTCCCAAAGCTAATACTCGAAGACATACGTCATTGAGTAGTATCTAGACATTTATAATGTTACATCTTATCTCATAACTGAATTGTACAAAATAAATTGGAAGATTGCCTTTTATTAATAATCAAATCATTTTTATAAGTCATGCCATTACAATCATCACGTGATTGGCTCTTTGGGCATATATACCAACAATATTGATATTGTATTAGATAATCTATGTTGGATACAAAAGAGTCCCTCTCTTTTGAATAGGAGAAGGTGGACATGACTCTAGAGACTTGTAAACATGACTAGACTCTATATATAAACTCCAGATCATATATCATATGATATGACTTTTACTTGTAAGAATCCAACATGATTATAGTGTCACTTTATAAAAATAAACCAACATTAGGATTTACAATGTCATTTTATTCTTAAAAAGAACTAACACTACAAGGAAAGTAGTGCCCAAGTTTTTAACAACAACCACCAACGACTAACAATGTCCCTTCTCTTTGTGAAACTAGTGTTGTACTTTGTATGGTGGTTTTTTTAGGAAATACAACACTATTTGTAGTGCCGCCAAAGCTGAAATTTGCACTATTTTGAGATTAAAAGTTGGGTATAAATACTCAAAAGGGAGAAATTCCAACATATATACTTCAATTAAGTCAAATAGGGAAGATACTAACTAATTTATGAACATGGTTGTTAGAGAGATGAAACATACCTTATCAAGAGATCAAACAATTTTGATTAATCACTCAAACACCTACAAATAAGATTAACCATATTAATTCTGATATTCAAACTTTTACTTAAACCCTAATCGTATGTATGTATGAATAGATGGTTTCACTACCATAAATTAGGTTTGAATACACCACAAAATCCTTATGAGAAATATTTAGTTCACATATTTTCTAATATTTTCTTGAGTTTGAATGGATATAATGGGGATTTACAAATATTGACCAACTAAGAATGCAAAAAAACTCTTGTGGCAACAATTAAAACAAAACACATCCTATTCTGGTAATTGGCAATCTTATAAGAAAACCAAGGTACATGTTTTTTGACTATAAATGAAACGGGGTGATTTCTAAGTATAATGGCTATTTAAAGATAAGTTTAGTGCCATTGAGATCCATCTCGATACAACCAAATTTCTTCCCAAAATAAACATGAGTTGATGCCATCAACAACTCTTGTTACCAAAGAGATCCCTTGTCTGTGGTACTAACACCATTCTTGGTGGTATTGACTTAGCATCTAGAATTTCACAGGGAAATCTTGATGCCACCGACTCTGCCCTAATTGTATAAGGAAAAACAGAGTCAGTAGCACCAACCCAACTTGGAGTCACTGAGTCTTCATTTCTGACATATAAGATTATGTTGTTATAATATGGCGATCCATGTTATTTCTTATATATGACCAAAGTGATATGGCCATCAAGGATTATCTCATTTTTGAAAGAAAACTAAGAGGAGAGGAGAACAACGTGGATATGAAGAAAATTAGTTGGTTTTGGTTACTTCGAGGAGTGATTTTGGCAGCCGAAAAGTTGTTTGTTCACTCTCATCTTCATATGGGGTCTTCATAAATCATGGATCCACAGTTCTATTAGTGTATATTCATGTTTTTCTTTTCTTTAGATTTGGGGCTATCTCCCATTCTTCCCTGGGATCCAGGAGTAGCGATGTTTATTTTTTGTACTTGACAATATTCATTTATAGATGATTTTTTGTTGCTTTGAAAATGAATGATAATTCTACTTTGAAATACCATTTTCATTACTGATCAACCTAACCATGTTTTCGATGATTAACACCTCCAAATCTTGGGTAAATTATCATATGAATTTTCATTAGCACAATTAGTAACATATCTCTAGAGAGGGTTTACAATTATGGGGAAGAATATCCATAGATATAATTTAATCTTTTGAACTGTAATAGAAAACACCAAAATGGTAGGGTTTTAACCATATTCAAATAGACTAATATGCTAAAAAAGGGGGCAATACTATGGATTCCTTATTTGAAAAGTAATGGCAATTTGTTTATAGATAGGTAAGAATCAAGTACAAAGTACATTGTGGTGATAGTGGTAATCCTATAGTTTTTATTAGATTGACTGACACCAAACTTGATTTCATAATTTTAGTTTTTAGTTTAAATCAACAACTCAACCCTTTTATAGGCCTAGCTGATTTGTTTCTTAAAAGTAGTAGTTTCAAGTATCCAAATTTGTTGAGCTCAACACACAAAACTCACCATTCTAGTATTACTTCAACACATGCACTTAAGTTTTACACACAAAGACATGTCACGCCAATTTTCAAGTATTATTTTTTGGGAATGTGCAATTCTAGAAATACAAGTGATTTAACCAAACATTCTGTGACACTTTCTTTATTTTTATGTTACTCACTAATATTGCAATTCCTTTAACTTTGTATCAATGTCTAGTTTCTTGTGGTTCTTACATTGTTGTTTCATTTCAAGTACTCATTTATGGTGTAGACCCATCCATACATTATGGGGAGTCTACTCCACCTGAAATAAATTGGGAACTAATTGCACAAAAAACAATGGAGTTTGCAACAACTTCATCACTACTCCTGATTCCACCACTAGAAACCCAAAGAACCATTGATGAACAAAGGACAACCAAAGGTAGATCATGATGAATCAGACATGTCTAGTCACATGAGTCATGATGTAGATGATGGAGGATATGAAGAATATCTTCATACAATTTGGAAAAAATAGAAGCATCCTTAATACTACATAATTAGGTTAAATTAGACGTCAAAATGTGAATGTGAGAAATTTCTGAATTGATCCAACCCATGTGGCTTTACTCAAATCATAAACTTTTCATGGGCACACACATGATTTTACAATGCAACACATAACAAACTCATGGAGAGTTGTGATCCATTTCAAATCAATAGGGTGTCGATGATTTCATTGTTAGAGGGGGCTAAAACTTGGTTACATGGTCTAGAAGTAGAGTCCATTGAGACATGGGACAAGATGATAGACATTTTCTCATGAGGTATTTCCCACCATAAAAGACCATTGAGTTGACAGGGAAAACTTATAATTTCAAGCAACAACATGATGAATCTTATTCATAGGCATGTGATCTATTCCATGATATGCTCAAGAAGGCCCCTCATCACATCTAAGACCTCTTTGACTAGGAAAAATTTTCTACTGTGGTGTACATAAAAGGGAGAAAACTACACTTGACAGTGCATGTGCTAGGATTTTCTTTAAAAAAATCCTCCATGAAATGCCAATACATTCTAGAGAACATGGCAAAAAATCGTTCTTGGGGTAGTGACTTTGAGAGTACAAGGACAATAAAGCACATGAGAAGAACGAGATCGAGTCACATATGACCCATCTCGTGAGATATTTGAGGGAAATGAACACTAACCCATATGGGGGTGAAGAAGAAGAGAGCATGTACGTGGAACAACCCAAAAATAGGAGGAATGATCAACATCCTTAGTGCAACAATTCAAAGTTCTCATGGAAAGATCCCAATAATTTCTAGCATGACCCATCTCAGATGCACTAGCATGCACAACAACTACCTTTAGTAAAATCAATAGGAGAGAGGTCCAAGCCATTTAGATAGGCTGGAAGACTTTTTTGGGAAGTACATGACTAAGCATGAGTAATACTTCAATTAAATTCATAGGGAGAAGCAGAACTAGTGGTACCATAAGCTTAGAGTCACAGTTCATACATTTGGCATCAGATATAACAGCCTTGAAGAAGCCAACATAGTAGGCAATCCTTGGTAATATGGATATTTCACACAAAAATCAACAAACTAACGCAGTCACACTTCACATTGGAAAAAGAAATCATAGATACTGGATAAGACAAGTGGAAAGGATGCATGTCAACAACCAAGACTCTTGTATGCTTATTCTCAACCCAACTAGAGAGGAGGAAGTTGTGCCTCCTTATTAGTCATTTGAACTAGTATAAGAAGAGGTTATTGTTGATCTAGATTAGGGGAAGGCAAATAAATCATAGACACACATAAACCACCTCATCAACATTAGATAGTACCATTGATTCCATTTTCCAACATCTAAAGAACAACAAAGCAAATTAACAGTTCAAAAAGGTTTCTTGATACATTATTCAAGTTATGTCAACTCCACTAGGTCGAAGCTAATAAACAAAATCTCGCATATGGTAAATTCCTTAAAGATATCATCAATGAGATAAGGTGGCACTACTACATAAATGGCTTATAACGTCACATTTACAGGCGTCGGTTGTATACAAGAAACTGACGCCTAAACCCTACAACGTCAGTTGAATAAAAAAACCGACATCTATCTGTGAAGAGTGACCAGATATGGGTATCACTTTTAATGTAGCATCGGTTCCTTAATAAGCAACTGACGCCTAAAATCGATCGCCAAATCCAAATTTTTCAGTGGAAAAAAATTACCTCTAAAATTTAACATACGGAGTCGGTTATTAACTAACAAACCGATGACTAAAGGTTTTTCATGAGACAAAAATTGGGCACATTTTTGTCGTTGGTTTACTTGCAATAACCGACTCCGATGAGTTTTCGCACAATGTCCCCACAAAAATTTTCACCCCCCTTTGGCGTTGGTTCTTCTACGTAAATTGACGATAATGGTCATTAATCGAGAACATTTTTTTTGTCGGCATATGTAGATAGACGTCGGTTTTCCAGTTGGAACCGACGAGTATCATTGAACATAGGTGTCGGTTTTTTGGTGGTAACCGACGCCTGTTGTTTTAAGCATCGTTTGTTTCAATAACTGACGCCTATTGTTATCTTACCCCACGTGAGCCAGACTCTTCCCCCTTTCTCTGTTTCATTTTCGATCGATTACTCTCCTCCTGTTAGGTCTCTGGCAATTTCTCTCCGCCGCCGTTCTCTCCTTTGCCGTTGCGCCTGCCCTGCCACCGCTGCACTTCCATTCTCCTCTGTCGTTGTGCCTGCCCTACCGCCGTTCTCCTCTGCCGCCATTCTCTCTGGAGCTCGCCTGCTCACTGCTCGCACCTGCTCACTGTTCGCACTTGTTGGTCATCACCGCCGTTCGAGGTACCCTCTTCCTCCTCTTCTCCCTACACTAGAGGAACTAGAACCACTTGCAGAGTCCCTCGTCGAGGAGTAGGTGAAGGAAGGAAGGTCAGGCGACTGGAAGAGTTTATGGACTCTTCCACTATTGCCCACGCCTGGGAGCGTGGTGGTGAGCTGACTTGACGACCTCTCCCATTGAGGGAGTGTCTGGGCGATTGGTAGTTGAGGTACCTGGTCAGGACCTAGGGGAGAGGCCGACTGTAGGATGTGGTGGGGAGCATCTTTGCTGCCTTTGTCACTGTTGCTGCCACTGTTTCTTCTTATTGTGATATTAGATTAAATGACTGCAGAAGACATAATATTAACTCCAGCATAATCTCATGTGTAGGTGATATTAATCTTTGAGATATTAATTTTTGCTCAGACCTAGGTATTATTTTGTTTGATTTAAACATGATTGAAGGTATGTACTCCTCTCTATTATTATAATTGGGCATTATTATGACTAATTTTTCCCATAATGAGGCAATTTTTACAATACTTTCTCTTGTTCTAATTGTTGGACAATTCATATACTCTCAATTGGGAAATATTATTACTCTTCTAAAATTATTCTTATCATGTTGAATTGGGTCAATGACCACACCTGCTATTGTGCCTGAATTATGCCATGTATGTTTATAAAAAGTGAACCTGGTCGCTCTAATTGTGAATTATTGTATATTTGAAACTATTGAATTCTTGATTTAATATTTAATAATGCTCTAATTGTGAGTGATGCAATGTAAGTGAGCAAATACATGTAGTGGTAGTGAAATCTTATGTCTATGTTCTTTTACTCATTAGCCTAGAAACCCATCCAAGATTTACTCATTAGGAGTAAATCTTGGATAGTCCCCAGTTTGGGACTATTCTTGAACACCTAATCTCACTTAGGATGTAAGTGTATAATGTGTATTGGGTTTTCAAGAAAATTTCGGTAGCATTTCCCCATTTGTTCTCTAAGTACATATGTACTTGGAGAACAGCGGGGAAATGCTGCCGAAATTTTCTTGAAAACCCAATACACATTATACACTTACTAGTGAGATTAGGTGTTTCAGAATGGGATAGGTTGTACACATTTATTATATATAAGAATGACATCACATGTATTTTTTGGTATAGAAACCCATCCAAGATTTACTCATTAGGAGTATGAGTAAATCTTGGATAGTCCCCGGTTTGGGACTGTTCTTGAAAAGCTGAATGCGAACTTTACAATCTGAATGTGAACTTTACAATCTAAATGTGAACTTTCAGATGGCTGAGCATTCATATGATGATTGTGCTGATGATTATCGTGAGGGTGAGGACGTCAATGCGCCGCCTCACAATGTAAGTTTTAAAAATATATCCCGCCTCACATTTATAGTTATATCCTATAAGTGTGTTTTTTTTGTCAAATTTTAGGTTGGTGATGTACCCCTTGAAGAAATTGGGGCACTTGATGAGCAAAAAAAAATTTGAGAAAGTGAGGGGCATCACAATGATGAACAAGTTACTACAACAAAGGGGCAATGGTCCCAAACTGGCTGTGGATTTCGATCATGCAGGAAATCCAGTTGGAGTGAACCGCAACTCATTTATTTCATATCTTGGGGTTCTTACTCGCAGCCATTGTAGTCCTATTTTTGAATCATGACATAGAGTTCCTAAGGGGAAGAAAGACTTAATCTGGAAGGAACTATGCGTGAGTTATCATTATTTGCAATTCTATTTTTGTAGATTACTAATTTTTAGGATACTAGTTAATAGCAATTCTATTTTGTAGAGTATATTTGATCTGGATGAAAAGTTGCATCATAAATGTGTGATGCAACGCTGTGGGAGGGTCCTAAGGAACTATAGGACAAATCTCACCCGAGATTACATACGTGATGCTGAGAAGAGGTTCTTGATTGATTTCCAATTCTAGACATTGATCACTTTTTGACTAACTCTACACTAATAATTTTTGTTTGTATTCTCTTTAAAAAATAAATTTAGAAAGAAGGCAGCCCCTGATCAATGGAACTACTTTGACCCCAAAGACTGGGCGGAGTTTGTTACCCAAAGAAAAATAGATGAATTCAAGGTATTAAGCGCCACTCCCGATTTAATTAATATACGTTCTTATGTATTCGCCTATTCAAGATTAACCTTTAGTGTTACTAACCAAATCAATGTGCTTACTAACAAGGCTATCAGCGATGCACAAAGAGCAAGGCGTGCACTGAATGTGCATGACCACACAATGGGTCCAAGAGTCTATGTAGGCGTTCACCAAAGACTACAGGCTGAGTATACTGCTCAGTCTACTACTCAGTCTGCTGCTACTCAGGAGTCCTCTACTATTGGTCCCGCACCTCTGCCTCACCATGCTATGTGGATAGCTGGGAGGCAAAACAATAAGGGAGATATAATAAAGCCCACAACTGCTGAGGCGGCTACAAAAATGGTAAAATTCAACTCTTAGAGCAATCGATCGATATTGATTATTGTTATGTTTACTTACCAATTTCTGTTGATGGTGATTAGCGGGAGCTGCACGAGCAGAGGAAGGAAGGCAAGTTCATCCCTGAGGGCACAAGGGATGAATTGGAAGTTGCTCTGGGTAACCCAGAGCATCCTGGACATGTTAGGGGTGCATGTGCTGGTGTGGGCATCAAAGCGTTCTTTGGGCCATCCCAGCGTAAACTTGTCCCAAAAGCGGGACTTTCATAAGTTGAGGTAACCTATTCTTTTTTAGAATGTTATTGCGAAAGGGAATTCAATAATCAATAGCTAGTGTTTCTTTTATCCATGTATAGGTAGATGAATTAATTGAGAGGAAAGTCCAAGAAGCAATGGTGAAGTGGCAGTCGTCTCAGACGGTACCTGTGACGTACCGCACTTCTATTACTGCTACTGCAGAGGTTGGGAGTAATCCTGTACACCCACCACCTAACACATCCTATATAAGTATTTTTATGACATAGTAGCCAATATTTTCAAGATGATATGTTTGTGTATATATGCATATAATATTCTTTATGTAAATTTGTAGGGGTTGAAGCCATGTCGTCTAAAAAGTCAAGAATATGTCATTGCAGAGGCATCGACTTACCCATCCCTTTCAGGGGAAATGTTTTATGGGACTCTAGTACCAGATGGTGCGGTTCGTGTGAGCCCGATAAGTGTAGTCCCCAAATGGAGGGATCTTACATTGCCATATGCCCACTTAGATTCTGAAACGCTTGGTGAGGCAGAAGGCAAAGTGATATTGTGGCCCAAAGCGGATGTCGTCTATACTAATATTGTATGATAAATTTACATTACGTTAATTTGTTAGTGTGTACGTATATATGAGTCAATTGATCTGAAATTATATATACAGGTCAAAAGGAAGACACCTACTACATCTCGGCCTCCACCTCCACCTCCTGAAATACCAAGTTGGCTTCCAAGGGACCTACACGCCTCGTTAGGTCCTAATTGTAGGGGTATGGCAGATTGGATAGGCGAACACGATCCAAATTTCTCTATAAATTTTACTATTCCGGAGGAAGCTGCAAGTCAATCATACGATAACAAGCTATTTATACAAGATATTTTGGAGATGTTTCATTGTTCTTGGCTGAATACATCTATTATAGAGCTATGGATATGGTGAGATCTTGTTTATACATCTGTATACCTTGTTTTATATACGGTGATCTGGTTTCTTATATATTAATGCATACGTAATACATATTTTGCAGCCACTTACACACGATATGTACAGATTTTTCATTTCTTCATGTGGGATTTTTGGTTCCATCTTTGATTAGTCTTGTAGGTAAAAACCCTAGGTCATTTACTTCATATTGCTGTGATGTTTTTAAATATTTTGGTAAAAATAAGAAGACGGTGATAATAGCTCCATTCAATGTTGGGTAAGTTTACTTTGCTTATAATTTGGACTTAAGAAAATTACATTTTTATTGTGACTTTTGAGTTATTAATTTTTAACTTTCTTACCTCTAGTGGTAAGCATTGGGAGTTACTAGTTATTGTTCCCGAGACGTTCACTGTCTATTATCTAGATTTGCGGGGAAGGAATTGAATATATATGGACACGCAATGAAAATGCCATTATTCCCGTGAGAAATATTTTATATTTTTATATCTGTTAACATATGTTATTATATTAATTACTATTTAATTATGCAATTTAATGTGTTACATTAACATGTATGGCTTTAAAAGAGTATGCCAAAGCTGGAGGAAAGATCCCCAAGAAAAAGAACCAGCCACTAACTTGGCAGAATGTGAAAGTAATTTCCCGACTCCAATGTATATATTATTTATGTGAACTGTGCTTATTTGTATTTTTGAATATTTTGTATGTTTCAATTTATACTGTGCTACACAAGACAATGGATGGGCATGTGGATACTATGTGATGTGATTTATGAGCATAATTATCGAACATGCTGCAATGAAAATCGATACCATACATAAGGTATTATATGTAGTCTCATTAGATAATATGAAATATATCAATCTTATTATATATTATTAATTATATATATACATCATTCTCTTTGCAGGTGTTTAAAACTGACTTCACTACAGGTGAAAAGTTATTAGATGTACATACTCCCTATATGATGGATGAGTTAAATGATGTAAGAGAACAATGGGTAGAAGCCCTACAAGTAGTGGGAATTTTTAAATATAATTGGGATAATGACGATGATGAATAAAGAATGATATTTCTAAACTTTGTTCTCATAATTATTTTTGTGTGAATGTGAATGACTTTTTATGAATTGTCATATGTGTGAATGTGAAGATGATCAATACATGAATGTTCCTACATGTGATTGAATGTGAAAAGAGATGAAATGAATGGAACTGCAGGTTGCTAAATGTGTGTGAAAATAGAGGAAATTTGAAATGGAACTACTGGTTTCTACATGTGTGTGATGACAAATAATATGAATTAAATGTGCTTATACATGTGTGTGAATCACATGATAAATCTATAATATTGTATATCTTGTTAATTTTGTAGGTTTGTGGCTTGTTGTTGGCTGATATCAATGGATGATGTAAACCTACAGTTCAGAACTAAATTGTAGGTTCTGCATCCTGCTGACCAGCCATACAGCATGCCTGCAAAATGATAAGAAAAAAATCAGAGCATAGGTGTCGGTTATTTGTGTAAAACCGACAACAAAACACATAGGTGAGGGTTGTTAGTGTAAAACCAACGTCTTTATCCCTTTCTGGTGTCGGTTATCTGTAAACCCGATGCCTATTGCGGCCAGGTACCACGACCGTGCTGGGTAGCACGGCTGTGGTGGCAGGGGATATGGTGTCGGTTATTAGTATACAAACTGACGTTGATGGTGTCGGTTATTAGTAGATTCTGACCAGGTACTGCCGTTGTGGCTGTGGATATGGTGTCGGTTACCTATATAAAGTCGACACTGATGATGCCCTTGTTGGCATCTTTTTGGTGGCAAGAAGGGGTATGGCGTCGGTTGGGGGACCGACGCTGAAGGTGTCGACTTTTAGCGGCGCCCACTTGGGTGTCGCTTGGAAACCGATACCTTAGGCCTTAAATAACCGATACCAAAGGTTATTTCTGTAGTAGTGTGGATTACAAACTCTGATGTGATTGTGGTCCATGAAACTTAGCATGTTGATTCAATAGAAATCACCACAGAAGTAGCAAGATCTAGGGTGTCTTATTACAAATCGTTCTATCATCATGTTTCACTTTGGGGACACCTTATGCAATTACCAGATACATATTTGGGTATGTGCAAGGATATCTTGGTAAAGGTAGACATGTTTATGTTCCTAGTTGATTGTGTAGTAATGGAATGTAGGAGGACTATGGGTTTGAACATCCTTTGGGAAATCCATTTTAGGCCACTGCATGTGTCACATTGGAGATGGGAAGAGGATGGTTCACTCTAGGTATTGAAAATGATTGAGTGGAGTACAAACTCCTAGAGCAACCGACACAGTTTGGGAGTGCAGTATGATGTTTCGTTGCACAACACATGGACAATGACATCTCGTTGTTTTTTGGGAAGCCTTTCTTGATGTAGAAAACCTCATGAACCAAGTCAATAAAGGTTCTCTATAGATGGAAGTAATGGAATAAGTGTGAATAGTGTCATTTGATAAAGCCACAAGGCATACATAAAAGTGCACTGATTTTGCATCACCATTTTTTATAACATGGAAATGGTAGCATCAACTGAGCATTCCTATCCCAGCCTTCCACTGGGTGCATACCTGATGAGCATGATAGAGAATGTGCTTTAATTAGATTTCTTAGAGGAGTGTGCCTTGCATATGAACACACTTGCAGATTTATAGATGTCATTTTGAAGATCTAGGGCCATCCCCTCCACCAATGGTCCCCTCGATTAAATGTCCACCAGATTGTAAACTGAAATTGCTCTGCATGTGAAATATGTATTTCTTATTGACAATAGGAAGGTCTCAATGATAATCTCCATATTATTGATCACACTTGAAGAAGAACAACTAATAGAAGTTGTTAAGAATTATTGAGTTGCACTAGGATGGCCCATTGCATGTATAAATGGAATTTCTCCAAGCTTATGTCAACATAAAATTTGCATGGAGGAATAGGCCAAACATATGACACAACCATAAAGGGGACTCAAGACAATTATGGTATAGGTGATAAAAAATGAGCTAATCACACTTTATTTGCAGCTCGGGGCCCCTCATGAAGGGTCCCGGGTTCGACTGCCGCTGGAAGCGCTACTTGGAAGTGAATTTTCCGCAGCGTCAGACGGTTTCTGATGCGAC
The DNA here is from genome assembly GCA_963693085.1 of Alisma plantago-aquatica. Taxonomy (NCBI): domain Eukaryota; kingdom Viridiplantae; phylum Streptophyta; class Magnoliopsida; order Alismatales; family Alismataceae; genus Alisma; species Alisma plantago-aquatica. Next base: position 1,457,900,789 of record OY856411.1, read on the forward strand.
TTATTGAGATACCGGTGTGTGGACGCACGGGTCTCCCGGGTTTACCATCCCTGCTATCTGGGCCTCCGCCTAGGGGGGTGGGTTTCCCCCGGCAAACTAAAAAAAAATGATATATGCTATATATCTCTAACTGTAAGTGGGTTAGACCGACACAAGTTGTACCTATAAAGCAGGGATCACAATGACCACGAATGTTGCCAATGAATTAGTGTCCACCAGATTATTGATTGGTTGGCACGCTTGCAAAGATTATTGCTGACTTAATATCGTCACTCTCAAAGACCATTTTCCTTTTCCTTTGATCTAACTTTAGAGTAGCTTTCCAATTGTTCTCATTTTTTATTTTCTTGTTGATATAGAGCTAGAAGATCAAGTGAAAACTACCTTCACTTGTCCCTATGGAACCTTCCCTAATCACTGGATGTCATTTGGTATTGGCAATGTACCCACCTCTTTTCAAAGGTGCACGCTCACCATTTTCTCATATAATATTGAGCAATGTCTAGAAATTTTCATGGATGGTTTTTTAGTTTATTGGGAATATATTCATGTACATTTAGATAGTCTAGATAAGGTGTTGCAAAGATGCAAAGAGACTCATTTGGTACTAAACTGGGAGAATGTCCACATGACGGTAAATTAGGGAATCATTTTGGGACACAAAGTGTCCAACAAAGGCATTGAGTTTGACCCAGTGAAGATAAAATTGATCTCCAAACACCTTCACCCGCCTTAGTAAATGTAGTTAGGAGCTTTATAGGACATGTTCAGTTTCATAGGTGACTCATGAAAGACTTTTCAACAATTACAAAACCACTTTTTGAATTACTTGTAAAGGATGTGAATCTAAATTTTGATTATTGTTGTTTGAGTGATTTTAATGTTTTGAAAGAAAAGTTGATTTCTTTTCCCTTTGTGGTGGCTCTAGATTGGAGCCAACCTTTTAAATAAAGTGTGATGTTTGTAACTATACAGTCGGGGTTGTTTTGGGCCATCTCAAAGACTGAGATCCATCAATGACTTACTATTCTTCAAGCACATTAAATGATTCACAGTTGAATTTCATCACAACTAAAAAGAAATGTTGCCTATGGTTTTTTGCTTCAATAAATCCTATCAGTTTTTGGATGAGGCAAAAGTTATTGTGTGGATTGGTCATGCATAATTAAATATTTTTCACATAAGAAACATGCTAAACCTCAACTCATTGGGTGATCTTGGTTCTATAATAAATTTATATTGAGGTTGTTGATACAACAAGAGCAAAGAATGTGGTTGTTGATCATATCTTTCATCTAGATAAAGTGGATGAGAAAGGTTTAGATACTCTAGTTTATGAGAATTTCCGAGATGGGAAGCTTTTGGACGTTAGGCCATGTGACCATTAGCTTTCTAAATAGTTACTTACCTTGCATTTGGGATTAGTTTGAGGGTTGGAAAGACTAACATAAGAAGAAATTATTTGATTCTATAAGATACTTCATTTTAGGATGATCCTTATCTTCTTAAGTAGTTAGGGATAGTATTTTGAGAAGGTGTGTATCTGAGTGGAAAGTAGAGAGAATCTTGGATGACTATCAGTACCTACCCATTAAAGGACACCATGCAAGTTCTAAGATAGTGAAAAAGGTAACATAATGTGGGTTTTATTGGCCATATCTATCCAAATATTCATATAACTTTGTATAAATGTGTGATGCACGTTAATGCACTAGTAATATCTCCAAGAGACAGGAGATGCCCGTGAACATTTTTGCAAAAGTGGTTTTTTTAATGTTTTGGGCATATATTTTATGAGGTATTTTGTCTCTTTAAACTCTTATTGTACATATTTATGGTTGTTGGTTATGTGTCAGAATGGATGGAAGAAATTTTAACCCGTACTAATGATGCATAAGTTGTTACAAATTTGTTAAAGATTATTTTCTATCGATTTGGAGTACCACACATGATTAATAGGGACTGTCACACCCCAATCTCACACTAGCCACAGACCACGAGATTAAGGCGCGACAAGATGGGATTTACACATAAGCCAACCACTCTTCACTTTTTAAAGCATTTTAAAGAGATTAATAGGATAATCCGATTTATGATGTAAAATGAAACTAAACAAACTGCGGAAGCATCTTTATTAAATTGAATAGCAATAAAAATAGAATCTACAACATATTACATTATCTGACATAAAATAAAGCATAACAGTTAATTTACATCTTTATACACATTCCACAAACATACTCTCTCTCACCCACACCATGTCCCAAAGATCGAGGGGAAAGGACTAAGAGACCTCTAACTAGACTAACTACAAACCTTTTATCAACTAAGCGTTAGGATGAAACGATCCTTCTGATCCTTGATGCTGTTGCTGACCTGAAAATGTTTGAGTAGAGGGATGAGCCTACTCGCTCAGTGAATAGCATTTCACTTAGCTATCACTAAACAACTCGTCATGTTTATTAACTGAAAATAAATAGATATACAGTTCAAGCAGGGCAATTCTACTGACATAGCAGATATACAGATAATAATCTCATTTCTAAGCATCAATCAGTAATTCAGATAGATGAACAGATTATACAAATTTACTGTGAACCTACTTGATTATTTATTCATTTTATTATTATGCCCTAAATATATGCAGTGTACTCTGCATATAAAGATCCGCAACAAGTCCATGCTACGGTCCCACCGTACAAGACTTAGTGACACACCCGGGAAATGCTAAGTCTGACTGCTGTCCTGGTCTGCACAGGACTCTCAGGCACTCAAGGGCCTCACTGTACCCTCAGGCTCTCAAGGGCCTCACCGCAGGTCCTAGGCACTCAGGGGCCTCTCTGCAGTATTCTAGTACTCTAGACTCCTCCTCTAACCTGAGCACACTGGCGGAGAGTCTCAAAGGGTTACCTTCGTGACAAACCTTCGTGCATACAAATATATGCAGTGTACTCTGCATATAAAGATCCACAACAAGTCCATGCTACGGTCCCACCGTACAAGACTTAGCGACACACCCGGGAAATGCTAAGTCTGACTGCTGTCCTGGTCTGCACAGGACTCTCAGGCACTCAAGGGCCTCAGGCACTCAAGGGCCTCACTGTACTCTCAGGCGCTCAAGGGCCTTACCGCAGGTCCTAGGCACTCAGGGGCCTCTCTGCAGTATTCTAGTACTCTAGACTCCTCCTCTAACCTGAGCACACAGGCGGAGAGTCTCACAGGGTTACCTTCGTGACACAAGCACGAATGGTGTTAGATAACCAAGTTTTCCTTTTCCCAGTGCCATCGTGACCCACGCACGATTGTTGTTAGACACTGCCTCTCTTTCCTCGTTTGTCCGTGACACAGGCACGTATGATGTTGCAACACGAGTTTCACCCCTAAGTTGCAGATACCTCTTAGGGGTTCTACGGTGTTAGGGCACCTAGGTCTATTAATTAATTAACAGATAAACAATTAAACAGGATTGTCGCATTACAACTGTTAAACATAGAATTTCCTCTTTCTCATCATTCTGATCACGCATTTCAAGTTCCAATGAACTTATCACACTAAAATGTACATGCTACACTGTTTAAAGGTCATATCAACTGATACTGAAGCAAATAGGCATTTAAAATGAGTTAAATAATGATTTCTAAATGAACTGCCACTCACCCACTTCGGTGTGTTCGTATACACCGAAAAACGTCCACAAACACGCCTAATTCTACCCTTTACAGCAGCGTGCACGCCGTGCACCAAGACTGCACGCCGTGCACCTTCAGTGCACTTCTGTTCTACTTTTCTGCACCTTTGCACGCCGTGCAATCTGACCTTGCACACCGTGCAAACTGACTTGCATGCCGTGCAAACTGATTTTGCACGCCGTGCACCTGGGCTGAAACTCGTTCCGCTATCTGTAACTTTGCACGCCGTGCAATCTGACTTTGCACGCCGTGCAACCTGCGCAGAAACGGAAATCCCCTAAATCAGCTTTCTGAAATGTTGCACGCCGTGCAAAACGGATTTGCACGTCGTGCAACCTGCACAGGGGCGGAAATTGCAGAAATAAAAGAGGAGATTGGGGTCGATTCAGTGGACGATTCTTACCTGAATCACTCCTATAGCTTCGGAATGTCCTAGCAAGCAGTTGGCAAGAAGAAAGAACGGAGGGGAAAGCACCGTTCGCTCCCTAGACCATCTCCATGGTCGTCTTCTTCATGGCTGCAGGAGGAAGAAGAAGGTGAAGAAGAAGAAGATGATGCAGCCGGTTGGTTTGGCTGGAGAAGATGAAGAAATCGAAGAAGAACGGAGAAGGAAGGAGCTTGGTTGCCTAGCTTCTCCTCTAGCTTGCTCTCTCTCCCTTTCTCCTTCTCTGTTTTTCCCAAGCGGCAACCGAAGGAAATGAACTATCGTTCATTCCAAAGTCGGTTAATAGAGTTAAAAAGGAAAAACTGAAGGAAAGGATAAGGAAGGGCGCCCAGGGGGCCGGATGTAAATTGCCCAAAAACTTTCCGAAATTACACATAGGTCCATGTACACTAAAAAGCTTATATCTTTTTACTCGTAGGTCAGTTTCACATGATTTCTTCGGCAACGGATTAAGCACAAACTTGTCCTCAACCTCAGGACAAGAAAACAAGCTAATGATACATTAACACTAGCTCAAAGCTCAAAACACTATTAACAAAAGCAAGAACTCATCTCAACATAACTAGTTCAATTATGCACTAACCAAGGTACTTACTGGTAAAACGAAATGTGGGTCATAACAGGGACGGTGGTCCACACTCCACTAACTTCCAATTTAGGGACCTTTTGAGTTAATATGGGGTGATACGTAGGGTAGGTACACCCTACCACCTACAAACCCAAGGGTAAGTCGAGGTGTCAGGTAAGGAGGTCAAATAAATCTTGGAGAAGACAATGTCTATTAGTCATACAAATTGGAGCATGTAGTTAAACTATGCCATCTAGGCATATAGAACAATCCTAAGACACCCATTGGGACTACACATATATGTTGGTTTATGGCTGGGCATGTTGTATTCTAAATGAGTTGAAGCATAGAGCTATGTGAGCTCTAATTTGTTTTTGTTTTTGATGTCACCTTGACATGTGCAGATAGGATATTTGAGCTGAATAAAATGGTTGAAATACTCTTAAATGCATATGAGAATGCCAAGCAATAAAAAAAGAGGAGCAAAAGAATCCATGATCTGCATATCTTACATAGAAGAAATCCATATGGATAAATAAGTGCTTCTTTTCAACTCAAGAATGAAGTTGCATTGGAAAATATATATACTCTAGGTGGAGTGTCCCTTATGAAGTTGTGAAAGTCAATCCCCTGTGGTGTTATAGATGTGAGTGATGGCTCCGATGTGTTTAAGACTAATGATCAAAGGTTGAAGCACAATTTTTGGGAAGAAGTACTTATAGAAGATGAAGAATTCAAATTGATCGAGTTAATTGAGTGGTCTTAATGATGTTGACCCTAAAACTTTAGATAGGGCATTGGTATGAGGCAATTGAAATTTTCTTCTTTGTTTTAGGATCTTTCAACATGTTTTAATATTTTATTTTCATACTTGTCTTGTAGTCAAAGTCTGATGCAACATCGATATGCTCTTAATTTGTGTGCTTCCTATGTAGAAACACAAAAATTAAGTACCAACGACACTAATTCGATGGCACAAACTATGAAAAAATAGATTTTACAGGTTTGATAATCCAATATATGTATCTGAGATCTTCCCTACTTATCAGCTTTAAGCTCTCAATGTTGATAAACTAAAGGTATTCCAATATTAATATAGATATGTGGACCAAAGTATGAGGGAGAAATATGTGATGATGTAGTCTATGTGATTAGGAGTTAATCTAATATCATTATATGATGACTTTGAAATTTTTATGTAGCAGAATGACCCAGAAATTGCCCATGAAGCTTATAATTATGAATAGGATCAATGGTAAAGATTTGAGAATTTTTGAAATTATTAGAATGATGATAGAATTCTTACGGGTCAAAAATAATAATGTTTGAAGACATTTTAGTGGGATGGTAAAAAAATTATTTTTTGTATGAAACTTAATGGGAGAGTTTTTATGTATGTGTTGAATCTTGATACAAAATTTCAGACCAATTAGACTTGTTTGATGATTTAAATAAATTATACAAGAATTATATTCGAACAAAATTTAATGGTTTATTTAACATATCGAAATCTAGAATCTTGACTCAAGAAACTCCAATCCATGTATAAGAGATTGGTATGCTTGGTTCTTTATATTTGACCAATTAAGGATAAAGCTATACATTAATGTAGATAGTTAATACATGTAACATGAATAACTCAATGATAACCCATAACTTGTAGACTTAAAATGAATATAACATTATGTGGCATAAGGGTCCATAATCAATGTCGCACATCATAATACTAATTATGCATTAGTTTCTAAATGAGTTAATGAAATATGTCACATATGTTTCATAAACTAACTAATATACACACAAGCTAACATATGTTTAATAATAGGTACAACGTTCTTCATACATGAATAGCAATAACAATGTGTTTTCATGTCCATGAATATGAATAATGTATTGTTATCTAAATAAATGTTGAATTAATGGATAACATGATAAATAAGTAAAATATGAAAAATTGTGCATAATAATATAAGGAAACTCTTTTGGTAACAATGTGAACATAATGTGACTCTATATAATAAATAATTGTAGTCATGATGTAATGCTAAAATAGCATAGTGATGATGAGCCCAAAATTCTAGTTGTGTTAAAACTCACAAAAATAGAATCCAAAACCCCAATCTAATGTGAAGAACACGTTCCTTGGGTCCCAATTACCTTGGGTGGCAAGTATCACCTTATTTAAACAATCATAACTATCCGATTTCATTGAGAAAAGAAAAGTTATGATAAAACCAAAAATATTAAATTAATTATCAAAAATACATCTAATATATAAAATAAATAGAAATCAATTTGCATGACATATATTATATAATTTAGGTGAATTTGTAATAAATAAAATTATGGTATAACATAAAGGGGAATTATGTTGTACATGCCTGTTAAATATACAAAAACTTATAATGGTGGAAAAACTTAAATTGTATTTACTTTCCAAATACAATATAAACCGAGGTAATAACAACGTGGAAGACATGAGATATTTATTAAATTAGAACAAACTTTAAAGAACTAATTCTCTCTAATTAATGTTTGAAAGTAATAAATAAATGAAAACAATCACCTTAACATATCATAAAGGAAAAATATATTTTAACTCAATTATATTTTTTTTGGAAACAAATAAACATTTTGAAATTATATAATCAATTATTTAAGTCAAACAATAAATAATGGTAATCTTCACTAAATGATTTCCTTAGTAAACCTCCCTATGACATCTAAAATTGTTAACAAGGAAAAAAGGAAAATGGTTTGATAGATGGTGCGATTCCGCTAGAGGTGCAACACACTAGCCGATTTGACCCGACTAGATGCGCCCCACGAGGTCGGAACACACGTGATGGGTTTTTGCTTTCGAAATTCATAAACCTAACTTAACACCTACTCACACTAAAACAACTACACCCGCAAGCGCACGGGGTCGTGTCATAGTATAGGAAGGTGGCAAGTATAGGGTCGATCCACAGGGAAAAGAGGGGGCACTAGAGCTAGGTTTAGTTTGGCTAGGTTCCTACTGCGGAGACTAGGGTTAAGGGTTTGAAGGGGGTTTTGATTGTTAAACTAGGTGAGCAAGAAAGCAATTAAAGGCGAGAATGAAATCTATGTTAACCCTAGGTTAGATTAAGACTAAGCAAGCAAGGAAAGACTAAGCTAGGTATGAAAAGGCAAGTTACACTAGGACAGGCAAGAGAGGAGTGAAAGAGAAATTAAAGAGCTACACTAGCATGAACAAGGCAAGAGCAAGGAAAGAAGCTAACTAAGCAAGAAAAGAACCAATTAAGCTAAGCAAGCACAAAACTAGGGTTTTAAGCAGTAAAGAGATGTGTGGGCTGTTTAGGGGTATGAACTTATCACTTAAGTTGGGGGTGACATATGAACATTATGATTCCATTTATATTATCCAAACCAAACAACAAGTTAGAGTCTAATGAATTAACCTAAGCTACTAACTGGCCATGGATATGCTAGATTGTGTATAAGGGAACTAGTCCCTAACACCCTCTACTACCCTTACAAGGCTGAATTGGGTTAGGGATTAGGTATAATTCAATTAGAGTCTAATCAAGTCTAGGTTTCTAGATTAGGCATTCCTAGGGCAATTAGGGGCCGAGGGTAGTAATGGGGAGGCGAAATTAGGGTTTTGGGCCCCAATTCCCCCACATTCTAGCCTTGAGAAGGCTCCATGCTAATTGCACTAGAATTATCTAATCTAGCTACTTAGATCTCTCACTTAGGTGTAGGGAGATTGATTAGTATGTAGGAAGATGGGAGGCAACCTAGGGATCCAAGAATTGGACCTAGGGGCAAATCTCAAAATTCACACATATAAGCAATTTGCCTAAATTCCTAGGTGATTTCACACACAAACCAACAAGTAATCCATGGAGAGTGAGATGAAAATAGAATATAATCATTAAAAATGGAATTACAACGTTTACATATCATTTCCCCCCAACATGGTATCAAAGTAACATAATTTCCCCCAAACATCCCACCCAAGGGAGCCTAGCTACTCATGGAAATGGAAAATACAAAAAGAAAGGAGAGAGAGGTAGAAGAAGCCATGGAGATCGGTGTAGATGAAGAAATCCTCCTCTCCAGTAGCTGTAGGATGTCTTCCTCCCTCCTCCAAGGTGCAAGGGTGTGAAATGAAGGGGATTATGGGTAGGAACTAGTATAAACTAGTGTTTTGGTGGTGGAAATGGTGAAATGGAGTGGATTTGAGGTGGATATGGAGTGGAATGGAGTGGGTGGCGATTTGGGGAGCTAGGAGGGGGTAGAAGGTAGCTAGCCTCATGCCCCAGCTGCCACCTAGGTATATATAGGTGTCTAGGGGGTCTAGGGTTAAGTTAGGGGTAAAATAGGTAAAATAGTGAAAACTAGGTGGGTTTTGTGAGTAGCACGGCCGTGATAGGTCACCACGGCCGTGGTGGATAGGGCATACCACGAACGTGGTGGATGGGCACACTCATGGGAATTAAAATGTGGAGATCACAAGGATATGTACATGGATGGCCACGGTCGTGGTGGGGACCTATGGCCACAGGCATGTTGATCACCACGGTCATTTTAGCCATTTTCATCAATTTTCGGGAGTTTTAGTGATTTTTTGTGCTTAGGGCATGTCCACCACGACCGTGGTGGGGTACCACGGTCGTGTTAGTATCTCTCCCATGCATTTGAGCTTTAAACTTGATCATCCATGGAGGGTATTGCTTCAAAACATTCTTTGATCACTTGGGGTAGGTTGGAAGTGGTTTTGGCCTCATTGTGGGCTCCTCCAAGCCTGAGGAAACCGTAGATTGGACCATACTATTTCCATGCCATCAAGTAGTGGACAAAGTACCTATAAAACATGCAAAAAGCCTCCATAAGTGCATTTGATAGAAATAAGCATATTGGGGAAAATAACATGTAATCTAACAAGTATAGATGTGGCTGAAGTGTAAAATGACACAAGATAAAGCCCTAAAATAGGGCTGAATCACCACCCCAAACGTGAAACATACTTGTCCTCAAGTATGCCCTAACTCAATCTCTCTACAAATTTTCCACAAATAAGAAATGACAAATGCAATGTAAAAGATGATTATTGTTGAATGGTATCAAAGATGACTAAGTACATGCATTTCACCTCTCTCCTCTCCTACTTTCACAATCCCATCATGAAAAGAGCACAAAGCATACAAAATTCAAATATATTGCGTAGAATACACAAGTTATCCATATTTCTTCCATAAAGTTCTGGGTAAACCGTTTCATGATGGTGTTAATCAAGGACGACTAGGAGTATTGTTTCACATTCTTGCATTCAATCTTATGTTTCAAATCACACCAAATGACCCACGTGGCTGTGGAAAAGGGCAAAATGAGCTAGGTTTGATGTTTCCTAGCTCAATAGGTATGAAAGTGGAAGAAAGGGTTGCGGTAAGATTTTTGGAGTGTTTTTACACGCTCATCTTTTCTTTATTTGAATGCTCTTAAATAGGAGCATCCTTTTATTTTGTTTTTGCTTTTTTTTTCTTGCCCTTGGTGTAGATAGGACATATGGTGGATAGAGTGAAGTGAGGGGATAAAGATATGGCCACCCCAAACTTTTGGAGGTGGTCAAGGCTGATATGTGCACTTTGGCATCCTTTCATGAGGCGGAGGGGTAAGAAGATGGTGAGTGAAAGGTCGGGTCAAAGAGGGGTCACACATATGATTCTCCACATAAGACATCATGCATGAAAATTAATCCAATACTTCATCCTAGATATCACACCACATGAATGAACAAGATGAAATTGGTATATCAATCAAGTGATTCCACAAACACTAAGCGTTCAAAGCTTGCTCAACTTCACAATTCAACCAATTCAATAACAATCATAAGAGAGGTGATGCACATGTAAAAAGTCAAACATTGATACCACTTAGCAACAAACAATGATAATTCACTTGCATTTGTCAAAGGTCATCATTTTTACTCAAAATAGTAGAGATTGGGTCAAAACACACTTTTTAGACAAGAAATCTCAAATTTGGGCAAAATTGGCTAAAATGGTTCCAAGTTGCCTCCAATCATATCTAAACCCTATATTATTGTACTTAAAGCAGTAAACAAGCAACTACTAGATATAACATGCAAGAATTACCAAAAATTTGCATGATATGCAATGCATGGCAAGAAGAGCAATTTTTTTTGAAAATTATGCAAAAATTGCAAGAAAGTAAACTACATGACATGCAAGTATGAAAGCAGTAAAGATGACTAAGATAGATAGAAAAAACAAGAAAACAAGAGTGGATGTGGCAGGTGAAATGTAAAGTGAAACTAGGGCATACCTTCCCTACCACCCCAAACTTTTGAATCATGATGTCCTCAACATGATCCCAGAGTTTAGGATGATAGGGTAGACGATCATGGATCTCTTGAGGCTCTGGCGGTGTTCCTCCCTGTGGTGGAGGATATGTGTAGTAGCTGCCGCACTAATCTACCTTCAGTGGATGAAATTGGTCTGCAGCACGGCCGTGCTGCGTAGCACGGCCGTGGTGGCTTCAAGTTGCACGGCCGTGCTGCCTGGCACGGCCGTGGTGCAGTCCTTTGGCAGCTTTTCTCAATTTTGCTTCTGAATACAGGGACTTGGTGTGTTTTTCATGCAAATGACCATGGTCGTATTGATGTGCCACGGTCGTGGTGGTCCCTATAGCCGCTACTCTAAAAATGAGGAACATCAAACACTCAAAAACTTGACCCAAAGTGATTTTTCTTTGAATCCTTCTCTCAATTGTACTCAAATTTCCTTCATTTCACCCTGTTACCATCTGCACATCTTAAAACTAGATAAAAACTATTAAACACAAGTGTGTGTGTGTTTTCTTGGAAAGTGTAAAAACAAAGCAATTGTATCAAAAAGTAAAGGTTGGGTCAAAATTTCCTAAACCTATGTGGGTTGCCTCCCACAAGCGCTAAGTTTCATGCCTTCAGCCAGGTTTGTTGTTCTTTCACCATCAACCATGGTCCAAAAACAAAATGTTTTCACTCCCATCATAAGCAATCCTCTCAAATGCTTTCCTTTATTGATCTTCCTCCCAAGGGTCATGTGAGCTTCGTAAGTCTTTTTCAGCAATTCTCTCTCCTTGGGGATCATCATCATAGATCTTAATCAGCCTATAGACCCTCAGAAATCCCATGCCATAGGTTTTCTCTCTCTTGAGGAACGGGTTTTCATAGGCACCAAAGAGAGGGGTCTCAATCATATCCATTTGCTCATGGGAAGTAGGGGGAGCATGTGATAGTTGTGGTGGTGGCATTGGTGTTGATGGCCGTTGGACTTTAGGTGGAGGAGGGCATTGAGGTTGGAAGGTGAACTGGTAGGAGGGTTGTGGCAATGGAGGTGGTGGTAGTGTGTAAGGCTTAGGATAGCCTTGGAGGTAGGGTAGTGGAGGAGGGAATTGAGGTTGGAAAGTGAAGTGGTGGGAAGGCTGCGGCAATGGAGGTGGTGGAGGTGTGTAAGGCTTAGGATAGCCTTGGAGGTAAGGTGGTGGCGGAAATGGATGGGTTTGTGCATTTTGGCCTTCCATCTTGTCTTCTCCGAGTGGCTTGTCACATGCACAAGGCACAACCAAACAAAAGAAAGCAAGTTAGCAAACCAATATACACAAAGAAATGCAAAGAAAAATGAATAAAGAATAGCAATGATGAGGGCAGTAGGAAAAGTCAAAGCAAAACTAACTAGCTAGGTCGAACACCTCTAATCCCCGGCAACAGCGCCAGAAAGCTTGGTGTGATTCCACTAGAGGTGCAACACACTAGCCGATTTGACCTGACTAGATGCGCCCCACGAGGTCGGAACACACGTGATGGGTTTTTGCTTTCGAAATTTATAAACCTAACTTAACACCTACTCACACTAAAACAACTACACCCGCAAGCGCACATGGTCGTGTCGTAGTATAGGAAGGTGGCAAGTATAGGGTCGATCCACAGGGAAAAGAGGGGGAAATAGAGCTAGGTTTAGTTTGTCTAGGTTCCTACTGCGGAGACTAGGGTTAAGGGTTTGAAGGGGGTTTTGATTGTTAAACTAGGTGAGCAAGAAAGCAATTAAAGGTGAGAATGAAATCTATGTTAACCCTAGGTTAGATTAAGACTAAACAAGCAAGGAAAGACTAAGCTAGGTATGAAAGGGCAAGTTACACTAGGACAAGCAAGAGAGGAGTGAAAGAGAAATTAAAGAGCTACACTAGCATGAACAAGGCAAGAGCAAGGAAAGAAGCTAACTAAGCAAGAAAAGAACCAATTAAGCTAAGCAAGCACAAAACTAGGGTTTTAAGCAGTAAAGAGATGTGTGGGCTGTTTAGGGGTAAAAACTTATCACTTAAGTTGGGGGGTTACATATGAACATTATAATTCCATTTAGATTATCCAAACCAAACAACAAGTTAGAGTCTAATGAATTAACCTAAGCTACTAACTGACCATGGATATGCTAGGTTGTGTATAGGGGAACTAGTCCCTAACACCCCCTACTACCCTTACGAGGCTGAATTGGGTTAGGGATTAGGTACAATTCAATTAGAGTCTAATCAAGTCTAGGTTTCTAGATTAGGCATTCCTAGGGCAATTAGGGGCCGAGGGTAGTAATGGGGAGGCGAAATTAGGGTTTTTGGCCCCAATTCCCCACATTCTAGCCTTGAGAAGGCTCCATGATAATTGCACTAGAATTATCTAATCTAGCTACTTAGATATCTCACTTAGGTGTAGGGAGATTGATTAGGATGTAGGAAAATGGGAGGCAACCTAGGGATCCAAGAATTGGACCTAGGGGCAAATCTCAAAATTCACACATATAAGCAATTTGCCTAAATTCCTAGGTGATTTCACACACAAACCAACAATCAATCCATGGAGAGTGAGATGCAAATAGAATATAATCATTAACAAATGGAATTACAACATTTACATATCATTTCCCCCCAACATGGTATCAAAGTAACATAATTTCCCCCAAACATCCCACCCAAGGGAGCCTAGCTACTCATGGAAATGGAAAATACAAAAAGAAAGGAGAGAGAGGTCGAAGAAGCCATGGAGCTCAGTGTAGATGAAGAACTCCTCCTCTCCAGCAGTTGTAGGACGTCTTCCTCCCTCCTACAAGGTGCAAGGGTGTGGAATGAAGGGGATTATGGGTAGGAACTAGTATAAACTAGTGTTTTGGTGGTGGAAATGGTGAAATGGAGTGGATTTGAGGTGGATATGGAGTGGAATGGAGTGGGTGGAAATTTGGGGAGCTAGGAGGGGGTATAAGGTAGATAGACTCGTGCCCCATCCACCACCTAGGTATATATAGGTGTCTAGGGGGTTTAGGGTTAAGTTAGGGGTAAAATAGGTAAAATAGTGAAAACTAGGTGGGTTTTGTGAGTAGTACAGCCGTGGTAGGTCACCACGGCCATGGTGGATAGGGTAGACCACGACCGTGGTGGATGGGCACGGTCATGGGAATTAAAATGTGGATATCACTGGATGGCCACGGTCGTGGGGGCTCACCACGGTCGTGGTGGGGACCTATGGCCACGGGCATGTTGATCAGCACGGTCATTTTGGCCATTTTCATCAATTTCTGGGAGTTTTAGTGATTTTTTGTGCTTAGGGCATGTCCACCACGACCGTGGTGGGGTACCACGGTCGTGTTAGTGTCTCTCCCATGAATTTGAGCTTTAAACTTGATCATCCATGGAGGGTATTGCTTCAAAACATTCTTTGACCACTTGGGATAGGTTGGAAGTGGTTTTGGCCTTATTGTGGGCTCCTCCAAGCCTGAGGAAACCCTAGATTGGACCATTCTCTTTCCATGCCATCAAGTAGTGGACAAAGTACCTATAAAACATGCAAAAAGCCTCCATAAGTGCATTTGATAGAAATAAGCTTATTGGGGGAAATAACATGTAATCTAACAAGTATAGATGTGGCTGAAATGCAAAATGACACAAGATAAAGCCCTAAAATAGGGTTGAATCAGTAGATAATGTTTTTACCCTTTTTTTAAACCTTACAAGCCTAGGCTTGGTAACAAGAATGGCCCAAGGTCGAAATGGTTTTCAACAACAATGAAAAGAGAAGGAAAAGAACTCATGTCTTCTATATAACTAATAAGGATGAAATCAGGGTAGGAGCCGAGGGAGATCGCCGGATAAGGTTGCTTCAGGCATTGTTTAGCTAGTAAGTCATTTAGGATGTTTAAGTTCCTCTTCACATGATATATTGCCTTCACATGACCAGACCTCCATTTCTCCTTAATGTCCTGGAATAAAAGACTGTACTTGGATAGGGGTGAGTCTGTCTCTTTATCCATTTAGTTGCTAATTTCAAGTCACTTAAGATGATGCTCTCAGGAGTGTGCTTGGTCTTTATGTAGTGTAAGCCTTAAAGTATTGCATGTAGTTCTCCTCTTATTGGGTATGTTCCATGTAGGGTAGAGGCCCTTCCTTCCAACCAAGTACCATTGTTAGATCTCACAATTAGACTTGTAGATTGAGGTGTTCCTTCGAGTTTACTACAGTGTCGACATGAATGATGGTTCTCTCACGGGAAAACGTGACTGGAGCGATCGAGTTACACATCTTCATGCTAGAATTCTTAGTCGGTGTCATGAAAGCTTGGATGATTGTTGATGCCTCTGGTCAATAGGAGATGGCCAAGACCCTTGGAGGCTTGGATGAATTTTCAAAAAATGAAAGCGTTATGATTCCTCCAAATAAGCCAGCATGAGACATAAAAAAGGATGCACCATCCTTCAATATTCTTAAGTGTCTTCAAGTTGTATCCAATTCATGATGGCAGTGAGGTCCAAGTGAAGAAGTCCCTCGCATTCTATGGTAATAACAAATGTTGGTTTCTTTTTACATCTTCGTAGTCTCGTAAGGCATGAAGTATCATTTCCTCCTTGAGATTGCATCGAGTGCACATCCCAGATGAAGAAATTTGCTTTTTTGTCTGGGGACGTTTGTTAGCATCCTATCCTAGTGTATCAACTACAAGTGTGATTTGATTATGTGTGGTATTGGCAATTCCCATATATCCAAGAAGTGTTCAACTTCCGTGGTTGTGAGGGTGTTGGTGAGCAGCTTGTAGGCAGAGCTTGCAGTGAGGTTGATGGCACTTGTGTGAAGCCATACTATCCTATCCGGTCCATATTGGTTCTGGGGGGAGGCATCAGGAGGATGTCCCTGTTGGTGGGTTGCGAGAACCAGTGATTGATGAAATCAAAATCCCAAGAGCCATCGCCTTTGACTATACATGCCACCTTCATGTCATGGATGTATTTTGGTATGTGTCTAGATGGTTGGATTTTGGGAATATTATGGCCTTCCCCTACCCAGGCATCTTTCCAGACAGTTAGTGTCCCAGCCATCAATCGCAATTTTCCTGGAGTTATTGTGAATGAGAGGAAAGAGGGCCTTTGTGCTTCTCCAGATATGTGATCCAAAAGAGTTCCCTTGTTTATGAGTTGCATACTTGGCTTACATTAATTGAATCCAAGGAAAAGGGTCGTTCTGTAGATATTGCCACGCAACCTTCATAAGTAGTGATTTATTAAAATATCTGGCTTGTCGTATGTCAAGTCATCCCTGGCTATGAGTTTTGGTAACATTCTTCCAGGAAATTAAGCTCATTTTCTTTGTCAAATCTGACCCATTCCATATGAACTTCCAGATGATTTGATCAATTTCATCACACCAAGACATAGGAAGCTGAGTAACTTACATAGTGTAGCACAACTGGGATAGTAAGATTGATTTTGCTAGTGGTTATGCCTACAAGAGAAAGGAAACGGTTCTGCAATCTACCAACTTGGTTGTGCATTTTCTCGAGCAGATGTTGGTAATGAACTTTCCCTTTCTTCTTGTGGATGATCGGGACGCCCAAGTGCCTACCCTGATCTTTAGTTTCTTTGAGTTTCAGCTTTCTACATACTTTGTTTTGGAGTGGCCTAGGAATGTTAGCTGAGAAGTGGATAGTGGATTTCTCTCGAGATAGGAGTTGTCCAGAGGCTCTCCCATAGAGGCGGAGGCATCATTGCATAGTGTTGGCTTGCTGAATAGATGCCTCGCCAAATAATATGATGTCATGTGTGACACTGACATGGGAGGAGGCTAGGTTTTGTCGAGTGAGGTAGATAGGTTTCTAGTGTCCATTCCTGATCTATGAGTATGTGTATTAGATCATCTCTTTAGACATGGGATGAAAAGATAAGGGGACAGAGGGTCCCATTGCTTGACTCTGCAAGAAGGTTTGAAGGATCTGATGGCTTCTCCGTTCTACATGATAGATGTTTCGCCTAAAGAAATTATTTGCATTATGATAAAGACGATGTTGTCTGGAATTGATGTTCTATGGAGTGTGTCCTCTATGAAAGGCCAACTCATCTTGTCAAAGGCCTACACCATGTCAACCTTCAGAGCCATGAAGTGCTTGTGGCTATGCATAGATTCCATTGAATGTATGATTTCTTGAACAAGTATAACATTGTTACCAATCCAGCATCCAAGGACAAAGCTGGATTGGAATGGTGAAATCCAATCCTTGAGATAAGGTTTGATTCTACAAGCTATCACCTTGGATAAGAGTTTTGCGCACACTTTATTGAGTGAGATGGGTCTCAATTACGAGTACTTTTTCAGAGAAGGGATTTTCCATATGAGAACCAATGAGGAGTTGGCTCCTTCTGATGCGATGGGGTGACCGTGGAAGGGTTCATAGATGAATTTGGTGAGCTTAGTCTTGACCAGTGCCCAGTGTTCTTAAAGGAAGGATGCGTCAACATCGTCAGGGCCCAGCACTTTGAGGGGATCCATAGAATGCATGGCGTCCTAGATTTTGCCATGGGAAGGAATCTTGCCAAGGAGCTCGACTTCAGAGGTGGAAAGCTCGGGAAAGTTGCATGTGAAGGATGCACTGGTTGTGAAGCGGGTAGCATGATATGTTTCATGGTACACGTTGAAGAAAAAAAGCAAGAATAAAGGCTTGGATTTGTTTAGAATCTTCTAACCATCTATCCTTATTATTCTTGATGTGAACTATCTTGTTAGTCTCTCTCTTGCTTTAACCAACGATTGAAAAAACTTTGTGTTATTGTCTCCCAACTTGACCCAATCACAATGGGTGTGCTGCTGCCATTCCTTCTCCTCCATGCACAGGATTGAGTCCAATCCGTCTTGGATCTTGATAGTTGTTGCCGCTAAATATTGTTGAAGTGAAAAGCTAGCTGAGCATGGTTCCATCGAATCTTATTGTTGATTATGTACTTGTATCATCCTGCTTCTTTCTTCCTCATTGTTTCCCAAATTGTTCTGATGTGAGGAATCTAATGGTTGCTTGGTGATAGGGGGCATTGGGGTCCCATTTAGTAGAGAGTAGGTCTCGAAAGCCTCTTAATGTGCTCTAACATGCAGATGTTCTAAGGTGCTTGCTTCATTATGTTATTGTTGAGGGAAAGGAGACCAAAAGTGGGGCATGGTTTTAGTGATTGTGCTCTAATACCTGAATAGGATTGGCGTTCGTTAGGTCCAACCACAAATGGTTACCTAGGGCTCGATCCAGTCACTCATGGAGGAGACCACATCTGAAAGTTGTTCGAGCATCGTTTACTCCTAGATCAATCAATTAGCAGGATTCCATGGCATCGATGAAGTCTTTGATATTTGCTCTATCAAAGGACTTCTTGGAGGGGAACATTATCACGTTGAAGTCTTTGAGGACAATACAAGGAGATTGAACCGAGGAGGCAATCATGTGGAGGTGATGCCAGAGCTGGCGTCTGCTGCTTCTAGTTGTGCCAGCGGTATATGAAGGTGTAAAGGCATCCATCAATTCTATAGTGGATGAATTATTTGTGGGAAAGAATCACTTCCAGGGTGACATTGGCTTTCCAAAGGAACCAGATGCCACCCGCGAAGCCTACAACTTCCACATTGTGTAATTGGGAGCCTTCTTGCCACTACATCGGGGTTCGAGAAGTGCTATAATAGATATCTTGTACCTCATGGTCAAGTCATTAATAACAAGTTGGGTATCGTCATCGGAAATCCCCTGGATCCAACTCATAACGTTCATTGGTCAGAGTTTTCAAGGGTGGATGATCCCATCTGCTGCACCCACTTCCAGGTCTTGGAGAAGGGTGGTCTTCCCCATGTTCCTTGTCGATGTCCTTCCTGGGTCGCCTGCATGAATCACCATCCTATTTCAGAGGTGGATACCAGCAGATGACTTGGTCGGGCTCCTGTATGAGACATAACCCGGACCCCCAAAACATGAGGTGCTGAGAGAGAGGCTGGTAGTGGTAGTGGTGAAAGAGTGGTCTTATGTCTCCCTACCTTGCAAGATTGCATCCCCACGCAGAGTGGTTACAATGTGCTATGATGTCGCTGCCTATTTTTGTGGAGGTTGCCTAGGTGTAATTTCAGAATTCACTTTGTTCTTGGTTTGGTTATGATGACTTTGGTTGTTTGGCTTCCTACCTCCTTTCTACTGCTATTTTCGTGTGCTCCAATCGATCCCTTCTGCAACTCGTTCAACAATACCATCGATATCCACAATTTCTTGAGGTTCCTCTTCTTCATCTTCTTGGTTCTCGAGGTTCTGAAACCTATTATTTGTGTTGAGTTGTTTTTTTGACTGACCTACATCACTGACCTTCCTCAATTTTTGCTTGATTGGTTGTGCATGAATTGCCTTTGTGAAATCTTCCCTTCTTGGAGGAGGTGGTGATAACCTCCCAATTTGTGATGTTATCTTACTAGTTTTCCTTAATTTTCCATACTCTTTCTTAGATAAATTAGATATAATCCTTAACTTTCTATGTTATTATGAATTCACCATTAAACTAACATTTATCTTTTTCTTCTTACAGAAAAACCCAAAAAAAATTGCAAAAGCCCCAAATCGTCCCAAGACCGAATGAACTCGAACGGTCCCAAGACCGAATGAAGTCCAAATGGTACCAAGACCGAATGAACTCAAACGGTCACAAGACCGAATAAAGGCAAACGATCCCAAGACCGAATGAAGTCCAAACGGTCCCAAGATCGTATGAACTCAAATGGTCCCAAGACCAAATAAAGGCAAACGGTCTGGAGACCGACCTAGAGATAGTAAGTCTCTAAGTTTAGCCTTGTGTATGCTATAATAAGATCTCCACCCACATATGCTAAGATATGTGGAAGTCTTATTGTAGTATAGTTAAGGATCGAATCCACGAGACAACGGTCTTGTTAAGAGTTTAACAAGATGGAAAACGTAATAATCCTACTTATCCACTTAAAAGTTGATATTTAGATTAAAGAGTTGGTTTGATAATTAAACTAATGTGTGGAGAAAGTAAATAACAAGAAAGTAAACTTAAAGTTGTAAATGATATTTAGAAACCACTAGGATGTGATCGAGTTTCACCACCACTACTCATGGATCAAAACATACATCATAATAACATGGCTTGCAAAGAAAAAGGGTCTAAACAGTTAGTATCTTTGTAGACTTAGCTTCCTTTCAGATAACTAACTACGAGAAATGTGGAAGCGTTGCAATGCCAGCCATCCCAAAATGAATGGTCACTTACTTTGCATCACTTCCCTCACAAAGTGTGTTCCTCGACCTATCAAGGTTGTACTTTCATACGTCAACTGATTCCATTTCATAGTATGAAAGTACAACGATGGAGGTGAGTTTACCCCACCCCTCGAGAAACGCTCCTAGATACCGAACCAAACGTATGGTGACTACATACATCTAGGACCAACAAGCATTCGATATTCAAATCTAGAAGTACAAACATAGAAAATTTGCATTAACAGATAATAGATAACACAAGTTGGTGATCAAGAAACTAGCATTCATTAAACGATTGATGTTGAACTGAAACGATAGTATTTTTCTATTGCAAACCCATGAATTACAATGTATGAAATGAAAACATGGGTAGCGGGGCTACTCCCCGCACCCTAGGGTATGGGACTACTCACTCATGGCAAGAACAAAGAAGGAGGTGGGAAGAGAGAAAGAAAGCATCATCTCCACGTAGGAGGGAGGAAGGTCGACCCCTTGGAGTAGAAAGCAACTATATTCACACCACTTGGTTGACTTGATGAAGACTTCTTCACTTCCCACCTTCTATGTTGATGAGAGAGAAAGTAGCTTGAGGATGAAGTGTGGATCTTGGACCGAAAGCCTTGGGGCGGAGGATGGAAGATGAAACAGCTCTGGAACAGTTGGGGCAGCCTTTGGGCATCCAAGAATTTGATGCCTAATGAGAACTCCTTCGGTTCTGTTTATAGGCTTCCAAGGAGTCCCAAATGGTCTTGGGACCGTTTGGGTCTTTAACGGTTTGGGGACCATTTGGCATCATGCAGTCTTGGGACTATTTGGCTTCATACATTCTTAGGACCATTTGACTTCATGCGGTCTCCAAACCGTTTGCTTTTATTCAGTCTTGGGACCGTTTGAGTTCATACGGTCTTGGGACCGTTTGCCTTCATTCAATTTCCAAACCATTTGCCTTTATTCGTTCTTGGGACCGTTTGAGTTCATTCGACCTTGGGACCGTTTGGAGGTCTAAAATAAGCAATGAGAAATTAGAAAAATTATCAAAACTTATAGAATACAAGGTGATACTCAGTTCTTGGGTTGCCTCCCAAGTAGCGCCTTGGTTTTACATCGCTGGCTCGACGAAGTTCTGACTTGGTTAGATTGATGTACCAGGATCATGAATCTCAATAGTTTGTCTTGGAATTTTGTAGGCTGGGGTATAATATTTCTTCAATCTATGGCCATTAATAGTTCTCTCCCCTCCATTGTCATCAATAATGATGATTGCTCCGGTTGGGTAGATGTGCTTGATGGTGAATGGCCCTAGCCACTTTGTGCGAAGTTTTCCGGGGAACATCTTAAGTCTGGAGTTGAAAAGAAGGACTTTATCTCCGACAACGATATCTTTCCTTTTGAGATGTCCATCGTGCCACATCTTAGTTTGTTCCTTGTAGATCATGGCGCTTTGGTAGGAAGTCATTCATAGTTCCTCAAGTTCTTGTAATTACAGTTGTCTATACTCGCCAGTGCTTTTGAAGTCAAAATTCAATTGTTTGATGGCCCACCAAGCTTTATGTTCTAGTTCAACTGGAAAATGACATGACTTCCCATATACCAAATGAAACAGAGTCATTCCTATTGATGTTTTGTAAGTATTGTGGTATGCCCAAAGAGCATCAGGGAGCTTGATAGACCAGTCTGTGCGATGCCTGTTGACCATTTTTTCTAAAATGGCTTTTAGCTGTCTATTTGAAACTTTGACTTGGCCACTTATATGTGGATGGTAAGGTGTGGCAACCTTATGTTTAACCCCATATTTCTGTAGGAGAGCTTCGAAACTTCGTTCTAAGAAATGAGATCCTCCATTTGATATGATTGTTCGAGGGACTCCGAATCTAGGGAAGATGATATCCTTGAACATCTTGATAACTGGTTTGGAGTCACAAGAAACGGTGGGTATAACCTCTACCCATTTTGAAACGTAATCCACAACGACTAGTATATAGGAAAATCCATAAGATGGGGGAAATGGACCCATGTAATCTACTCCACATACATCAAAGATTTCAATCTCTTACCACAGAGTAAGAGGCATTTCATTTCGTTTAGATATACCACCGGAAAGCTGACATTTATTGCAAGATCGTACAAAATCATGGGCGTCCCTTGCTATCATTGGCCAAAAGAAACCTGATTGTAGGACTTTGAGGGCGGTCTTCTTTGAACTCATATGCCCCCCAGTGGGGCCAGAATGACAATGTTCTAGAACTGGGATAATTTCTTCTTCTGGTAGGCAATGACGGAATAGTCTGTCTGCGCACAAGAAAAAAAGGTATGGTTCATCCCAAAAATACTGCTTTGCGTCATGAAGAAATTTCTTTCTATCATGGTAGGAAGCAGAAGGGTGTATAATTCATGTAGCCAGGTAGTTTACTATATCGACATACCAAGGAAATATGGTAGTGACTTTCATGAGTTGGTTGTCGGGTAAAGAGTCTCAAATAGGTATATTGTCATCATCCTGAGGCTCGATGTGACTAAAGTGATATGCAACGACATTTTCTACACCGCTTTTATCTTTTATTTCCAAATCAAATTCTTGTAGCATCAACACCCAGCGGATGAGTTTGGGTTTTGCATCTTATTTTTGAATTAGGTATTTAATTGCAGAATGGTCAGTGTATACTATGACTTTTGATCCGATTAGATAAGAGTGAAATTTCTCAAAGGCGTAAATGACAACCAAGAATTCTTTTTCAGTAGTTGTATAATTCTTTTGGGCCTCATCTAGCATTTTTAATGCATAATATATCACATAGGGCTTCTTGTCTATTCTTTTCCCTAGCACCGCTCCTATAGCGTAGTTGCTTGCGTCATACATTATCTCGAACGGTTGTGACCAATCGGGTGCTCTCAAATTGGGTGCAGAGATTAGAGTGTTTTTTAAGGTCATGAAGCTATTTAAGCATTCTTGATCAAAATTGAAATCTGCATCTTTTGTCAACAAATAGGTCATGGGTTTTGCTATTTTGGAAAAATCTTTAATAAATCTTCGATAAAATCCAGCGTGGCCCAGAAATGCTCGCACTCCTCTAATGTCTTTAGGCGGTGACAGTTTTGAAATGACATCAATCTTTGCCTTATCCACTTCAATTCCTCTTTCACTCACGCGGTGTCCGAGGACAACACCTTCTGTCACCATAAAGTGACATTTCTCCCAATTTAGGACCAGGTTTGTTTCCTCGCATCTTTGTAGAACTTTTCTGAGGTTAAGCAGACAGTTATCAAAAGAATTTCCATAGACTAAAAAGTCATCCATAAATATTTCCATGATTGACTCAGTTAATCCTGCGAATATTGCAGACATGCACCTTTGGAAGGTTGCGGGCGCATTACATAGCCCGAAAGGCATCCTTCTGAAGGCATAAGTTCCAAAGGGGCAAGTGAAGGTTGTCTTTTCTTGGTCTTCTAGGTGTATCAGGATTTGATAGAACCCGGAATAACCATCAAGGTGGCAAAAGAATTTTTGGTGGGCCAAACGTTCAAGGACTTCATCAAGAAAAGGTACAGGAAAGTGATTTTTCTTGTTGCTTTGTTCAGCTTCCTGTAATCGATACACATCCTCCATCCAGTGACAGTCCTTGTGGGTACTAGCTCGTTTTTATCATTCAAAACGACAGTAGTCCCCCCTTTTTAGGGACCACTTAGACCGGGCTAACCCATTGAGAATCAGAAATGGGATATATGATACCAGCTTTTAAAAGTTTAAGGACCTCAAGGTGAACCGCTTCTTTGAGGTTCAGGTTTAGTTTCCTCTAATTTTCCCTTGATGGTTTAAACTCTTCTACCATGGGTAGTTTGTGCATGCATAGAGCTGGGTTTATTCCTGTTAGGTCAGTCATTTTATACCCGATAGTTTTTTTGTGTTTCCTGAGCTCAGCAAGAAGTCTTTCTTCCTGATCATCTATTAAGGTAGAGTTGATTATGACTGGGCACAATTTTTATTCGTCCAGGAAGACATGTTTGAGTCCTATTGGTAAGGCTTTCATTTCAGGGGCCTTGGGTACTTCTGTTGTTTCCAAAATGGTGACATATTTCAATTCCTCGAAGGTGGCTGCTGAAGCTTCTTCAACTTGGTCTAAATATCGTCGACATTGCTGTACTAGTTCGCTGGCTGAAAATTCAACTTTTGGATTTGTGAAGACGTTCTCCAGATCATCAGATGGTTCCGTTGTTTCTTGCTGTAATTGAGACATTTTTTCTATTTCCTTAAGAAGAAAGACTTCTTCCTGGATGTTTGGACCTTTTAGGCTGTTAAGGATTCTGAATTGAATGGCTTCCTTTCCTAGTCTTAAGATAATTGTACCAGCTGTGACGTCGATAAGTGCTCTGGCCGTGGCAAGGAAAGGTCTGCCAAATATTATTGGATATCTTAGATCTTCCTTTATATCCATAATAATAAAGTCGCAAGGGACGTAAGAGTCCTTTCCTATCCTGACTGGGATATCTTCAATGATCTCCAATGGTGAAGTGATGGTAGAATCATCCAACTGTATTGTCATTACAGTGGGTAACAATTCGGTAAAACCCAACCTTTTACACATTAAGAAAGGCCCAGATTAGTTAATCCTTTTTTGCTAGAGGCGTTTTCGATAGAACATTGGATACCAAAGGAACCAGGATCCTTCTATTTTTTCGGCATTTTGTTAAGAATAATATCAGAAGTTGTCTGAGCTAGTTTAATAGTCTCTTGTTCTTCGGTCGTACATTTCCTTGATAGCAAGGTCTTCAGGTATTTGGCCCAAGCTGGTATTTTAGAGAGGGCATCAAGGAATGGGATATCAATATATAGTTTCTTCATTGCTTCCTTAAATTTTTGGAATCTGATATCCAGTTTGGTCCCTCTCAGCCTGCCTGGATATGGTATTCTGGGCTTATATGGTGGGACTTCAGGTTCTTTGAATTCTAGTTCATTTTCCTTTCCCTTCTCGATTTCCACAGTCTTTTCAATTTCTGGATTCGTGCTTGTAATTGGGGTGATTACAGCTATATCTTCATCTTCCTGAATGATTTTTGTGGCTTCAGGGAGGACACAACCAGACCTTGTGGTAATAGATTTCAATTGTTATTGTCTGGGTTGATCGTGTATTGGGTTTATCTCTGACTGACCAGTGAAGGTTCCTGCTGGAGGTTTTAATTGGGCTGCAATATGTGCTAACTGTGCTTCGACGGCTTTTTGTTGGGGTTGCTGGTTGGCTAGCATGGTTTGTTGTGATTGCAACATTTGTCTTATTAATGACAGTTCATCAGTTGGTGGAGGTGGATTATTCTTTTGTGGGTTTTGTTGATATTGTTGTGGTTGTTGCTACTGAGGTGCGGGTAATTGGGGTTGTTGAATTTGTGGTTGTTGCAGTTGGGGTTGCTGCAATTGCGGGTGCAACGACGGATGAGTGTATTGGTAATACGTAGAAGGGTTTCTTGGTTGTGTGAATCCTTGCAATCCCCCTCTGAAGTTTCCCTGGTTTCGATTATAGTTGTTCTGGAAACCTGGTGGCGATCTATTAAAAACTCCTCCTTAGGTCTGGTGCTGCGGGTTGGCAGTCCCCGCAGGATTCCCATACTGAAACTCGGGATGGTTTCTTGTTTGATTTGGGTTATAATAAGGTTGTCATGGTATAGTGTGGATGGAATTGACTTGCTCCGGTAACAAATCCTCAGGATGTTTGATGATCGGTTCATACTGCGGTTGCGGTGTCTACATGTCCATCATCACATTGTATAGGAGACCACATGATAATGTGAGATGATCGGATGCATGACATGCCCCACAAGTCCCAGTAGCTGCCTTGATGTATTGGGGGCTCTTCTTTTCTCCAAGTGTTGTTTCAAGAACTTCTTGCTTGTGAACTATAGTTTTTAGGGCTTCGGCGATGGCTTTCATTTCCATTGATTCTTCAGCTTTACAAACTTGTAGAATTCCCCCGGTGGATGACCTTCCCCAATGGGATTGGTTCTCGGCTCCAAGTGTAACAATCCTCCAGGCATCTTCATAGTTCTTTCGCATAAAATTCCTCCAGATGAGGAATCCAAAAATTTCTTAATGTCATCACTTACTCCTCTATAGAATGTTTCTATCAACTGATTTTGGGAGATTACGTGATGCGAGCATTTCCTCAAAAGTTCCTTGAATCTTTCCCACGATTCTGCCAGTGATTCCCCTGGGAGTTGGGAAAAGTGATTAATTTGTCCCCTAATCTCATAAGTCAATGAAGGTGGAAAGAACTTCTCTAGAAACTTTTCTTCCAAAGGAGCCCATGTGATGATTGGCTCCCCATCTAGTGCGTTATACCAGCTCAATGCCCTTTCGGACAAGGTGAAGTGAAAAAAGGTGTAGCATGATTGCGTCGAAAGGAACTCTGGCATGTGGTACTAGCTGACAAAGAGACTTGAATCACTTTAGATGATCCATACAGTCATCCCCAACACTTCTAGAGAACAAAATGCCTTGCATGATCTGGATCCATTGCAAGCGGATCTCAAAGTTAGGAACATTAATGAGCGGGGGCCTAACTGGGTGATTATCTTCAAAGTTCTTAGGAACGACATAATCCCAAAGTTGCTTGTTTCGCAACACTGTCTGAGCAACCGTTGTGGCCTCTTCATTCTCAGCTTGAATGCTGGCATGTTCTTCAGCTCGAACCTCAGCTTGAATCTGAGTATGTGTGTCAGCAATAAGTTGTGCTCTTTGAGCTGCTATGGCCGCGTTTACTCTTTCCATAACCAAGGCGGCTTGAAGTTGTTCGTCAGCCATTTGTCTGGCTCATTGGCGGTTGAGTCGGATGCGTCGGTGGAAGCTTCATTCTATCTCAAAGTCGTACTCTGGTTCAGGGGAGAATCCGATGTTATGCAAAGGTTGCATACACATTTTCTACCTGAGTAGAAGAAGAAACACACTTTAGACAATGCAGAGAAATGATGAAATCAAGATGATATGAATCATGGTTAAAAAAAGAAGTGTAAAATCCTAATCAACTAGAAAGTTAATAAGTAAATTAGAACGTTCTGTTATCCCCGGCAACAACGCCAATTTTTAATGGAGCCTCCACTCGTGTGGAGTTGCTTGCACCACTAAGCATTTAAAACAAACATAAAAATATAAAAACCAAAAACCATTTTCAATCCTATCCTAACGGTTTTGAAACCGTTTGGATCCTTACAGTCTTGAAACCGTTTGGGCTTCATACGGTCTCGAAATCGTTTGGATCTACACGGTCTCAAAACTATTTGGATCCTTACGGTCTCGAAACCGTTTGGGCTCCACACGGTCTCGAAACTGTTTGGATCCTTACGGTCTCGAAACTGTTTGAGCTCCATACGGTCTCGAAACTGTTTTCCCTTGAGAATTTGTAACGTCGCCCCTCCTTTTTCTATAAATACCGCTTCACCCCCTTCCCTTTCCTTTCCTTTGGTTTCTCAAATTTTCTCTCTTACGCATAAGCCCTGATCCATTCTAAGTTCGTGTCGCTTCCTCACTACTCCATCCTGACTCCACTTCCGTCATCTCCGAGCGCGTCCAAGTTTGCCTTCACCTGCTCCGTCGTCCTTTCTGACGATACCACCACCGCGACACATCCACCGTCTTCATCATCTAGCAGCAAGGTAGAATACTACTACGGCAACCACCATATGCACTAACGTCGGCGCCGTTTTCACCGCTTCTACTGTGAACGAAGTTCCCAA
Organism: Alisma plantago-aquatica; assembly: GCA_963693085.1. NCBI lineage: Eukaryota > Viridiplantae > Streptophyta > Magnoliopsida > Alismatales > Alismataceae > Alisma > Alisma plantago-aquatica. The sequence goes on from OY856411.1 coordinate 1,457,928,799, forward strand.
TTGCCGTCGACGCTATCACCGCCATCAAAACCTTCATCGACTGTGCCGTTTTTGCCATTTTTGCCATCTTTTCGCGGCTCTTCGTCCCCGCCGTTCCATCTTCCTAGTGGTTTCGACCCAAACGGTCATGAACCGTTTGGGGACAAACGGTCGAGAAACCGTTTGGAGCCAAACAATCTTGAAACTGTTTGGAGCCAAACGGTCTTGAAACCGTTTGGACCCAAATGGTCAAGAAACTATTTGGACCCAAACGGTCTTGAAACTGTTTGGCGCCAAACAGTCTTGAAACCGTTTGGAGCCAAATGGTCGTAAAATCGTTTGGAGCGAAAATCGTTTGGACCCAAATGGTAGTGGAACTGTTTGAGAGAAACCATTTGGAGCCAAATGGTATTGATACCGTTTGGACCCAAATAGTCTTGGAAAACATAATTTCACCCTTAAAATGATTTCATCCCTAAATATATTGCAATTTTTTCAACATTTTTTCCTCTTTAACATATATAATCTTCTGATTACAGAATGGCCTCACCTGCAAAAGAAGCTATAAGAACTATTGACGCTCCCTTCTGGACAAGGGAACAACTACTGGAGGACCGCGCAAAGCTCCAGCAAATCATGGACACCTACGAAAAGATCGGAAGGGTCCCACCAAAGGTTGACTTGATCAAGGTCATTCACAACCTTGAGCGAGTCAACATGTGCTTAACCGAGGACCATGTTGAAGAAGTGGAAGAAATTTCCTCCAGTGACGAAGGTTCGGAGTATGCACCAAACTCTGAGGATGAATCCCCAGTCCCAAAGTCCAAAGGCAAGAGGAAGACTGAAGAAGCCGCCAAGGGACAACCATCAAAGAAAAGGGCAAGGAAGCAAGTCTGGCCCTCTACCGCAAGGGAACATATCTTGGCAGGACACACCATCCCTATTGTTGCAAATCCTGCCACCACCACCACCACCGCAGAACCTGCACCAGCTGACCTATACATCCAACACCTCCCAGCTGGTGACAAGGTGATGCGACCGACAAAGTACGTCTGCCCCAATGTATTGAAGAAGATGGGGATTTATGACAAAGTCCTCACCCTGCTCGACAACGCGAACCTCTCAAAAATCTGCTTTATTGTAGAGAATTCTTATGTCGAACCCACGATAGAGTTCTTCACACACCTCAACAAAGAAACTGTAGACACAAAGGACAAATGGAAAGACGGAGGTGACCACAGGCTGGTAACCTCATTTTTCGGTAACAAGGTTGTCTTGACTGAGAACACGCTGAATGAGATATTCATCGACCAAGATCAGATAAAAAAGGCTAAGGAGGCAAGCCTGGACCATTCCCAGTTTAATAGACATACCTTCTAGAAAGCTCTGACGGGGATTCCAAACTACGAGGCGAAGACTTGCAAGGCCTCTAACATACATCCTGGCCTGGTGCGCACACTACACAAAATTATTACAAGTGCTCTTTTCCCCAGGACAAAGGGTGGAAACGTTAGTATATACAATCTCTTTATTCTCTGGTCCATCCTCAAAGGGTTGCCGGTCAACATCGGACGACATCTGATACAAAATCACTCAGCTTACGCCCTTGGAAAAGAAATCTGCATGGGAGGTCAGATAACATCAATCTTGAAATTTCTCAAGATGGACAAACCATTACCCAAGTGCACGGTGATAAAGGGCAACATCCTTACAAATGAGCAGAGTTTAAAGAACTCATACATCATAAAGGAGAATGATGCAAAACTCCACTACATCTTCTGCCCCATTGTCAAAACATCTAGGACATTGTTGCCGCTTCCAGAATTGGCAGATTACGACAAAGAAAAGCTTTTCTTCATCGAAGAGGAGCTTGCCAACCTTATAGCCTCAGTCAAAGCAAAGGCAGGGCAGACATAGCACAGCATCACTGCCCCCACAGCAAGGCCAAAGAAAATTCCAGTAACACTGTCTTCAAAGTTGTGCATACAAAAACAACAGTAATCGGAGACGCCCACATCAAAGATCAACCCAGAGGCGGAGCCACCACACAACGCCGAAAACATAGTAACCCCAACACCAGAACCTTTCATCTTCTATCTGGATGTTGGGTTCAACTCTACAACCACCACCACTACTACCACCTTCCACCACTCCACCACCACACCACCACCTTCCACCATTCCACCATCCATCACTCTTCCCCCATTCTCCACAACAATGCCCACCATAATTTCTTCATCCACATCCACAACTTTACCTGCATACTCCGCCTCACTTTTTTCTCTTCGGGCATCCCATTCTCCACCTCAACGCCCAATCTCACCTTCACTTCAACCACTTTCCCCTCAACATTCCCATTTCATCCCTTCTCACCCGGGATGTCACCACCATTCCCATCCACCACCTCATCTACCACCACCATCCAGATACCGCTAGTGACTCCATCAACAGTCACCACACAATTCGTGGGTCCATCAATAGTGTCTCTTTCGCAAGGCACTACCACCCTTCCACCCCGACCCCAGCCGCCTCACCCTTCCATCTCTGGGGTCCCCTTTTCACAAATCAGTGAGGAATTTGGACGACAATTTGATGCCATTCGAAACCTCCTCACCGACCCTTCTAACATATTATTATCTATTTTTTCTTGTGTGCAGTATATCGCTTCACAGGTCTCCAAGACCGACGAGCGGAACAACGCCTTACTAGGCATCATCGCAAGCATCCAACAATGGCAGGAAGTAGCAGCCCAGCAAGTCGACCGCATCGACAGTCGCTTACAAAACCTGCCAGAGTTGGTACTCGAGATGAAAGGCCAGTAAGAGGCATTGGCCCAGCAAATCGACAGGGTCTCTACGCAAACTCAACCTTTGCCTGAGACCCTCCGCGAGCTTCAGTAGCAGCAAACTGCTCAAAGCACACACTTGGACAACATCAACAACAACCTAGTACAACTCATCCGCCACTAAGAGGAGGACTCCAACAAAGAACTCAACGACCTTCGCACACAAATAATCAATCTATCTGCATGACTCTGCTCTGCCAAAGCAAGATATGTGGATCTTAAAGATAGCCACGACGCACTGCTCAAAACCCACGAGCATGTGCAAGTAGCACTCGAAGAGCTGCAAGCAATCCATCGGCAGTGCAAGAAGAATTCGACCACGAAGGCAGAAGAAAAGGCAGCAAATGACGATGATGACGACAGTGAAGATGATGATGAGGACTCTGATTCGTCAACTGACTCCAATGATGACAGCTCCTCCTCGGATGATCAACCCGATGACTCAGGCAATGCTGGGGAGGGAACCAGCCGAGGGGCAGACCCCGCAAAAATAGGAAAGGACAGAGGCCACCAAGAGGGTGGAACCAAAGATCCCAAGTCCCCTGATAACAATGACAATGTCACAATGTCATATGGGGACTAGTTCTTTAACTTTTCAGCTATGGATCCCTGGGGGACACTGCCAAAGATGCAACATTTTTTGAGTTCCAACAATGCATACTAGGAACTAGCATTAACCCACCCACAACAGTCATCCATCAATACTCTGCTCCAGAGCAACTTGTGCCTTTCCCCCTAGAGTAGGAAGAATCCAATAGAGTGAGTCTAGACATAGATGATAAACTTGAATCTGATTCTGAATCCAATAAAGATGAAGATCTACCTTTTTTCTTGGACGACAACGAGCAGACTTCACTTCCTATACCACAATACCTTCCCCAGCCGCCACCACTACCTCACAAAATGCATGACTTGGACATGGTGGCCATCTCTACATTAGATGTTCAGGACATCTTCATCCTGAACACTATCGTAGACGACACCAAAGACCGGGGGGGGGACATCATCTACAAAAATACAAAGACAAAGCGCAAGTTGACACAAGAAGACTTCCGTATCATCCTTCGACCACAATCGATGGTGAAGATGGCTATCTTCTGTGTCTTCCTTGCCAACTCTATTGAGGAATTCTAGAGCTCAAAAAAGTCACAACCTGTCTTCAACGCTTCACCTGCTCTATCCTTAAGCTTATTACATAAGGACTTCCAGGCAAAGTCCATTGAGCGGCTGTGAACTGGCCTTGCACGAAAGGCATGCTACATTTTTGTGCCCTTCAGAGTTTCCAACCACTGGCTGCTCATGATTGTCGACACCAAGGCCCACGACGCCAAGGTGTACAACTTCTGCGCCAGCGAGCTAAAGTCTGGACAAATAAATTTTACTGGATTGGAAGCCGGGGAAGCACAATGCATACCTTTTCGGCTTCTCAAAATAATATGGGATGCTTGCCCATCTCTGCGATATGGTTGGAGCCAACCCTGGTTCCAAATCATCCACCCAACAGTCCAAACTTTAGCTGGTTCAGGGGATTGCACTTTTTGTACAATACGATTCATAGAAGCGCTCAATAGATAAATCCCCTTTATCGAGCTTGCAACAGAGGATATGCACTCCTTACGAGGACGTTATGCCATGGAGCTCATATGTGATAGATAATTCTTTAAGGATCTGACAATGGTACAAGATGCTGTACCTCGGTATCTCTTCTCTGCTATCCAACGTCCGCAAAAGCGTCCATACAGGACAATTCTAAAGGAGTTAGAGAAAAAGCAACAACAAACTGCCAAGGTCCCGGAACAATGCCAGTGGGACCCTTATGATTTCGATATGGCGAAGGACAAGGGGAACATCGACTTGATAACAGGGGTCACCATCAACAGAGCATTCCAACCAATGGTGCCCCTATCTGCCATAGAACCAACGTTTCCAAATTCCGACCTTAATGCACACAAGAGCCTTTCCGACAACGAACTCTGACTCATCATGTCTAGGCTATATGTAGAAAATGATGAGTTGGTTTTCTTTCAAGGAGATATTCTGGTGATGGCAGATTCTCTCCGTGAAACCATACAAATTAAAGGTTCTTTATCCGTGAGTGTGATGACTGCGTACCAATTTCTTCTAGTACGGGACCACCCTACGATTTATATGGCGTCAGCATACATGAAGGATGATCTATTAGGGTCAAAGAACTTCGGAACCACGGAGGCACTTATCTCATATCTTCAACACACAACTCTGAAGTTCATTATGCTTCCCTTTCTTCATTTCAAACACTGGATGCTACTGGCAACAAACCTACATGAAGGAACCACAGTAATCTATAATAGCTCCAACAACCAGTTTGATCCAAACCAAAAATAGTATGATGTTACAGCAAAGATGCCCACGGAGGAAGTGGCGAAGGATTGTGTTGAACAACTACAAGTTCTCCTTGGCAAACACACAAAGGCGTACGACAAAGAACATTTCCATCACCCAGTCTTCAGCCACAGATGTCCCTAGCAGATCAGAGAATCGAATGACTGCGGTTTCCACATCCTGTACTGGATGTATACCATCACTGTTCTTAGAAAACAAGTGGAGGACATGAAGGATGTGGATTACCATGCTCTACGTGGAAAATTCACAACTAATCTCCTATGATCTCATGGAGCAAACAGGGGACTAACAGAACCTTAATACCCTAGCTCATGTACTTCTCAACCTATCACTTTGACACCCTGAGGACATAGTGAGTGATAAGTTGGGGGGGTACACTGGGCAAGGGCGAGGTATCATATTCAAACCCTTTTCTCTTTACTCTTTCTTTCACCTCTGTTCTTCTGTACATATTTTTCCTTTCCTTTGACACTTAGATTTTTCAGTAATTTCTTTGATAGAATAACTCTTACATACAAAACAACTTTCACTTCGGAAAAAAAAAGTCACCCCTAGCTAAATTAGAGACAAAGTAGTCCTCAAAAGCAACTACATAAGTAGCATTTAGGTATGTAATGGCGAATTAATAAATCACTTTCATACCTGATTCCTATGCTTATGCTTCAATTCTACATCAGACTCTCCACAAGTTAACATCTTGACCGAAACAAGCTAAATACTCTCAAGGACGGGAGGGAACCAGGTGAAATCCAAATCAAGGAACCTCGCAAGTGGACCACCAAGTTTGAAAGCGTAATAAATGTGCATGTCAGGAAACCCTAATAAATAGTTTTCTTCTTTTCAAAAAGAGGCTTCGAAGCCCAAATAAAATCCCAAATACCCAATTCATAAACCTGTGAGCATATGAATAAAAGTTTGAGTGTTGAATAAAAACATGAGAGTTGTGTCATGCATAAGGACTTATACGAAGAACTAATAAAGGTCTTGCCCGGCCGGTACATTCAAATTCCCTCACAAAGGCAGATGTGTCACGCCCAGTAGTGAGATCCTAAGGTCTCCAAGTATATGAAAAAGCTTATAAAGGACTCGCCCGGTCGGTACATTTAGCTTCCCTCACAAAAGGCAGATGTGTCACGCCCGGTAGTGAGATCCCAAAAGTTTCGATAAACCTTCCCCCACTAAAAAGGTGGAGTTACACAACAACCTTTAACCAACCCTCATACCTATCTTAGCCTTTGGTAGGAATTTCAAAGAAGTATAAAACTGCTTAGAGTCGAAGACATGTATAGAATACGATAAAGGAAAAGGTGGTCCCAATGCGAGTTACGCGCTACGGAAGAAACCTGAGATCCATGCAACTCTCGATACCTGAAAGAGTTAGTACAAGCAGAAGCCCCGATAAAGCTCTACGAAATCTCTAGTTTAGAATTGAAGCAAGAGTATAGAAATCTTCACTAAATAAAATCACCTCGCCACTACGTGCCTTAGCTCTATCCAGCTTGAGGACAAGCTAGACTCTAAGTTAGGGGGTGATAACCTCCCAATTTGTGATGTTATCTTACTAGTTTTCCTTAATTTTCCATACTCTTTCTTAGATAAATTAGATATAATGCTTAACTTTCTACATTATTATGAATTCACCATTAAACTAACATTTATCTTTTTCTTCTTACAGAAAAAGCCCAAAAAATTGCAAAAGCCCCAAGCGGTCCCAAGACCGAATGAACTCGAACGGTCCCAAGACCGAATGAAATCCAAATGGTCCCAAGACCGAATGAACTCAAACGGTCCTAAGACCGAATAAAGGCAAACGGTTTGGAAACTGAATGAAGGCAAATGGTCCCAAGACCGTATGAACTCAAATAGTCCCAAGACCGAATAAAAGCAAACGGTCTGGAGACCGCATGAAGTCAAACGGTCCCAAGACCGTATGAAGCCAAATGGTCCTGAGACCGTTTGAAGCCAAACGGTCCCGAGACCGCATGATGTCAAACGGCCCCCAAATCGTTAAAGACCCAAACAGTCCCAAGACCGTTTGGGACTCCTTGGAAGCCTATAAATAGAACTGAAGGTGTTCTCATTAGGCATCAAATTCTTGGATGCCCAAAGGCTGCCCCAACCATTCCAGAGCTGTTTCATTTTCCATCCTCCGCCCTAAGGCTGCCGGTGCAAGATCCACACTTCATCCTCAAGCTGCTTTCTCTCTCATCGACATAGAAGGTGGGAAGTGAAGAAGTCTTCATCAAGTCAACCAAGTGGTGTGAAGATAGTTGCTCTCTACTCCAAGGGGTGGACCTTCCTCCCTCCTACGTGGAGATGATACTTTCTTTCTCTCTTCCCACCTCCTTCTTTGTTCTTGCCATGAGCGAGTAGTCCCATACACTAGGGTGCGGGGAGTAGCCCCACTACCCATGTTTTCATTTCATACATTGTAACTCATGGGTTTGCAATAGAAAAATACTATCTTTTCAGTTCAACATCAATCGTTTATGAATGCTAGTTGCTTGATCACCAACTTGTGTTATCTATTATCTGTTAGTGCAAATTGTCTATGTTTGTACTTCTAGATTCGAATATCGACTGCTTGTTGGTCCTAGATGTATGTAGTCACCATACGTTTGGTTCGGTATCTAGGAGCATTTCTCGAGGAGTGGGGTAAACTCACCTCCATCGTTGTACTTTCATACTATTAAATGGAATCAATTGATGTATGAAAGTACAACCTTGACAGGTCGAGGAACACACTTTACGAGGGAAGTGATGCAAAGTAAGTGACCATTCATTTGGGAATGGCTGGCATTGAAACGCTTCCACGTTTCTCGTAGTTAGTTATCCGAAAGGAAGCTAAGTCTACAAAGATACTAACTATTTAGATCCTTTTTCTTTGCAAGCCATGTTATTATGATGTATGTTTTGATCCATGTGTAGTGGTGGTGAAACTCGATCACATCCTAGTGGTTTCTAAATATCATTTACAACTTTAAGTTTACTTTCTTATTATTTACTTTATCTGTACATTAGTTTAATTATCAAACCAACTCTTTGATATAAATATCAACTTTTAAGTGGATAAGTAGGATTATTACATTTTCCATCTTGTTAAACTCTCAACAAGACCGTTGTCTCATGGATTCGACCCTTAACTATACTACGATAAGACTTCCACGTATCTTAGCATACGTGGGTGGAGATCTTATTATAGCATACGTAAGGCTAAACTTAGAGACTTACTATCTCTAGGATTTTTAGCGGTGCATGCAACTCCACATGAGTGGAGGCTCCATCAGGTGTGTGGATGATAGAACCAGCGGTGAGGAATTCCTCTCTGTCTCAATCTTCTACTTTGATTCTTGTCTTGCAATCTTTCTATAGGTTTCATGTCCATTCACAATGCAGGAAGATGAATGTGATATTCATGTATTTTTGTAGTTTAGGTTTGTGATTATGGCCATCAGGACAAGCGACTGAGACATGTCCAGTTCTACGGCTATCCTTGCAAATTGACCCTATCGTTGGAGTTTGGTTTGGATATCCACCTTGACTATTTTTTCTAGTCAGTCCCCACATCCTTCAGTAATGCTTCATGATATAAGTAGACCGGATCAAGATTCTAACCTAGGCAACTACCTTGGGTAGTGTTGCGATGGCTAGAGAAAAACACATGGACCATCTCTGTACTGTGAGATATGAGCCGAAGATTGGTCATGGGCCACCCGTAAGAGCATTGATATAATCTTCATCTATTTGTAATTGGACCATGTAATAATCATTTTTCACATCAATAAGGTTTAATCCTCCTATAGGTTTCCAAAGGAGTTTGAGCCTATCTCTTAGGGTTAGATAACCAATCTCTCGCGAAAGCAATTTGACAATCATCGTGAATTGTCATGGCTTCGGGATTTCCTCTAAGGATTCCTTATGGACATCAAACATCAGGAACCTATTCTCAGAAGAGACTATAATGTCCTGGGTGGTTAGGTTGGCGCCACAAGTGTCAACGTCAATCATGATCCAACCCAGATGTTTGTTGTTCTTAGAATTCTTGGCCACTGAGTTCTTGTACGATACTCTGGGTTGTGTTTGCAGATCACCCATCGTAGAGGAGGATGGAGGGCTCAGAGAAGAGAATTGTGTTTCTGTCGCTACGCGATCAATCTCCATCAAATTTTGGTTGTGAGGCTCTTGTCGCTGTTGATGCTTGTCTCTACTGGTTGAAATGTTCGGATGTAGGCCAGTAGCGCCTAGCATGATCGAGTTGTGTGGGTGACCAGGCTCACCATCACCTTCCTCATCTGTTGAACTTGGGTCGTCATGGCGGTTGCCATCGACCGCCCTAGCGGAAGCCCTAGGGGACGACATCATCTGAATATCTCTTTTTCACCCTTTTGATTTGAAATTCACGTGTCTATAATAATTAGTTTTGATATATAAATTTATTGGCACATATATCTTCTCCAAGTAATTAATTTAAAATATATTATCAATATATATGGCTGCATCAAATTTAAAATTTGGATCTAACTCAATATTAATTAAATATATGTCTTCTATTGAAATTAAATTTCTATACATGTTTTCGATGACTCTAAAGTTGAGAAGAGAAACTTTTAAAGAAAGTTATTTCATAATGGGATAATAAGTGTATATAAGAGGTTGATAAATGGAACTATAAAAAAAAGAATTCAATAACTATATCCTACACAATTGTACATTTAATTATTATACATGTTACATTGAGTAAATAACTATACAATGAGATATTTAGAAGTCTCTTTATTATAAATGTAGGTCAATATTTTTGTGACCAAGTTCTAAAAAAAAGTAGAAATATATTACAAAATGCAGACATAAAGAAATGGAAGGGAAATGTCATTTTTTATGTTTATTCTTTCCTATCATGTGTTAAAGAATGCTTAATTATTCTCCTTTTAAAATATACATTATATACTCTCCCTGGTAAACAAAAGTAGATAAGTTTCTTGTTACCCAAGACTAACAAATCTATATATAAACCCCTCTCCATGACCTTTACACACATAGAAATCACTTGACCAATACGACATGACTCCTAACCTTCTCCCTTATCCTCCTATTCATGTTCCTTTAAAGAGCTGTCAAAGCCTTGTAATCTCATAAAACAATTTATATGGTGATCCTTTATCAAGCACCAATATTTTAAACCTTAGAATCATGACTTAGAACTAAAACTCAAATTTTGATAAGTTGATTCACATCTAGATCCCTACCAGTTATATTGAGCAACTCATATGATTTTTCTCTCTATTGATGTATGTTGCATTTCTTATTATTTATATTAATAATTCACCTATATCTAATCCCTCTCTTGGTCCTTAGGTACACAATACCCTTTACACTTTTCTCTCTCTCCTCTAGGTTGATTCATATTGTAACATACTAGCTAGATCTTGGACCCTACCCTGGAAGTTAACATTTTGGACTTAGCCAAACAAGGTTGAAGGTTAGACCTATATAGATATTTAGTATAACCCCAATGAGATAATGCATGTATAGATCAACTTAATGTAACCTAGTGTTCTAACATTAATCTTAGGTTTATAATGGATACATAAAGTATGCCACATAACTCATTTTGGTGGTAATATGAAGATAAGAAACTTAATTGGATGAATAATTTAGATAATGGATCGTTAATAGGCCATATGACATATCTCATAAAAATAAGTCTCAAAAGTGGAAACAAACTTCAAATTCGAAATCTACATATCAAAATTAGCCTACATGTCGAATTTCATCTAATTTGGACAACCTTGAAATATTAGGATAAGTTTAGGAGAGAAAAAATGAGTAAAAGGCATAAGTAATGAATAATATGATTATATAACTTCAAAATATGGAAATAATGTCAAATTCATATTCAAAACATCAAAGATAACTTGTGGATGAAGTTTGGTCCAATTTGGATGTTGTTTGTGCAAGTTTTGTAATTTTAGGTACATTCTAGAATTTTATGCAATTTACCCAATTGGGGGGTTTTATTTATAAATTATCACCTGAATTTTAATCCTTAGATATTACCTTACCATTATTGAGATTTTGAACCATGGTGCACCTGGTTGCACCTTGGTTTGAAGGTGTTTCTCACCAAGGGCATTTTAAGGATTACCCTCTTTATTTTTTTTGAGGAAAAGTAAAGTCATATATTGAAAGCACATCAAGCAAGCGAAACCTGCTTATGTGAAGCACTTACAAAATATTTGTTAAAGCAACAGAAAAAAGTCTAAAGGAAAAAACTAAAGCTGAGAAAGTCTCATAGACATTTGAATTGGAGGTCGGTTGGGATGGCCTATAAGTTTCCATAAACTGACATTTGATATTCAACAAGCCTCTATGAGCTATCCACTTGCATGGCCATGAAATCCCTAGGCTAAGGACACATGGGAAGCTCCATGGACACCGCATGCTTGACTTCTTCCTTATCCATAAAGGTTTGCATGTCCATAGGTACCCTTCACATTGGACACATGGAAAGTAACTTGACACCTCGTGCTTGAATTCTTCCTTATCCATAAAGGATTGCATGTCCATGTACACCCTTATACATGACACATGGAAAGTCTCATAGACACCTCATACTTGACCTCTACCTTTATATAGCCATATCTACCCCTTCCCAACTCCCAATCTGAAAACTCTTGCCCTTCTTTATTTCCTCTAGCTTAGAGCATCATTCCTAATCTATTTTTCCATGAAGGTGTTGTCCCAAGGTAAAAGGAGGTGCCTACCTTGGTGAAGAAGGCTCCTAGGGTTGCAAATTTCTCTATTTAGGATTTCATAAGCTCCTCCTTGGTGATTTTGACCAAAACTAGTAAGTTTACTCCTTTCCTTCCCTATTTTCATGCTGTTAGTCTTCCTTCCACATTCTTCCAGGTCAAAACTATGGCCTTCCATGGTGAAACCCCACCTAGAACCCATAAACACCTCATCTCCATATTCTTTTGTTAGGGTTTTTCACCTTTAAAGTGGAGAAGGTGCTTCTTGCTCGAGATATGAGCTTTGTTGGAGAAACCAGACTCTCTAAGCTTGGGAACCTTACCTATTGGACATGTCCACCTTCCTTAGAGGTTCTTTGGAGGCCTAGGTTTGACTTGGACTGTTTAGACTCAGAAGTTGAGGTATGATGTATCCCCTATTCTTCTATGTTGAGCAATTCACCTATGCTTATTCATTCTCTTTGTCCTATGGACATTAGCCTATACACAATGCCTTTTCTTTTGAAAAGCATGGTTCATGTAAACTACCTTATTTGATATTGATCATGTGATCATGTATATTCTTTTGAACTGTTATCTTATGCTTTGTTCATGATGGAACTCTAAAGGATGACATGTGATGTCTTTTGCCCACTTGTGAGGTGGATGTATATGTTGGTCACTTATGTGGTGACTAGTTTATATATTTTGACTATACTTTCTCCTTGCCTCTACATTTAACATGCTATGTGATTCAGTAGCACTAGAGTAGTGTAATTGCATTGGTTTTTTTGGCAGATGTGTTATTTCCTGCCGAGCATATGTGATATTTCCTTCTCTTTTGGGATGGAAAGGAACCTCATACCCAGGGCAAGATGTGTGATTCTTGGCCCATGTTTTATATATTTGGGAGATTGTAAGTATTCCTTTCTCTATCAGGTTTCAAGTTATGAGGCTTGGCCACCTTTGTGTTTATATTGTTCTAGGGCTATGTTTATCTCACATGCATGCAAGTTGATGATATGGGGTGTGTGCCCTAATTCTTTACATGTGCTTGTGTGGAACAATCTTTATGCTTTATTAATGATAAGTATTCTTTTGTTATCATATTATTTCAATTCCTTTTCTCTTGATACCCATTTGGGTGGTCCCTATCCTTTCTATGGGAAGCCTTTTATATTTGATGTCCTTTATTCCGTATATTGCTCAATTTCCTATTTAGTATGCACATACCAGCCTTTTCTGATGTCATCTATTTTCTCTTCTTGTTGGGGTATGCTTCCAACCCTAGGTGGAGGACAATGAGGACATGACATGATGATGTGGATATATCTTAAGAAGTTAAAGCTTGGAGACAAAGTTGTTATGGTTTAGATTTCTTTCTACTCAGATCCTTATGTTGCATCATACATGTAAACCCTTATAGGATATTATGATGTACTGTTGTAATAACGTTGTTATAAATTGAATATAGTCAAAAAAATTATTCTGCTGCTATACTTTGGTTGTTTTAAATACCATTTATTGAAATTTGAAAACGTTACACCTATTTCAGCATACCCTTGAGTGTGTTTGGAATGGATGTTTTATTCTTTAATTTTTTTTAGTAAGGAGGTGATCCCGCCTCCTTACACATATGAGTTTGATGGTATGAATCTTTTGTGGGATATTCTTATTGGACTCTAATTTGAGTATTTGATAACCTAACCCTCTTACGATGGACTTTGTGATCTTATGTTGTGCCTTATTTGTGACCATGATTGGGTACTTGTTTATGGGTCCTCTGACCCCACATTATAAATGTTGGATGTTCCATTCTTGTTAAATCAGAATGACTAAAATTATTCCTGCACTTATATTTTGTGTGTGTACAAGTAGACTATGTTTATTTATAGTAGCATATACATCTATACTACCATAATATTTGGGTGTGACTTTCTACTCGTATTATATATATAGTGGGCACACCCTTCCGCTCAGGGTGCGACTTTCCACATGACTTAGGCTTGAGAGTTTACGGGTCTTAGCCCTATACAAATTAAAGTATTCTGATTGTTTAACATGCACTGTTTATGATTTGTTAATGTTCTGGTATGGCAATAATTCTTTATATTAATCAATTTCCTTATATTATATGCCTCATTTGTTGACTTGCTATATCTCTTCTAACTTATTATTTTGATATCCACTTGGATATTACTTTCCTCTTGTATGGGAAACCTTGTTATATATGATGACCTTTTTCCTAATATTGCTCAATACCCAATTAATATGCACATACCGACTTTTATGTTGACAACTTCCATTTTGTCTTCTCTCGTGGGGTATGCTTCCAACCCCTAGGTGAAGGACATGGAGGACATGACATGTAGACATGGACCTGGGTTAAGGAGTCGACTCTTAGGAGATAGACTTGATATAGTTTAGATATCATATAATGAGATCCTGATGATGTTGCTTTCATATAAACCCCGAGTGGGAGAATGTTATGTAACCCTAATAAATTAAATATGGATATGAAATATTATTATGATGCCACACTTTGGTATTTTTGAATACCATATTTGAGAAACAAAAAATACACCTATTCCATCATACCTCTTTCGTGTGTGTGGAATAGATGGGCTTTGTGATGACCCACCGCCACAAAGTGAGATTACTCAAAACCAAAACAAGGAATTATCAACTAACAACCACATTATCACAAAATAGGGTAAATGAAAGCGGATATGGTATAACCATCTCAAGCAGAAACATATACATCAAGCTCCACAAATTGTGCCACCTGTATCACATATTGAATCATAACAATATTACTTCATTGTACAGTGGCCATCCTATCACAACTCTAAAACCTATTACAAGGATAACTTGTTAACATATACAAGCCATACATGTACAACAAAGTCCTACTAAAAAAAACCTCATATTGTGTACACAAATCTACGAAACACCCTTCTAGGACCGGAGAGTACAAGGATGACACATAGGACTCTACTATGAAACACTAGCAACATATCCAACCTTCAACAACTATGGATCTCCTTGTTGCTCTTCCTCAACCGTACGATCTCTACCACGTCACGCACAACCCCCTAAAAGATGTGGAAACCCACGGGGTGAGACAAACGTCCCAGCCAGAGATATGACTCTCCACCAACAACTATTGTTAACACATATATATTACAACAAATTAAGCATTATGAGCAGATTCAGCTAAATGAACAATTAAAACTGATAACACATATTAGGCAAATTAAGAAGCTACAACTAATCAATAGAACATGATATAGTTTTAGAAGGAATATGAAGATCATGTATAATAGTTAACAACTAAGCAATATAAGAAACAAGGCAAGGGCAACAACAAATTTGAAACATATTTAGCCCGAAGTAGATATACTGTACAACTGTATAACGTCTTTTACACCCTTGGAGATGAGGTATATCACTCATACTCCAACTGACCATTGCTAAGTTGAAATCAATGTCATACAAGATCTAGGAGGGCCAGACTCCTATGATCTCCCACACCCTCAGTCAGTACGAGTAGGCCACAGTGACATATAAAGTCCACTTGTATAACAACCTAGTCCACCTTGGTATACAGGCACAACACTAGTAAACAGAGTATACAAACCCAATCATCTGAGGTACAACTACAGTTGTCCTCTATCACATCATATATACTGAGATACGACTACATCTGTTCTCCTGCTAACATATGATCGTAGTCATCCTCCATATCTTGTAATTGTGGATGCAAGAATATACCCTTAACTTGCACCCCTTCATATTCAACAATATATGAGTTTCCCTTAGGAATTTATCATTTCACCATCCAACAAGTCATGACACTGGAATGGATCTACGACTCAGGGCAACTACATGATTAGGGTTTCACTTGTTAATTAATCCAATTTAGTATCTTTTATTGCATCAAGTTACAACATACAAACCCTAAATAGATTCTACAAAGATAAAGGTAGACTGCAACATTAGAAGATATAAAATGTATTAAGCATAAAGTTGATCACATCACCACATAATACTATCTCACTGCCATACAAATGGCTATTGCCATCATCACGTTATTGTGGGATAACAAATCCTTCATCACATCACTAGAGGATATCACCTCAAATTAGGCACTAAGCCTCTGCTGAGGTCATAAGACCTAGTCACATCATCATTGTCTTGCCATGCCTCATCAAGGCTCATAATCACCACATGTGTCACACAAGAGCACCAAAATAATCATTAGTTGTGATATTCATTCAACCTGCAAGTTAGGGTTACAATAAGTAGGAGAGAGAAAATACTTCATTACATGCTAACCACTCAAGCAAGTAAGTGTTAATCACCATGTATACTTAGGGTTAGGGTTTCAACAATGTAACCGGTTTACGAGTTCCAAAACAACAACTATCATTACACCCTAATTGTCGTCATATCCCATATTCTTGGAAAGAAATAGGTCAACCATTATCATCACTATATTTCAACACAAAGCAACCATGTGTCCATGGATTACCATCAATCAGATAGGATTCTAGGTCACATATCTATGCAACCGAAGAGAACAATCCAACATGGTCGAAGACCCTTGCCAATGCAAGCAACCGAAGAAAAGCATCTTCACACCTCTGACTGAGGAGAACCATATCACACCTTCGATTGAAGAGAAAGTCGGGTCATACGATCGATGGGAATCCTCAGTGCTTCATCGACTGAAGAGGGAGTTCAACCATCACATTCACATGGATCAGATCAAAGAAAAAAAAAAGAAAAATCCAAAGAAAACAAAGAAAAATCCAAAGAAAACAAAGAAAAATCTCAACGACCGAAGACACATGGACATCTCTTCAACCACACAAAGAGAACCACACTTAGCGACCGAAAGGCATCCAAACATCATCGTTTGCATAAGGGTTACAAGAAACCATCAAGGGAGAGAGAAACATCTCAAATACAAGATCAACAAGGTGATCAACATCCTAAAACCAAACCTAATAATGAGGATAGGTTCATGAACGAAAACACCATCCAAAACCCTAGAATCCGACCATCTAAACATAGAAAACTCAAACCATGATATGAGAGAGAAAATCATACATCAAACACATGAAGTTGAGAATCAAAACCTACATCTCCCACAAGATAGCCAGACTAAGAACATGGGAAAAAAATCATCGTTCAAGATGTGCATGTAAGAACTAACAACCCCACCATCCATTAAATCTCAGGTACAAGAATTAGGGTTTAAGAGAAAGAGCTAATCTTATGCAATATTACTACAAAATAATAAACCCTAAAACAAGGTATAATCATCAAGAATTTTCATCTTATAATCATGTTTAGAGGTAAGATAAACTAGCATGCAAGATTATGTGCAACAATAGAAGAGGAGAGAGTTATATAACCCGTTTGAGGTGAAGATCAACTCCCAAGACACGAAGCTCCAAGAGGGAGAAGAAACGTCGAGCTTGGATCAACTCCACAACCAAGCAAGATCACCTCAAGAGAAGCAGAAGAAGCCGAGATCAAAAGGTGCACAAGAAGAGAGGGTGAAAACCCTAGGCCAAAAATAAAGAGGAAAGAGGAGATCCACATAGGTGCTACCATGGAGAACCATGGATTCAACCATAAAGAGAGAAGTTCCTCACAAGCACCCCCATGGTAAACCATGGGCTCGGTCAAGAGAAAGAAAATAGGGTTAGGGTTGCAAGAAAATGAAACCAAGGAGAGTAGATCACTTGCCAATATTAAGGAACACCAAAGATCACCAAAAGAGAGTAGCCCCAACTCTAGATCCACATATGCAATGTTCGACCTCTTCGCTCCTAGGTTGATCTCCTACTCTTCCAAGCACCAAAGGGGGACGAGCTCCAAGCAAGAGGAGAGAAAGAGAGGATGCAAAATGATCATATGCATGCAAGGAGGGAGCTATATATATCTAATGGTAGGAGAGAGACGAGGGAAGTTAGGTGTCCAACTAAACATGCCGCTTGTCCATCATAGGACACTCATGCAAGCACTTATCATGCACATGCAACCAGTGGCGGAGCTAACCTCCTTACAAAGGGGGTCACACATAAAGTAAAATTATAATATCATATGAAATGTATATTTTTATTTACATAAGAAAATGTCTTTAACTATTGTCATTCTCTATTAGAGTGACTGGCATGTCTTAAAGACATTATTATCCTGGTTATTATTATGTGTATAAAAAAATCAATGGATCTTACGACGACAAAAAATATTGAGAACATAGCTCGCCACTTTGTGGACTGCCTAATTCCCATGTACAGTTAAAATACTCATTTATCTATAGGCATTATTAAATAAAGTTATGTATCTTATAACTATCCACACACATTTAAATGCATTCTAAACCACAATTACTAACATTCAAAAGATATAATTTTTGTATGAAACGAACTACTTCTTTAACTTAGATCTTCGTAAATGTAGGCCACTCAGGCAAAACCACATGCATTTTATGTCCAACATTGTGGATTGTTTTTTTTAAGATTGTCATATAATTTCTTATATGATGATTTTGAAAATTCTAGTAATTATAAAGTAACATTGATTTTAATAAAATAGGTTTGTATAACTGATACCATGTAACAATTATATCATATAAGTTGAGAGAAAATAATATAATGAATTTAAGTAAAAAAATACATGCATCATGATATTAATCAATCACCAATTTTATCTAAATATCAAACAAATTATAAGGTAATTTATTAATTACTGAATTACAAATATACCCATATCTATTCGATGCTGAAAATAAAGAAAATACCAAATACATTATGTTTGACATTATAGTAAAAACAATATGTAAAATTTTGAGGAAAAAACATTTGTATTACATGCATATAGAAGTATGACTATATAGTTGATCCATTAGAAAAGTTAAAATATTTAAATAAATGAGACTTTAATAATTTAACATTTAAGAAGTGTTGTGTAATCTAGATAATCTAACATAATGAAAGAAACTAAAACGTCATTACTAGTAATATCATAAATAAAAAGTAATATACAATGATTATCTAAACTTTTATGTATTATTTACATTAATGTTATTCTAAGGGTTTATCCTATATTAGTACATGATGCATCCTTATTTTACCAAATATATATATGAAGTTTATAAAATAATAAAAATGTGTTTTAACGTCATTAATTAACAAATATATTATGAAACTATAAACTAAAAGAAACTATTAATATTGAGTATTTTTTACCTCTTTTATCATTATTTACACCTGCATTAGATAAACAATTATCCTATATTATTAACACATACAAATTATACAACATATAACTAAGTACTAACTATATTTGTTATATATTTAATTATATGTAGGTGATATAAAATAATTAACATTATAATAAAGTATACAACTAACTATCAATTTAGGTTATTTGTTTCAACACTATATATGTTAATATTAATAATTAGTAAGTTGATATTAATGTATGTGTTTGTAATATAATTACAAGTTTATTTAAATAAATACAAATTCATAAACATCAAGATTTGTTTCTAAAAGTAATAAAATATTGCAGTTTTATATGAAGTTTATGTTATTTTTATGTGTTTCTATTGTGTTTTGTTACTTAAAACACACAAGCAATGACATTATTTGTTGAAAAATATTTGTAAATTATAAAAGTCGATGTAGAAACCTCTTTTGTAGAGAATATTTAAAAATACTTATTAATTATGATACCATATTTCGTATATAATATATTTATGTATTTTTAGAAAATCCAAAATTTGAGGGGGGGGGGACTTGCCCCTACTTGCCCCTTTGACGCCGCCACTGCATGCAACCAGGGATCATGAAAACCAAGGTAGATCAACGGTCTCACTCGGTCCAAAGGACCATCGGTCGAAGAGAAACATAGTCCACAAGCCTCATCGGTCAAAGAGAAATAAGGAGGGGTCATCGATCGCATAGAAAACATCTTAGGGTTTCTTGGCTCTTCAATCGCCAAGGCCACTAGGTGCGCTCAAAACCTCATTGATCGAAGGCTCCGAGGTTGAAGACACAACAAGGTGGGTCACTGAAAACCAAGTCAAAGGGTCAACACTCAAGCAAGGTCAACCATCTACACAAAAATTTTGGAAAAACAAAATTGGTCTTTAGTTTGTGAGGCTAAGCAATTTTGACCAAGGGAAGATGAATATGATCAATGCTATATGTCAAAAATAGTTGATGAGTGGTATTTTGTTCCATAGTAATATCCAAACCACTATCAATGGACCATTATAGATATAGAAACATCCACCTATTTTGAAAACTATCACAACATATTAATGTCCACTATATTGAATGCATTCCTATGAAAACAAATTAAAGAAGCTTTTGTGAATGAAGAGCAATAGAGATTTTGTGACAAGTGAAAAAACCCATCACAAGATAAAATATTATATAATAGAAGATAACAGAAAAAGTGATAAAGTTATTTTTTTTCAACAAGAGAATATACTATGAGAATAAGAAACCAAGAAGACCATAAATTCAACAAGTAATTGATCTCCACACTTGCATCTATTATTTTTTTAAGATTAACGATATAATGCAAGTGAGACTATAAAACATGTTATCATGAATCAAATTTCATTCTAAATTAGACGTTGTTTATCATGTTAACCTAGAATTAGCATATGAATCCCTTGTTAGAATTTTTAAAACCACAATTCTATATCACCAATGCCTAGAAAAGTTGAAGCGTCACGTGTCTTAACACGTGCATTTACTAGTAGTATAATAATAAGTCGCTTTTCGTTTCTATTTCCGTCTGCCGCAACACCGCCAAAACCCGACCCACGGAGTCAACATAATTCATACGGTCCTCCGCCTTTTCGCATCCCAACATACCCAAAACCCCGCCGCACTAGCCAGTTCCCTCACTTCACTGTACACTCTGTCCTCCCGCCAAGTTTCGTGGCGGGAATTTAGAGCACCTTCCTGCGGGAGGAAAGCCTCGACACCGCCTTGATGCTCGTTGCCGTGGTATCATCGTCGCAAACCCTCGCCCCCGACATCCATTCTCTGTCAAGACCCATGCGACGGTTTCTGGCAGGGACCCTGTCGTCGTACCCACTGTGGCAGCTTGCTGAAACCATCTTCCGGCCCACTGTCAGTCGGAAGTTTCATGGCTGCAAGCCTTCAAGGTGAGTGTTGAACATCTCGTGCTGACTATTACCTGCACTGTTACTCGAGTGTCTGTTCTCCATCTACCTGTGTATGTATGGTTGACAAACACGCTGATAGGAATATTTTCAGGGTTGCTGATCGTTCATTAATTAATACGTTGCCCATGATGATTTCCGCTCAAGTTATAAGCTTCAGCGTACACGTTAGTAACCAGGGAGGTATGTACGGTGGCTAACGGCAGCTGCGTGCATTATCTAGTTTGGTTGAGTATGGGCATCCAGCAATAGATGAAAATGACTAAGATATAACATCTATCATAGTAATTATCCTATAGCTCATGGATATGGATACGTATAGGTAACTCCCAATATAATAGAACAATGACATAAATTATGAATGCGGATCATCTGTACATATGGGTTTGAACTTTGAATATATGTATGTGTAATCATATTTTTTTTTTCAAATCCTATATGGTCACGCAAACAAATATATTGTGCCTCCCAACAATACACCCAAACTGTCCCAGACATTGGATTGATCTCAACCACAATGGATCTACCGATTTAGGAAACCACTCTAATTGGAACTGTGTACATTGGATCTGAAGGGAAATTTCATATAGCAAATCATGGAGATTAATTGTTATACTCTATAAGTACATTATGTAGTAACAAATTTTCTTCACACGACATTGCACCTTGTGTCAAATCACATGTTATTCTTATGCAACACTGAATAGGTACTACGACCTACCATCAAAAGTAGTTATTTAGGAAAAGTGACTGTAGTTCTCGGTGTTCTTTGATACACCTTTAGTGGAGGAGTCGGTGCAACAGTCGTATCCGGCAAATCAATATCATCAATCATAGGTAAAAGAATATTAACCAGTAAGTCAGATGTCAGTGCTGAGCCCGTAGAAGAATAGAATGACATATGCTCAAAAAATACTACATCAACGGTAACCACCCACTTTTTGGTGATTGGATCAAAACAATGGCACACTTTTTGTGTCCTAGAATACCCCAAGAAAACACACTTGGTAGCACGTGAATCTAGTTTTGTTAGATCAGGATGCAAATAATTCACAAAGCATGTACTTCTAAAAATTCTTGGAGACACGGTAAAGAGAGGTGCACCATGGTATAAATTTTGATATGCCACTTTATTGCCAAGAACAGAAGAAGGCATGCGATTAATGAGATAACATGTAGTGGAAACAGCTTCTGGCCAGATTAATTGGGGGACATTGTAGTGGAAAAGAAGTGTGCAGGCAACCTTAAGAAGGTGACGATTCTTACGTTCGACAACACCATTCTGTTTAGGTGTGTATGCACAAGAAGATCGGCAATACCATTCTTTTGATGAATGGTAATCCTTTTTTTGAAAAAATTGACTGACTAAGGTTTGCATGAATTCAAGGGCATTATTAGTACGAAAGATTTTTACATCAAACTAGGTACGAATCGCAGCAAAGAAGGATTTGATAGTATCAACTATGTGAGATCTGTCTTTTAACAAAAACAACCAAGTAGTTCTAGAGAAATCATCAATAAAACTCATAAAGTACCGAAAACTAGAAATACTGGAAACAAAACAAGGGCCCCAAATGTCAGCATGTACTAAATCAAACAAATGTTTTGAGCCAATACGTTTTTTTGGGTAAAAGAAGATCTACTATGTTTGCCCAATTGGCATGTTTCACAGTGAAAAACTGAATCGGAAATATCGGGCAGGAAGTGCTTCAACTTAATCAGAGAAAGATGTTCCAAACGATAGTGCCATTGGAGGCCAGTCACAGAAGTAGTCAGAAGTGCAACTGTCTTCGACGTGTCCAGGTAGTATAAGCCATCTAGTACCTCATGGCCCGAACCAATCTTCATCCTCGTGCGCAGATCCTGAAATATAACACCATCCAGGTTAAAAGTAATGGAGCATCGTAGGCTCTTAACAGTTCTACTCACAGATAACAAATTTATTCGGAATTTAGGAACATATAGTGCCGAACGTAATAAAAGACGACCAGGAGTACAGACATTCCCAATTCCAAAAATCGGTGTTTGAGAACCATCAACAAGAGTAACAGGTGGAATAGTAGAAGTTTTATGCAGTTTAGAAAATAAAGTATGATTGTTAGTAATATGGGAGGTTGCACCAGAATTGATCACTCATGAATTTTTACCAGACTGTGCTAGGAGAGAAGAACTCCCATCAGTAGAGGTCTCAGCGGAGGAATCCAGTCGAGCTTGGAGTAAATTTTCAAATTCAGAGCGGATCCATTATGCAGAAGGTGGGACAAATGAGGATGCATCAATGTCGGGATGGTCTGACGTGACTTGATTTGCCCATGCAAGTTTTCCATGCTTGATCCACCAGCGATCTTCAGTATGATTTGTTCGTTTGCAGAAGTTCAGTGGATGAAGAGCCGGAGCCATACGAGTAAGATCCGGGAACCAAGTCTAATAGTAGAGCGCCCTCGACCACGGCCATGACTAGAGAAAGAATCACCAGACCTAACGGTAAGTGCAGCTGCATCAGAGTGATTAGGGGAAACTTGAGAGACAGAGGGTAAGCGGTGTACACGTTTGAGAACATCTCTCAGGGTAGGCAGAGGATCACTATATAGAATTTGATCAACAACAGTAGCAAAAGATTGTGGTAACCTAGCAAGGAACTGAATGAGCTGAAGCTCGTTGTGCTGACGTTGGATTTCCTTAATATCAACAGTGAGCAGGTGGTAGATCTCAAATTCATCCCAGAGCGCACATCAATGAGTCCTCCACAGAATCAATATTAGTGTACTCCTTCTTGGCCGAGTGTTTGAAGATTTCAAACGCTTTCTTCAATTTTTGTTGATGAGAGTACACGCGGGAAAGTTGACCCCACATGTCCTTAGCCGTCCAAAGTCGTAGAAGAGATTGACCGATCTTAGGTTCAACACTGTTGACCATCCAGGTCATAACACCAGAGTCCTCTTTAGTCCACAGATCATATGCTTGCTTTTCTTATCATCAACATTGGCAGCAGGAGCAGCCGGGGCATCAGTAGAAAGATGGGAATAACATCCTTGAGCCTTAACATAAAGCTCGAAAGAAGCAACCCATGTATGATAGTTGGATCCATCCAACTTGACAGTACTGATGCACAATTCCGGAGTAGATCGGTGGATGCCATGAGTCACGTAGTATGCAAGACGCAGAAGTAGGCAAGAGCAGTAGGCAGGAGGTAAACACAACAATCAACAGAAAATAGCACCAAAAACCCA
Organism: Alisma plantago-aquatica; assembly: GCA_963693085.1. NCBI lineage: Eukaryota > Viridiplantae > Streptophyta > Magnoliopsida > Alismatales > Alismataceae > Alisma > Alisma plantago-aquatica. The sequence continues at coordinate 1,457,953,189 of OY856411.1, forward strand.
ACACATGGGCAGTAGTAGACTACGAGCAAGAACTAGTAACACCCACACGGGGGCAGAAGGTAGCAACAGGAGATCTGAAGCATCAAATCTCAGGTACCCATGCAGGGGCAGCAGAAGAGACAAAAACCTACGCCAACATGGAGGAAGAATTACTCCACCATGAGGCATAGGCAGTCAGTGAGTGAAAATCGATTAACTCGTCAACGGGCTAAAGTTAGAAAGTTGCTGGAGACTTCCAAAGAGTAGCGGGGAAGAGGAGTGATTGGGGTGGCTAGCCGGAAGAAAAGATGGCTGGTGGATGGAGGGACTTGTGGTGTGGAAGAGGGGAGGGAGGAGAGGAGGCGGCGGTGGGCTGCTTGGAGGCGGCAGGCTGCTGGGAGGAGGGGGGGTTGGCGGTGGGCTGCTTGGAGGCGGCAGGCTGCTGGGAGGAGGGGGGTTGGCGATGGCCTGTTTGGAGGAGTGGGGGGTGGCAACGGGGGCTAGGTTGAGATGGTGGTGGTGGCAGGGGGTTGGGGAGAAGGAGAGGAGGCTGGCGGCGGTGGTGGGGAGAGGGAGAGGAGGGGCACGGCTAGGCGGTGGGAGGGAGAGGGCTGGCTGACGTCGGCCGTGGGGGGGTAGCAAAGGGAAGGGGTAAGGGAGGGGGCGGCTAGCTAGAGTTATGGGGGCATGGGTTAGGGTTAGAGGGGGAATGGCTTAAGGGGAATTAGGTTGCTCTGATACCATCTAAAATAATAAAGGAAGTCTTATTAGATGATTAAAACATTTACAGAGAATTCTCTTTTATAAGGCAAGAGGGTAAATAGCAAAGCAGAGACCAGCAATATGGGATAAAAGAAAGAGTCTAATAGACAAGACAAGTCTAAAGCCTATAAGGCTATAACACAATAATAAGAATGAAGCCAGTAAAATATATATACTAATAGTTTTCATTAGATATATGTTTTTGACAAATCTCAACATGCAAATCACAAATGTACTAGGCAAAGGTCTTTGTAGACCGACATCGATGGACATAGGTGCGTATAGGCTGGTAGTGTTTGTAACCATGAACAACTTTAAAGGGATTCTTCCCCGTGGATAGATTGATAGAACTGTTGTAAGCACATTCATCAATAACTAGGAGTAAGTCCCAATTGCCTAAGCGTTCACCCACAAGGCATCACAAAATGTTACCCAAGATGTTGTTAACCACCTCAGTTTGACCATCTGTCTGACGGTGAAAGGCAAAAGAGAATTTAAGGTGGGTACCAAATATTTTCCATAGTCTTCCAGAAGTAGCTAACAAGTTCGACATCATGGTCAGACACTATGGTGGTGGGATGTCTGTGTAGCTTGACTACTTCATTAAAGAAAAGATAGGCGATACAAGAGGCGTCATATTTCTTACTATAGGAAATGAAGTGGCCCATCTTAGAATAATGATCAACAACCATGAACACAAAGCCGTGGCCCCTTGAATTGCAGGGAAGGACAAGAATGAAATCCATATTCAAGTCTTTACGAGGCTCATGGGGAATGGGGAGAGGAGTGTAGAGGCCCATATTTTGTCCTTTGGTTTTGGCCTATTAACAATTATGGCACTGAGACACGATGCAAACAAAATCACAATGTAGGGAAGGCCAATAAAATATGTCATTGACTAGAGCAGTGTTCTTATCCCTACCAAAATGACCATCGAGGCCACTAACATGTAATTCCCAATTGAGAAAATTTTGAACTGAAGTGTAAGGGATACATAACTTTGTGCCACTAAAGAGAAATCCGTCAAGTAGAACAAAATCTGAAGACCACCTGAGTTTGCTACTAAGGAGGTCGGAGTGACTAATTCAAAAGTCAGGACATGTAGGGTATTGTTCCTTCAAACGGTTGAAGCCCACAACTTCAAAGCTCATACACTAGAGTGGTCAAACAACGGTTCAGAACGTCAGAAACCTTGTTCGCAACATCAAAATGTTGTTTGAGAACAAAAGTGTACTCCTAGAGAAAATCACACCACTTGGCGTGATGGACACTGAAATTCTCTAGGGAATTCAAGAAGTGAAGGGCCTGATGATTAGACCAGAGGATGAACTCTAAATGTAGAAGGTAGTGCCGCCATTGACGTAGAGATTGCACGACGACATATGATTCTTCATCATAAGTGGAGTAACTCGCTTTGCGTCATTACAACAAGATGGCTTTCTTGGCTTATAATGCCACCAACCAACGCCCTAAGCATCACATGAAAACTCAAGAAAAATTGAGAAATTGAGTAGGCGGAGAACATGGGCTCCATCAATTTAGTCTTGATAGTTTAAAAGCTCGTGTAGCGGATGGTGTCCCCTTTAATTTATTGCACTTCATCAATTAAGTGAGTGGAGCCATAATGGTGTTGAAATTTCAAACAAAGCGACAATAAAATGTGGCCAACATGTGAAAGCTACGGAGTTTAAATATCATAGTGGGTGTACAAAAATTAATGATAGCTTTGACAATGGAAAGGTCAACCTCCATACCAGTTGCTGGTATAAAGTAGCCAAGTAAAAGAACTTTATCTTGAAGAAAGAACACTTTTTTTGATTGACATAATTTCTCAGCGTGAAGTGTGTCGAAAACAAATTGAAGATGAGCCAAGTGCTCTTCCTTGGATTTACTGAAAATCAAAATATCGTCAAAGTAGACCACCTAAAATTTACCAATAAATGGCACAAACACATGGTTCATGATCTCATGAAGGTGCTGGGTGCGTTGGACAAGCCATAGGGCATGAGTAACCATTCATATAATCCATTTGGGGGTTTGAAGCAATCTTCCATTCATGAGAGTCCTTGACACGAATCTGATGGTAACCGCTACTGAGACCAATCTTAGAGAAATAGCGGGATCTCGTCAATAGATCAAGCATGTCGCCAATGCGGGGGACAATATGTCGATATTAGGTAGTGATCTTGTTGATGGGTCGACAGTCTAAGCACATTTTCCAACTACCATCCTTCTTGGGGAAAGGAGAGCAGGAACCACACAAGGATGCTTGCTCTCACAAATCAAACCTTTGAGTAGGAGTGCATCATCATGGTTTTTCAATTTAGCATGCTCAATCGGGTTCACTTGGTAATGAGGTTGATTAAAGAGCGATGAACCTAGAATGAAATCAATCTCGTGTGGAATATCACGCAAAGGTGGGAGCTCATTAGGGGGTCATTGGGTGTCATGTCTTTGAACTCGTCAAGAAGGGAGACAAGTTTTGGTGGTGGGGGCTGAAAATCAGACATGAGTGGATTCTTTGATGTATAGCACATACATGCATCCAATTTCTCGAATGGCTTCTTCTACCTCTCAACGGGTGATGAGGTGTAAAGATTGTTGGGATTTTGAGCTTTGGGGGTCTTGGAAATGACTCGTTTTCAGAGGAGAGATGGAACGAGTAGGGGCAAGTGGTATGTATTTGCCTTCGTGCTTGAAGGTATACATATTGGAACATCCCTCATTGTAGACATTCTAGTCATAAATCGAAGGATCACCAAGGATAACGTGGTCAATATCCATAAGCAACACATGGCAACAAATGTGGTCTGAGTAAGCACCCAGAGTGATGGGTACAAGGGTATGTTGGGTGATGGACATACTAATCTGGTTCACCCAGTGGACCTTGTGTGTCTATGGATGGGGCTACGGGTGCAACTCCATGCATTTCAATCCATGGGGCAAGATGATGTTCTAAGAACTGCCACCATCAATGAGTAGCTTTCAATTCCTGCTTGCTTGAAGAAGGTTTCAAAAGAGAGTAGTGTGTTTCCATTTGTCCAGCCAGAACAAGCATGACCTGGTGATATGACAGATCATAATCTTAAGTGTAATCATCGTCATCATTGGGAGGTTACAGATCATATAGAGGTGAAGTGCCTCTTTCTTAGGGGAAGGCTTCAAGATGGGTTGATTCAGTTAATTTAGTTAGTGTTGGATAGTCTTAGTATTTTGTCAACTAAGTTGTTGGGTCTATTTGTAATATGGCCCAAGTGTGTTTTGGCCCATTAGGGTTTTGCTCAAGTCTGTAATGTTTCCCCCTTCTACATATTGGAGAGGGGTCTGCCCATCTAATACCAAGAAAAGATACAAGGGAATTTCCACTATTCTTGTTTTATACAGTTAAATTTGAGGATCATTTAGTAGACCTGTTCACAAATTAGTTGAATGGTATTCGGGATTAACAAGCTGGGCACAAATGATGGATTCGGTCCAGCCTGTGGGAGAGTGTTACATATAATGTACATAGTGTGTATATTTGTATATTTGTGTGGGGATGATCCATGTAAATTATCTGACCAGTGTTTCATGTATATGTGTTTATATATATCTGCCCTGGTTATTTTCTTACATATATTAGTATATATGTCACATATACACTCATCTTTTTCTATTTTTGGATGAAATATTTTTTCTCATCTATCAACCCTTCAATTGACAAATTTTGGAAGGCTCTCCTTCTAGGGAGAAGACAACCATTGCCCCATTAAAAAAGACACTGCCTCAAAGGTGAGTTTTTGTGGGAGAAGCGGTGCACGAGCCGATACATCAAGTCATCCAAGAAAACCATGAAGTACACACACACATGAAAGTCCTTGATATGGAAGCTGAATAGAATACTTAGACTAAGACAAATCAGATAGTGGGACATCAAGGCTAATAATCTTTAGTAATAACGGTACTTAGAATGGTGGCTGTTACAACAAGTACTCCCTTTACAATCTGGTTGCAAAATAGGATGCCTCGTCTTCAGACTCCACAACAAATGAAAATCGAAGTGGTAGCCATTGGCATGGGAATTTAACAAACCAAACTGAATGGTGGAAATTTGCAATCTGAACCAAACCAGACACGGCCATTATGCAACATGGTCAAATTTGTCCACATCAATGGTTGGAGGTGTGTATGTCGTGTATCAATGAAATTGCATATTATGTCTCTACTTGTCTAGCTTTCTCAGCTGCTTCTTTTTTCTGTGATATATAGTGTTAGATCACATTTATCTTTCTGTAGGAAATTATGTTTTTTTTCTTCATATTCTTCATTTTGTTTTGAGTCTTATGTGGTATATATTGCTAATCATGTAACAACCACATAATCTCCTCTGTAGCTTTTTTGTTTACATCCTCACAAAGACTTTCTTGCTCAATCGTTATATCTAAACCATAAATTCATTCTGTTATATGCTCTTTAACACTGCAGCTTTCTTGTGGGAAGGCCTTTCTCCAGATCACAAAACACCACAAGTGAAGCATGTAAAGCTTATAAAAGAAACAAAGAACCAGCTATCTCACTGGAAGAGGATTACCCTAACATAATGTGGTGGAAAGAGGTTTTCATAGAGCCTCAGATGCAGATTTTATAAATTTTAATTTATTTTCCGTGCTCTGATTATAAGTTTGTTAATGACATATACAGCGGATGCAAATGTGTAAAAAGCCTTCAGCTATCCAACTGGTAAAGAGACTGACATATACAAATTTGCTGGGTTTGGATCAAAACCTAAAAAGTGGAAGGTGAAATTAATAACCTGGTCCTCCTTTAACATTTGAACTCTTAGAAGCTTTTTTGCACTTATGATGTCTATATGTGAATATGTATTATTGTGATCACATTCTTCAAGTGCCTTAGGCCATCACCTATTTGCATTGATTAGAGTGTCTATATGCCACAATCCCTCTAAATACTAAAATGTGTTGCAAATGAGTTGAATCTATTGTATTGTATCTATTTTACCTTTATATGCGACTCTTCTTCTTTTCTGCTTTGCTTATTATATGCAAACTGAATAAGTGTAGTTTTCTTTATTCCCAATAATCAATTGCGGACATACTTTTCATGGTAATTGTTTTTCCCCCATGGTCACTCACAATTTTCAGTGAATACAATTCTTGTAATATTCACGAGATAATACTGGATTCATCTGTTTTCATAGTCCTTTGGATATATCTGATTCTTGCATTATTGACTGCCTCTTTGCAGCCTGAAAGAAGGAACACTCAACATGGAGTTGCTGCAATTAAAATCAAGATTTCCTCGAGAAGTTCTACTTTGCAGAGTATGTCCGTGGCTCAAATTCTTAAGCTTTTCTGATCTTGTTGTAACTTAATCTATTAGACAAAATTTCATTTCTTGGTATTTGGTTGATTCTGATCTTCAAATGATCAAAAGGACAACAAGATTTCATGTTGGCAGATAATATCTACGAGCCTTCTGCATTTGTGTTATTTTCCTCTGACCAGTCCTTTTTAATATTTTCAAACATTGTATGCGGGCCTTGGTATCTCAGTATTTTGAGACCTTGAGTCAGGACCTTGGTATTCCTATACATTTATGAGCATGCAATACAGTTTCTCTTTCTTTGTTTTTGCATGTGAACATCCCTAAGTTCTTTGATTCTATGATATAGATAAAATTTTCTCATTGTACTCCTCACTGCCATCTTACCTGGAACTTAATAAAGATGCCTTTATAAGATAAAAAGAATTATCATGTTATTTCCTGGACCACACATCTCGTCAGCTGTTGTTTCCGGGCTGATTGGCCTTTAGCATTAGGGATCTTATTAGAAGAACGACAGCCTTTTTTGGATTCCTTTGCTTACAATACTAATGAGAACTAACAACATCTTGATACTTTTCCAGGTTGGTGAATTCTATGAAGCAATTGGCTTTGATGCTTGCATTCTTGTTGAGCATGCAGGGTTGAATCCTTTTGGTGGTCTTCGATCAGACAGTATCCCTAAAGCTGGATGCCCTGTAATGGTGTGTGCAGGAAATTGTTGATAACTTATTCTCTTTCTATTTATCACATGAAAACTCTATGTTGATATAAGGATGAAATGCTTGAGATATTATGCAGTTGAGCTTCAAGGCAAAAATATCTATTTTGCTATCAGGTTCTCCTGCATCTCTTGGATAGTCTTTTAGTGTCAGTTAAAATTATCTGCATGTTTGACAGCTCAAGGATTATACAAGGTGTATGATGCTGAAGACCACTCTAAAATTTTCTTATTTGTGACTTCTATATACTCATGGCCTCTTTACATGCTAAATACCAAAATACATTTCTTCATTGTACTCTTCCTAAAGAGATACATGGAGCAACCTCTAGAATCTAGGATTTGTTGCTTTCAGGGTGTTTGGCATGGTATGCAGACAACGTAAGGCACCATATAGTCTCGCGTACTATCCTCTACCTTGATTTGATTTTCAAATTTCAATAATTATCTTTCTAAGTTTTGTTTCGAGAGATACGATGTAAATCACTTGTGTTCTCCATAGACACTTTTTCTTTAGAATATATTTGTCTCATTTAAATTAATAACATTGTTATTGTTGATAGTGATCAAAATGGTGTATTAAATTTAACCGAGAACTTGGGTATTTGAAGTACTTTAAACTGAGGTTACATGATCTAAAGATGGTATTATTATTTCTATGAGGAATTGTCCTCGTAATCCACTTGAGGAGGCCAAATTGACGTGTTCCAGACTAGTTGTTACATCTATGCATCCAATTTATTGGCTACAATGAAGGAAGATGTCGTTAAGAGTCCTTGAGATAACATGCTCCTGTTGGCAAGTCAAACTATCTGACAAGTCACCATGAAAAAACCCTCAATTGTTACCATTGTATTGGTTTACGGGCAACCTCATTTTGAACACTTGACAAGGCACCATCTACAAATAAGTACAACAAGTAGAAGGGACAATCACATAGAGAGCATTAGCGCAGGGTACCTACATTAATAGAGGCACTCTTTAAGTAGAAAGAAGAAGGAAATAAGAGAAGAGATGACCCTTAAAACTTTTAAATAAAAGGGAACAGTACGATTGTACAAAGGTGCATTGCATACACTATGTTGTAATAGCTGTAGAGGGGAAGAATACTATCAATACTCAATGGGGTTGGTCAAGGCTGATGGCGAAGCACTCCATGGACCTCCATTGGCTGAAAGGAGCTAACACCCTATCATCACAGAACCAAGGAGAGGGTTTTGGTCTCTATCATCACAAGGGAAAAGGAGGAAGGGGGTGGGGATGGATAGGGATGACAACGAAGAAAAGAAAACTGACCTTAATGTGCCCGCTCTGATACCATGATAAGAGCAACACTCAATATGAAGAGGCGGATCGAAGTATTGTTCAATGAACAATACCCCTATATATGGAAACGTTAGAATGGGTAAATTACACAGGATTCCAATAGAATAACGGAGTTGCATAATAAATACACACTACATACTATGTTAATAATATTGATCCGTAGGCGTAGTGAGATGAAAGTAGAGATGAAGACACTAGAACACTTGAGAAATATATTAAAGTTTAGCAGGACAAACAAAGCATACACACTTCATTTTAGATTAGGTTGCTTTTTATTGCGTTTGGAAAGGTTTTGTCTAGGTTGGATATGGTAGAGACCAGAGAGACACTAGAACACTTGAGAAATATATTAAAGTTTAGCAGGACAAACAAAGCATACACTTCATGTTAGATCAGGTTGCTTTTTATTGCGTTTGCAAAGGTTTTGTCTCGGTTGGATATGGTAGAGACCAGAGAGCCCAAAAGTATTTCTAACGGACTTGATTGTCTAAAACGAAGGAGAACCACACATATTTTTAATAATAACATTTTATATCATATTCAACAGTTATAGTTTGGCTGGGATGGACTCTCCATGTTCTTCCTATTTAGATTTGCTATATGCATGTCTTTCTTGATGTACTTTGTACTTTCCATGTCGTTACTTAAAAATATAGCTGAGCACTTAATGGAAATTGACTTTGAATATGTGTATCCACATGGTATCAGGATTATGATATTTGATAAGGTTATGTTTTTAGGACACCTCCATGCTTTTAATTGCCAAGGGTGGGTGGTTGTCACCTTATGTTGCCTGCCCGCTTGTCGCATTCTCTTTTCTTTCCATCGTTCTCTCCCATTCTACTGTAAGTTTTTTTTTAAAGAAAAAAGACTCCTTAGTTTAGTTGGCGCTTTCTCTTTGTCCATGGTCGCTGTTTCGCTCGGCTTGGATGAATGTCAAATCCACAAGTTATGGTGTCAAAAATCAACTTTTGGTTGATTCTAGATTGGATAAACATGTGTGCAAAACTGTTCAACCCGGAATTGACCTTGACTCAAAATTTTCAGAACTTGACCTGGTTCAATAATATATAACCAGGAATCAAACAAAGATTCTATGAAATATAAATATTCTGTATATCTTTACTAGTTAATTTTGTATTTTCTTGATACAACATCTACACTATTATCCATATTTCAATATGAAACTATACACCATGATGACTTTTAGGCTTTGTTTGTTGTGCCGTTCTAGCTGCGGCACGACAATTAAACTTAATCCGGTATTTTAACTAGTGTTTGTTATGCTGATTAGACAATAAATAAGTTTCCGCACGGATAACTTAACTTGAAAATCTCCTGGTAACTTGCCGCACCAAATCTTTGCGGCTAGAAACACGTTTATTTGCCGAGGATGTCTATTTTCCACAATACCCCTCTAAGTGACTGCTAACAAATATAACGTTATTTATATGTAGGGCATAACATACTTTGTTCAAATAACAAAAGATTACATACGAGCGTACCAAACGACAGACATCTTGCCAACAAAATTATTTATCGTTGCTTCAAATAACAATCATCTTACACGAGGTTAAGATGTCGCTGGTTAATTTACCCATGGCAAGTAAACCTATTACGGTCGTACACCAAACACAGCTTTAATGCGGTAGATAACTTTATATTAATGATATATTATTCATAACTAAAAATTTATACTAATGAACCCTCACCCCAAACGAATGCATTTCTCATCCCAAAACTGACATAATTTCAATTTTGACAACAATTTTGAACCTGGAATTGACTTAAATTGACATAATTCAAACCTGAACACAATTTACTTCATGTTGGATCGTTTTAGGTGCGCTGGGTTGAGCATAACTTTAACCGCCCCATCCACAACATCGAATTTCCTTTCTCCTCTTGCTACTCCACCTATCAAGGAAAAGGGGAAGGAAAATTGTCAAAAACATGATCCATCTCTTGTCATTCAACATTATTTTCCAAACAAATGACTCAGGCAAATGATAACCTCCAATTTTGGATGATTATCTTAGTCTTTTCTCTAGTTTTTCACACTCTTTCCTAATTAGAATTAGATATAATACCTAAAAATTCCCTCTTATTGTAAATATACCATCAGACTAACTTTTCCCCTTTATATCTGCAGAAAAAGACACAAAAAAAAATCATAAAAGACTAAATCAGCCTCAAGACCGCATGGACTCAAACGGTCCCGAGACCGCATGGAGTTCAAACGGTCCCAAGACCGCATGAAGCCAAACGGTTCCGAGACCGCATGAAGTCAAACGGTCCCGAGACCGCATGGAGTTCAAACGGTCCCGAGACCGCATGAAGCCAAACGGTCCCGAGACCGCATGAAGTCAAACGGTCCCGAGACCGCATTAGTCAAACGGTCCCAAGACCGCATGAAGCCAAACGGTCCCGAGACCGCATGAAGTCAAACGGTCCCGAGACCGCATGGAGTTCAAACGGTCCCGAGACCGCATGAAGCCAAACGGTCCCAAGACCGCATGAAGCCAAACGGTCCCGAGACCGCTTGAGGTCCAAATGGTCTCAAGGTCCAAACGGTCTTGAGGTCTAAACGGTCTCAAGGTCCAAACGGTCTTGAGGTCTAAACGGTCTCAAGGTCCAAACGGTCTTGAGGTCTAAACGGTCTTGAGGTCTAAACAGTTTCAAGGTCCAAACGGTCTTGAGGTCTAAACGGTCTCAAGGTCCAAACGGTCTGAAGGTCCAAACGGTCTTGAGATCCAAACGGTCTCAGGCCCAAACGGTCTTGAGGTCCAAACGGTCTCCAAACCGTTTGGACTTCACTTAAGGCCTATAAATAAGACCCCAAGGGTCCTCCACCAGAGATAAAGTTTCAGACGTCCAAAGGCTGTCTCAATCACTCCAGAGCAAATCTGACTTCCATCCTCCGCCCAGGGGCTGCCGGTCTGAGACCCACACTCCATCTCGAAGCTGCTTTCTCTCTCTCCGCCAAAGAAGGTGGGAAGAGGGAGATCTCGTCATCAAGCAACCTGTGAAGCTGGTGGATCGTTTCTTTCTCTCCAAGGGGTTGACTTTCTTCTCTCCTTTGTGGGGATGACACTCTCTCTCTCTCTTCTTGCCTCCTTCTTTGTCCTAGTCATGAGCGAGTAGTCTCTCTCACTTGGGTGCGGGGAGTAGCCCCGCTACCCATGTTTTCATATCATGCAAATGTAATCCATAAGTTGTAATATAGAGTTCTTATCTTTTTCAGTTCGACATCAAACGATTAATGAATGCATGTTGCTTGATCTCCAACTTGTGTTATCCTTTATCTTTTAGTATGAATTGTCTACGTTTGTACTATTAGATTCGAAACTCGTTTGTATGTTGGTTCTTGGTGTATGTACCCACCATGCATCGGTTTCGGTATCTAGAAGTGTATCTCAAGAAGTGTAGTAAACTCACTATCATCCGTTGCACTTTCATACTATGAAATGGAATCAGTTGACGTATGGAAGTGCAACCTTGGTAAGTCGAGGAACACACTTTACGAGGGGAATGATGCAAAGTAATGTGACCATTTGTTCGGGAATGGCTGGCGTTGCAACATTCCCGCACTTCTCGTAGTTAGTTCTCTAAAAGGAAGCTAAGTCTACAAGGATACTAACTGACTAGACTCTTTTGTAGGTTATGTTTTGCTTTGTATGTGCTGATCCATGCGTAGTGGCGGTGAAAAACCGATCACACCCTAGTGACTTTTATCATAGCTTAACTCCTTAAATTTACTTGCTTTCTTTACTTTACTTGCACTTAGCTTAAAAACAACCAAATCGACCTTTCGATCGAAACGCCAACTATTGAGTGATTAAGTGAAATTCTTACGTTTTCCATCTTGTTGCTCACAACAAGACCGTTGTCCTGTGGATTCGACCCTTAACTATACTACGATAAGACTTCCACGTATCTTAGCATACGTGGATGGAGTTCTCTATCTAGTATAAGCAAGGCTAAACTTAAAGACTTACCATCTTTAGGATTTTTAGTGGTGCACGCAATTCCACGTGAGTGGAAGCTCCATCAGCAAATGATACCGCGTCTTTATGGATGATAGACACAAATGCCTCCAACTTAGTGACCACTGCTTGTTCTTGTGGCCTCCCTTTCCTTTTGAAGCCTCTTATTAATGGCCACTTTGCTTCAAGAAGGCCTTGCCATTTTTTAGGAGAGAAGCAAGTGTGCTGTTAGTCTCTCCTCTTAGTTAGTTGTTTGCCGCTTTCCCACCCCTCTGCGTCCTTATTGATTGTTGTGACATGGTTTACAAGCCTCCACACAATGGACATTTTTAATATCATCGGTACCGCCTGCATTTTGTAGTGTGGAGAAAGAGAAGGGCAAGTTGCTATTCGCCCATGGCCTTATAGAAAGTGAGGCAATGATTAGTTTGATCACCCATTTTGGACCTATAGTTGCCCATTGCCCAAGGCAATTTGAATGTCTATCTCCTGTTTGCCATTGATCTCAGACATAAGCAGTCGGACAGTGTGTTCTGCATTTGTAGCTATTGTTCTCTAAAAGAAAATAAGGCATTCCTCTTTTACTTGTATAACAAATACATAACAATGACGGAATGTTACTCCCGCATGCCTTTCGTACTATTTAAAAGTTGTAGCAGCTGATGTTTTAACATGTAATGTATCCCTCTCTATTATACATACAATATTAGAGAAGGCATTCTGAGACAAGAAGCTCGGTGGATAGAGGAGTTAAAGGGCCTCCCTCATGCAAATAGTTATCTCTAAATTCCATATCAAAAAGGCATTTTGAGGCCGACACTGCTTCCTCACTATCAACATGTTCTTTCTGCCTTAGGTCGCTGCAAGGTATGTTTATGTTTTCTTATTCTGTTTAGACCATCCTTTTATGTTATACCATATAGTATACATACGCATGTTTGAAACTGACTATGGTGAGTGCATAACATGCAACACTTTTGAATGATTACCTTTTTGTGACCAAGTGTATCAAAAGCTCATCATAGATTATATTAATCTAAACATTAGATGTTTGTTAGAGAGTATATATGCACTGGTCTTGTGTTTGTTCCCACATTGGGGAATATAGGGCGTTACCCTGTCTAGGCTCCTATCTGTACAAACCTTGTAATAACTTGTGGATAAACTCAATTTGGTCCTATTTAGTATTCTACATGATATTGTTACGGTCTATATGCACTGATCTTGTGTTTAGTCCTACATTGGGGAATATAGGACTCCTATTTGCCAAGGCGGCTAGGCGGTAGGTTTCAGCCTATGGGCGCCTAGCCCGCCTAGGCTTTTCTGGGCCTTTTTGTTTTTTGGTTTATTTTAAGTTACACATTTATTTATTTATACACATGATACTACATGCAATTTTGCAACTATTTGCTTGTTAAATGTTGTCTTATGCCTAACTTCTATAGATAACTGTTGGGACGATTAGAGGAAGGAGAATTAAGAGGATGAATAATAACAGGAGGAAGATATGTAGGAACAGTAGGAGAAAAAAAACAGGAAAAAAGAAGGCAAAATGCAAATGACTTGTAGGAAGAAGTCAGAAAATGAAATGCACAACAGCAGTAGTGGAGATTTGAACGAGGAAGAAGTTAGATAAACAAAAAGAATCAGCTGTAAAGGGAGTTGTTGGAGGAGACCTGGGGGATGAAGAAGAGATAAAGAAATTTTAACACGTACATGCAAACAGCACTAGCTATTGGAAATGTAGGAACAAGAATAAGTCAGAAAAAATAGAAGAAAACATGCAAACAGAAGTAGTATCGTAGTGTAATAGATGTAGAAGAAGGAGATCTTGTACGAGTGTGGAATTCTGAAATAAGTAACATAGAGATAGCAGTAAGAGGGAACACAGGAGGAAGTCACAAAAAATTAAGAAGCAGCAGTAGCAGGAATAGGAATTGCAGGAGCAATTGTCAGAAAAAGAAAAGAAAAGGAGCTAGAATAGGAGACACAAGAGGAAGTACAAAAAGAATAGAGAAACAGTAGTATAAGGACTGACCTGTTTGCAGCAGTTGCAGCAAAAGCGCCTAGGTTGTCCGCCTTGACCGCCTAGGCGACCACCTAACCCGCCCAACCCGCCTAGTTTGCCCAACTGACCTATGATCTCTAGGCACCTAGATTTGAGAGACATGTGGAGCGCCTAGGGGCGCCTAGGCGCCCGCCTTGATAACTATGTATAGGAGTGCTACCCTGTCTAGACTCCTATTTATACAAGTCTTACAATCACTTGTTGATAATCTCAATCTAATCCTATTTACTATTCTACATGGTATCAGAGCAGTGATCCAAACCCATCCTAGAAGAGAGAAAACTAATTTACTCTGCATGCGGGCAGCCACCGCTCCTTAGCTTCACCACCTCCATGATCTATTAGCAGGACAAATTTAAAACTTCCCGTTTCTTGTTTGTTAGTTCTCTTTCTTGTTGTGTCAATTTACTTTTCCCTCTATGTCTTTTCCTATTGTATTCCGTCAACATGAGTTTCTATTCCTTGGTGGTCTTTTATTTTCCTATTCAAATTTTATTCCAACTTCTTTGTCAACGTCACATTAACCTCTCGTTGGTTTTCCTTTTTGTTTTCATCACGACCCCTTTTCCTTTTATCTCCAGTTCCTTTTTATTTTTTTTACTTTATTTATTCTATTGTTTCATCTTTCCTTTTATCTCTCCTACTTGTTCATTTTTGGTTTCCCTTCCGTCATATATTTTGTTTCTTGGTCACACTTCCCCTTACCCTCATTCCTATTCAATAACAACCTCTGGCCCTGCCTCTCTTTCACGTTTTTGCTCAGTCTTCCCCTTCCTTTGCCATTCCTATTTCATTGTTCGATTGCTACCTTTTTTCTTGTTTAGCCACTTAGTCGCTTCCTTTCAACACCTGACCAATCCACAACACCCGATGAAACCCCTTCATCCACATCAAGAATCTTGCCAGACCCCACTTTGCCCATGCGGCCTTGATGTTGAGAAGGCCAATGATAGTCCGGAGATCCGCCCAAGAAAATCTAAGATGTACGCAACAAACACTGTAAGCTCCCCCCCCCCCCCCCCCCTCATTTTTCTATGATACATAGGGTTTGAAGATCGTCAATGCTTTATGCAATCTCTCTGCCATTGATGTGGTCATCGTCGGGCGCCTTTAATCTTTTGCATCTAGCGCCCGAAGGGTAGTTTGGCATGTTCATTATATGGACCAAATCCTTATGGCTCGTTAGGAATCTTTACTAAGTGATTTTGATGATGTTCCGGGTTCCTACCGACATTTTAGACTTGGGCGAGTTCAAAATTTGTTTAATGTGGAAAATGATTACAAGCACATGATGGATATATGGATCCTTACTGTTCTTTTTTCTTTTCTAAGGGAGTCCACATAGTTTTTTTCTCAATTTATCCTTGTGCTTTCTTACTGGACGATAGTATAACTTGTCACAACAGACCATTGGTTCTACCAACATCAGTTTGTGTAGACTTCGTCCTCAATCCTCCTATGAGGGGCGTCATCCCCTTGACTCCTGCTTGTTTGAGGAGCAAAAACCCCATGACAAGAGGGGCGCACCCTCAGACTCCTCAGTTGTTCTACCACCGATTTTTAGAGGGGCTGGCTTACAGTCAATGTTTTAACAGAAATCAGTGTACGGGCATAGAAGGTACCGAATAGAGTATATACAATATGTGGTAGTATAAGCGGTTTGATTTTTTTTATAAAATAATAATACTAATAAATATGTAAAATTATATATAATCATATGTAAATTTTACATTAGTCATATTAGTTATATATTAAAATTGTACAACTATAATTGACATAGAATCTTATTGTAGTGTGAGATTAATCATGTCCTAAAGGTAGGAGCTAAACTCATAGTTATCAAGGCGCCCACCTAGCCTAGGAGCTAGTCAAGGCGCCTCAAACTAGGCGCCCATCCTATAAAGTGCATGAAGTGGCCGTCTAAGGCTTTCTATGCCCAAATTAACCCATTTAAAGGCTAAATTAGCATGAATAGAGTCTAGATTTGTTCAAATTAGATCACCTTGAGTCATTTTAAGATTGAAATAGGTCCGATTTAGGCCAAATCAGGTCAAATTTTGGCAAATTAGGTCTGATCCGGGGAGAACAGGTCTGATTTGGGGAAATTAGGCCTGGTTTTGGACAAATTGGTGAGTCTTCATAGTGTTGCTAGTTAAATCTTTTCAATTTCCTCATGTTTGTTTTTTTTGCTTCTTTTTCTTTTCTTTTGTTATCCTTTCTCCTGCATTTTATTCCTAAATCCTACTAATGCTGCATTTTTTTTGTGAGTTATTCTTCCTATATCCCCTCCTACTATTTGAGTATGTGCGCACTTCTTATTTCAGATTTGTCATATATCTCCTGCTACCAAATCTACTACTACTATTTGCATATATTTGTTGTTCTTTTTTTTATTTCTTCCCCCTAAATCTTCTCTAACAGCTACTGTTGTTTGCATGTTTCCATTTATTTTCACTGTTCTATTCTTTCTTCCTCTGCGTTTTCTATTTTAGCACCTGCTCATCATCATCATCATCATCATCATCATCATCATCTAAGCCTCACTCCCAACTATGTTGGGGTCAGCTACATGGATCCTTCATTTCCATTCAGCTCTATCATGGGCCATATTCTGATTGAGATGTAGAGATTCAAAATCTCTCTTTACAAGCTCATCCCATGTTAATTTAGGCCTTCCTCTTCTTCTATTTATAGTGTTTGGCTCAATAGCATTGCTTCGTATAGGCGCACTAGTAGGTCTGCGTTGCACATGTCCGTACCATTTTAGCACCTGCTACTGCTGTTTTTTATTTTGTTTTGTTGAATTATTCCTCCTCTTTCAATCTCCTTTTATGCCCTTGTGTTTATCGTATTCTGACTTCTTCCCGCACAACTATGATTTGCATGTTTCTTTTTATCCCGCTTTCTCTCTCCGATACCTACTTATCTTCCTCTTACTGTTGTTTCTTTTTCTTCCTGTTATTTCTCTTGTCCCTGATTCTCCTTAGTTATCAATTCAAATTAGACTTATAATAAGATTCAATGAATAAGAATTACATTATCACATATAGTATCATGTATACAAACATTTAAATATGTAACTGAAAAAAAAGCCCAGAAAAGTCTAGGCGCCCGCCTAGGCGCCCCTTAGCTTAACCCATGCCTAGATGCCTAGACAAGTATGACTTAACTTCATTCGGATTTTTACTTAGCATAGATACAAATAAAACAAACTATAATATAACTAATTAATATAGGGCACATGCATCTAAATTAATGTTCTATAGGCACCAGGGAGGAGCTAATGATAACAATTAGTCATAGACTAATATTGCAGCGAACAAGTAATCAGAAAGTATGATGATATTGGAGAAGGTAACATCAAAGTAAGAAGCAAATTAGTAAGAAGGAATTCCATAAACATTAAACCATGTGTTTATCAAGAAAACATGGGGAGAGGACCAAATATGTGAAGAGGGGGAAGGGAATGCAACTGTAATGACCAATAGTAGGTTTAAATAAAGTTATTGTACAAAAAATATTGCATCCATGGGATTTCAAAAAGTGCCGATTGATTGGCCCTGGTCTGATTATAGGTTCGATTTGGTATACTCAGAGCGGTACACCTACTGAACCGATTATTCAGTCAATTAGGCTGATTTTTTGAACACCGCTTGCAGTTGTGCACCTGACCACTATGTTGCTCTTCGTGTTTGGTGTGAGAGGGAGAACAGGGAGATATAGATGAAGAGAGGAAGTATTTATTTCTACAGCTGTCTATGTAAATCCTCCTACTCTACATATTTTTTGTGGATCTTGTTGATCTCTGTATATTTGTGGATCTTCAGTGCTATGTATGTGTTTCTGGAAGAGTTTGGATTCTGGAGATCTCAATTTTTCTGTTGGTACTATCGTAAAGTTTGTATCTACATGTTAATTTGTGTAAGAGATTGTTCATTTCAGCTCTCTATTTCCCTGCTTGTCCATGTCTTGTGCCTGTCAACTATCAAGTCTGTGTTCCAACAACACTCTTTGGCTTGTCTATGCTTTTTTTGCACATTGACTCTCTTGTGTGCTTTGTATGCACATTTACTACTTCCTAATTGTGACCTAGCACCATATGGACTGTGATGGTAATGACTAAGATGGACACCGTTGCGCACATGTGTTGCTCTCTACCGCTTGGCACAATTTCCTTCATGCTACCTGCCTTACTGCTATAAGCTTCAAGGGGAGTTGGCTTATCCCCGTTGAGGAACGCAGTTTTCACATCCATGTGATGCACCGCCCATCCTTCTTGACCAGCGAGGGCAAGTAGTAGACGTATAGACTCGAGACGAGCCACCGGCGCAAAAACTTCATCATAGTCAATGCCGTGGCGTTGCACGTACCCCTTTGCTACGAGTCGCGCCTTGTACTTGATCACTGTGCCGTGTTCGTCCTTCTTTACTTTGTAAACCCATCGCAGACCGATTGCACGGTGGCCTGGCGGCAGGTCCACGAGACTCCACGTCTCATTTTCCTCGATGGATCCCATCTCATCCAGCATGGCACGCCTCCAACATTCATCGCCCTCGGCCTCGGCAAAGGTGGCTGGCTCGCCACCGGTCGCCAAGTAGAGTTCGTCGACGTCAAGCTTAGCTACTGGCGCTGCTTCGTATAGATCGTCAAGTGCTCGGTAGCGGCGTGGTGCTTCGTCCGCCGGCGCAGCCGAAGCACCGGATGGAGGTGAGATGAACTTAACACCTTCTGGTGTAGTGTTGGGCGCTCCCGCTAGCGTGGCCTTCGTGCTTGGGGTCGATGGTGTGGCTGGCGATGAGGCTGGAGAGGCCGGCGGTGTGGCCGGAGTGGCCAGCGTGGTTCCTTTTGATGATTCACCAAGGTAGATACTCCCTTCTTCTGGTACTTGCTCAATAGTGTATTGAATCGAAAACTTCTCACCTACGCCGATGATGTTGTTGTTTCCATTCTCGTTCGCCGCCCAGTTCCATTTTCCCGACTCATCGAACACGACATCTCGTGTGATGTGCACTTGGTTCGTCTTGGGGTTGTAGACACGGTACGCCTTGGCTCCTTGCTCGTAACCAATGAAGATCATTGGAGCACTCCGGTCATCCAGCTTCCTTTGATTTGGCCGCACAATCTTGACATGTGCAATGCAACCAAAGGTACGTAGGAAGTGTACGTTTGGACGCTTGCGATGTTAGGCTTCGTATGGCGTCATACTGGCCACACTCGCCGTGGGCGCCCGGTTGAGGAGGAAAACAGCCGTGGTCACCGCCTCACCCCAGAACACCGCCGACATCTCCTTTGCCTTCAACAGACTGCGTGCCATTGCAACGACAGTCTGGTTCCTTCGCTCCACAACGCCATTCTGCTGAGGCGAATACGGTGCCGTGAAATGACGCTGGATGCCGTGCTCCACACAGTAATTTGCAAAATCAGCAGACTTGAACTCTCCGCCATTATCCGTACGCAGCGTCCGCAGCCTGCAACCCGACTCTAGTTCGGCAGCTGCACGGAACCGCTTGATAGCGCCAGCCGCTTCATCTTTCGACGTCAACAGTGCGAGCTACATGTACCTGCTGAGGTCATCGACTAGGAGAAGGAAATATTTCTTTCTGCTGGGTGTCGCCGGTGTGATGGGGCCGCACAAGTCCCCGTGTACCAGCTCAAGGCGGTCGGTTGCCCGATAGCCGGCGTGTTGGGAAAACAAGGCACGTCGTTGTTTTCCTGCTAAACAGCTATCGCATAGCTGGTCCACATGGTTGATGACGGGGAGCCCTCGTACCATCTCGGTCCGCCCAAGTTTGCGGATAGCGTCGAAATGGAGGTGGTCGAGACGTGCATGCCAACGCCAGGCAATGTCGTCGCTCCTGGCCGTCAAACAGATTGGCCGTGCAACATGCAGTGGCAGGATGTACAGTCGGTTGCTTGACCGCCGTACCTTGGCAAGGAGGTGTTGTTGTCGATCGTGGATCCGAAGGACGTTGTCTTTAATCAACACTTGGCAGCCATTCTCATCTAGTTGACCAAGGCTGATGATGGAGCTGCGTAAACGTGGGATGTAATACACGCTTGTTAGTGCTCGATGCTCACCGGTAAGGCTAGTGAACATGATGGTGCCACGCCCTTGGATCTCGACTACAGATCCATCGCCGAACTTGACGTTCCCGCGGACGCCGGAGTCGATCTCCGAGAAGGCGTCCCGAGTGCCTGTCATGTGGTTGGATGCCCCGGTGTCTAAGTACCAGGTCTCATCGATGTCATCGCGTGTCTGCTTCAGTACCGCCTTGGCACGTTCTTCATTTAGGAAGACTTGCTCCGCCGGTGCCTCGACAACGGCGGCAATGGCACACACCTGTGCCATCAAGAGCGCCGGCTCCTCGTCCCCCACCTGCACCAGTTTAGCCTCCTCATCCCGTTTTTTCTTGCGACATTCACGGATCCAATGACCGGACTTGCCACAGTAGCAGCATTTGTCACTTCGCGATGCGCTGGAGCTGCCGCCTTCGTTGTTGCTGGTGGCTGCCTTGTTGTCGCGTGCTCCTGTCTCCTTGGTACGGGGACGACCCTTGCTCTTCTGGCCGGAGCCGTTCGTCTTGCCGCTTGACGACCCACCACGATTCTTCGATCGGGTGAGCCACTGCTCCTCCGTGAGGAGAAGTTTACCTCCTGAGACGGTGCTGCCGCCGGTGTCGATCTCATCACACAACTCGACCGCCTTCAGCCTCCCGGTCAGGTCCTCGATCGACAGAGTGTCGAGATCAACCAGGGTCTCGATAGCAAGCGCGATCTGGTTGTACCGTTTCAGAACGGCCGCCAGGAACTTGAGAACACGCTTGTCCTCAGGGATGTCGTCGCCAAGGGCAGCGAGAGCGCTGGTGAGGTTAGTGAGGCGCATCGCAAAGGAATCAACACCCTCACCTTCCTTGAATGCCAGTGCTTCGTACTCCTTCCTCAAGGATTGCGCCTTGGATTTCTTCACACGAGCGCTGCCGACGTAGATAGTCTGCAACGTCTTCCATGCCTCACGCGTCGTTGCCTTGATGGCAAGCGTGGATATCATCTCGGGCGGAACAACACGAAGGATGGTCTCTAAAGCACGTCGATCCGTCTCCCGCTCCTGAGTGCCGGGATCCACCGCCGTCCATAGTCCTCTGGCCTCCAACATGACATGCATAAACAATGCCCAGTCGTCGTAGTTGGAGCGGTTGAGTGTTGGGAACGTGGAGCCGCCGGAGTCCTGAAACACTCGCTGCACCACCGTTGTACCAGCGGTGAGCTGTGGAGGTGGTGAGGGAGTAATTGGATTCCCGTCCGCATCAAACGACATCGATACAGGCCGATCGAGCACATGGCTCTGATACCAATTGTTGTCGCTCTATCCTCTAACTCAACGCAAACTCGTGGAGCACAACAGTGGAAACGGAACTGAAAGGAAGAATTTTGGTGCTGCTCTAAAAACTGCTGCAGCTTTTCGGTGTTCTTCATATATCTTATAAAGCAAAGGATACAGCCATCGTGGTCGTTCACGCATGCTATGATCCGCATGACTAGCACCATCCCGCAAGTCAGACCATGATATACGCAACCCAATAGCGTGCTTGCCAGGGTATGGCAAACAAGCCGTGACTGGACGCGCATGGCACGCACACCACGCGTGCTCAAGCTCTTGGAAGGAAAACTATCTTATTCGATGTACAAGTTTAAACTAACAATGGTAATGACTAAGATGGACACCGTTGCGCACATGTGTTGCTTTCTACTGCTTGGTACAATTTCCTCATGCTACCTGGCTTACTGCTATTAGCTTCAAGGGGAGTCGGTTTATCAGTTACTAACTTCACACTATCTACTTCAAGGGCGAGAAGACTTGCTTGCTACTTATTTTATGTTATCTTCTGATGGGGGAGTGCTTGAGTATTTGTGTTATGACATTCAGGAGAGATCAAGACTTTGTATATGGTTTTGTTATCTTCTATGTTTATTCTTTTGAGTCTGTATTGGCAAGCTGGATACGTGTTTCACCCATACTCCACATTTTTTTTTTGGGGGGGGAGGGGTGTTAGAGTCTATATGCACTGGTCTTGTGTTTAGTTCCACATTGGGGAATATAGAAGTGCTACCCTCTCTAGACTCCTATTTATACAATCCTTTTAATAACTTGTTATTCGTCTTAATCTAATCCTATCTACTATACAATGTCAGATATGTGAATTGTATGGAGAAACTAATAAATGTTCATAACCGGAAATTTCTAAGAAGTTAAACAACTTAGTGTTCTTTCTACTTGTGCAGCTGGATTTTGATCAGTATTAAGTTGCCTCTCATACTTCCTGTAAAATATATTATATTGTCACAGTATCGTTCCTACTTGTATATTTTCTAAAAGTGGCCAGAATTTCCACATCCACCTAAGCCGCTACAGCCAACTAATTTCCTTTTCTTGAAAACCAACATTTCCTGTTCAACCCTCCCCTCCTCTCTTAACAATCCACAACCATAACCACAGACACACACTGAATAAGGATTTTAACACACACATCGCAATAACATTAAACTGCCTTCATTGTTGTCACCCCCCCCCCCCCCCCCCCCCAAAAAAAAAAAAAAAAAAAAAACCCAAAACACACACACCACCACCACCGTTTCTCTACACCAGTATATCTAATAATTTTTCTTTAACCCAGTTATGTTCTCAGTTGATGTGATGGGAAGATATAGAGATAAAGACGAATGCTAGATTGGAGTGATTACAAACAAATGTGATCAACATGTTATTAAATGTTTTTCCTTGAGCTAACTGTCTTTTCATTCCTGCTGTATTTTCTTCTTACTGTTAGCTTCCGATCCCTATTTTTTTACCAGATACATGCTTTATCTATCTAAGATTCAGGATTTTCCTTCTACAGAATCTGCGCCAAACGCTTGATGACTTGACTCGCAGTGGATACTCTGTTGTAAGTAAACTTCTTCAGTGCTTTTTGATGCAAATATTTTTCATGTACATTTAACACACACAGAATTTAATATTTATCAATTATCTTCAAATCTATGGTAACAAAGAGAACTTTGTTGGTGCACAACTTCTTCATTAAGCAAATGGGCAATGTTGGGTAATTTAATTATTATCTGTCCCACAGGAAATATACTCTAGATCTTCATAAACACAGGTGCCAAAGTAGTAGACACCTCACTAGAAGCCAATGTTCCTTGGAAAAATGACTTCTCTCTTGACTTTCTAATTAGAGGTTATTTAGAACTGTATCAAAACTTATATACCTAATTGTATTTGAATCGAATATAGTTGGTGCTGCTTCTTAGTTAGTAGATATCTTGATAAGGCTCAACAATGCCAGTTAAGCCTCGACAATTCCATTGGGATGCTGTGCCATATTCTGTGTTAGTATTATTGTATTTAGTTGTTTGGGCTTAGGCCCATTATCTTTAGTTTATGTTTTGTATTAGTACACTTAAGTGAGGATTCGTTTACCGACTTAAGTGTGCCCATGCTCCTATATAAAGGAGGCCATACATCTCACTAGCGGTTGATCAAATATATGATTACTTTTGTGAAATACAATGAGATTTGGAGAGCTTAGGGTTGCACAATCTGTGCACCCTCATATATATAATACTGAAAGAATTACAGAGAGGTCCATATATAAAAGAGAAATAACAAAATAAATAACAGGCTATGTAAAACAGGAAATATATAATGTAACACTCCCCCTCAAGTTGGAGCATAGATGTCAATCATGCCCAACTTGTCCATCAGTGTGCAGAACTGTTTCTTCGCCAACAGCTTGGTGAAGATATCAGCAACTTGATCTTCTGATCTCGTGAATGGAGTGCATATCTTGCCAGCAAGAATAGATTCTCTGATGAAGTGGCAGTCAACTTCAATGTGTTTGGTGCGCTCATGATAGACATGATTATTTGCAATTAAGATGGCAACTCTGTTATCACAGTGCATAGGAATGGCCGAAGAAGACTCAATCCCAAACTCTTTCAGGAGAGAACGTACCCACAATAACTCACAGGCAGTATGGGCCATGGCCCTGTACTCAGCTTCAACACTAGATCTGGCAACGACATTATGTTTCTTGCTCCTCCAAGTAACAAGATTGCGTCCTACAAAAGTACAGTAACCGGAGGTAGATTTTCTATCAACTTTGCTTCTTGCATAATCAGAATCAGAATACCCTTCAAGAACACAGTGCCCATTCTTTTAATAATGAAGTCCCTTGCCAGGCGACTTTTTTAAGTATCTCAGGACTTGACATACATCATCCCAATGACACTGTTTGGGTTTGTCAAGGTACCTGCTAAGGAGACCCACTGCAGTAGCAATATCAGGACGAGTAACAGTTAAATAAATCAATTTACCAATCAACCTCCTGAATTTTTTATGATCAGCAAACACAGAAGAGGAATCATCATCCCAATTCACATTGGGATCAAGAGGAGTATCCGCAGGTCTTGCTCCAAGCATACACTGCAGAATATCAAGAACATACTTTCTCTGAGAAAGCACCAGGGCATTAGAGGTTCTAGAGACCTCTATGCCAAGAAAATACCGAAGTCTGCCCAAATCTTTTGTAGCAAAGTGCTTGCCCAGATGATCTTTGGTAGCCTGAATACCAAGAGAGTCGCTGCCAGAAATAATAATGTCATCAACATATACAATCAGAACAGTAATACCTGCTGAAGTCTTTTTTGTGAACACAGAGTGGTCAACCTGTGACCTCAGAAAACCAAAATCAATCATGATCCTGCTCAACTTATCAAACCAGGCACGAGGACTCTGCTTGAGCCCATAGATAGACTTCTTAAGCCTACATACTTTGTGAGACTCCCCCTGAGCAACAAACCCAGGAGGTTGCTCCATATACACTTCTTCCTGCAAGTCACCATACAGAAAAACATTTTTCACATCAAGCTGCAGAAGAGGCCAGTTCAGATTCACAACAACAGATAGGAGAATCCTGACAGAGTTAAGGCGAGCAACAGGAGAAAAAGTCTCAAAGTAATCAATGCCATGTCTGAGTATAGCCCTTTGCAACTAACCGTGCTTTCAACCTCTCAACCGTACCATCAGGTTGATATTTTACGGCATATACCCACCTGCAACCCACAGGCTTACACTGAGGAGGTGGATCCACCAGCTCCCAAGTGTCTCTGTCAGTAAGAGCAATCATTTCTTCTTTCATAGCAGATGTCCAAGCAGTACTTTCCAATGCCTCCTGAACATTCTTAGGTACAGCCACAGCAGATAAAGCATATACAAAATTGCTAGAATGAGTATTCAGATGAGCAGTAGATACAAACTGAGCAATGCTATGAGAAGTGCAGGAACGAGTACCCTTTCTGAGTGCAATAGGTATGTCAAGGTCAGTGTACCTCAGGTGCAGCAGAACCTTCTGGAGGAGAAGATTGGTTGCCTTGGGGGGGGGTACTTGCGTAGAAGGTGCTCTATTCCTGCGCTGATAAACAATAAGAGGAGGATCTTGAGTTTCAGTAGTCACAATGTCAGTACTGTCAAGCACACAGTCAGAAATAACAGGCAAAGGAGAGGCAAGAATGTCTGTCTGCAAACTCTCCTGTTGAAGAATAATACGGTGTATCTTCAAAAAAGACAACATCACTACTAGTAAACCATTTCCTTGTACTGGGATTATAACACTTGTAACCCTTCTGAGTTCTAGAATAGCCTAGAAAAATGCATTTAGCAGCTCGAGGAGACAATTTATCAGAAGTAGGTCCAAGTAATCTGACAAAGCAGGTACACCCAAAAATTCTAGGAGGCACAACAAACAAAGAAGTCTCAGGTTGCAGAACCTGTATAGGAATCTTATTTCCAATAACAGACAATGGCATCCTATTAATCAGAAAACACGCAGTCAAAATAGCCTCAGGCCAATAGGAGCGGGGCACATGAGAATGCATCATGATAGTCCTGGTAACTTCTAATAAGTGTCTATTTTTCCGCTCAGCGACACCATTTTGTTGTGGGGTATAGGCACATGAAGTCTGGTGGAGCGTACCAACAGATTTACAGAAAACCGCCACTTCTTTCTTAACAAACTCTAAAGCATTATCGGTGCGGAAAATTTTAACAGGCAAACCAAACTGCGTTTTTATTTCAGCAAAAAAGTATTTGATAGTAGACAGCACTTCGGACCTACTTTTTAATAGAAACAACCAAGTAGTCCTAGAAAAGTCATCAATAAATAGAATGAAATATTTGTAACCAGACAAACTCGGTACATGGCATGGACCCCATACATCAGAGTAAACTAAATCAAAATGTTTTTACTGCTCACAGTACTACGTCTAGGATACACAGTACGAGTCTGTTTTCCCAGCTGACAAGATTCACACTGAAAATTACAACTGCCAATATCAGAAACTAAATGACGCAGCTTCTCTGACGATGGATGTCCCAGCCTGTAGTGCCACTGCAGTGCAGAAACAGAAGCCGATAAAGCAGATACCACAACAGCTTTCTCTGATCGCGGTAACTGGTCCAAGTAATAGAGTCCATCCGCACCTTCATACCCCCACCAATCTTCGTCCTCGTGCGAAGGTCCTGAAAAATACATGAACCAGGAACAAAAGTCAGGCTACAGTTCAAACTTCGTAAAATTTTGCTGACTGATAATAAGTTCAGAGGAAATCTAGGCACATATAAGGCAGACTTGAGCCAAAACTGAGAAACAATATCACCGACTCCAAAGACCGAAGACTTTGAGCCATCAGCAAGCATAACAGAATAGTTACAGACAGGTTTAGATAGAGTTTTAAACATAGATCTATTGCCAGATATATGTGCAGAGGCACCAGAATCTATCACCCATTTGGTATTACCAGAAGTAGAAGGTGAGGAGGAACTCAGGAATGCAGTATCATAACCAGAGTATGCAGCATGTGCTCCACTAGTAGAAGCAGCAGTCGAAGAGCCAACACGCTCAAGGAGGCGTTCCACCTCAGCACAAATGTAGTCTGCGGTCGCTCCCGCAGTCGCTGGCTCAGGCGTCGGAGTAACAGCCTCAGAAGCAGTAGACGATGAATCTGCAGTAGCATTGGCCCAAGCCGGTTTACCATACTTTTCCCAGCACTTTTCTTTAATATGGTTAGACCGGCCACAGAAGGTACACACGCGCTGTTCTTGCTGAGGACACGCAGCAGCAAGAGGTGAGGCAGCAGGAGGGGCTCCTCGTCCAGCACTAGGTCCACGTCCCCGTCCTGCACCCAGGGGAGGACGACCATCAGTGGAACGGCCACGACCACGACCACGGCCACGCCCGGCCCAAGCAGCCAGGGCAGTAGAATCTCCAGTCTCAGGAGACGGTGTCGATGAAGAAAGGCACTGGAGACGCTGGTAGGCACTCTGCAAAGTAGGGAGCGGATCACTCGCCAAGATCTGATCCACAACGCCAGCATAGGATTCTGGCAAGCCACTCAGAAACTGTATCAGCTGTAGTTCCGCCCGCTGTTTTTGCATAGTCGCCAGATCAATAGACAGCGGGTGGTAAGTCTCCAACTCACCCCACAGGCCGGTGAAGGTGGAGAAGTAGTCGGAGATGTCAGATCCCGTGAATTGGAGTCGCCCCAGTTGCTTGGTTATGTCAAAGACCTTCTTAGGATTCTGACTGTGAGAGTAGGTACTGGCGATCTAATCCCACATCTTCTTCGCCGTAGGAAGCCTAAGTAACACTGATCTTCTCAACGACACTGTTGAGAATCCATGTCATCACAGTCGAGTCTTCACGGACCCAATCATTAAAAGTTTTGACGTCTTTTTCATCCACGTTCGCAGCAGGCTGAGGCAGACCAGTGCGAATCAGATGAGAGTACTTCCCTTGTGATTTGGCATAATCACAAAGGAGCACACCCAAAGCTGGTAATTGCGCCCGTCAAGTTTAACAGTGGTAACTTGACGACGCGAGTCTCTCCAGAAGTCATCTCCAGAAGACGCCATGAGAACAGGCAGGAAGGCAGGCACAGGCAAGCAGGCACAGGCAGGAGTAGTCAGCAGTCAGAGGCCAACACATGGACTAGTAGTAGAAGATCCACACATGGATCTTAAAAAAAAACCCACGTAGGGGTAGCAGATGAAGAGAAAAAACCTACGCCAACATGGAGGATCAATCACTCCACAATGAGGCGCAGGCAGACAGAGAAGATGAAGCCCGTTACGCCGTCAACGTGCCAGAACTGGAAAGTTACCGAGGCTGTTCGGAGATTTCGGAAAGAGAAACGGAGCTAGACGGAGGGTCTTGTGGTGGATTAGGCCACAAGGATGGAGGTTATTAAGGGATTAGAGGTGGATGGAGGGCTGTGGAGGGGTGGACGACGATCGGTAGCGGCGGCGGTACTATAGCAGTACTGTAGCGGCGAAAAAAGGAGATTTTGGAGTGTGGTGGCGGCTAGGGTTGGTGGAGATAGGATTTAGGTTTAAGGTGAATCGTTCCGCTCTGATACCATGTGAAATACAATGAGATTTGGAGAGCTTAGGGTTGCACAATGTGTGCACCCTCATATATATAATATTGAAAGAATTACAGAGAGGTCCATATATAAAAGAGAAATAACAAAACAAATAACAGGCTATGTAAAACAGGAAATATATAATGTAACAACTTTCAACATGGTATTAGAGAATTTCTCTAATCTAAACCTAATTCCCCCCTCTAAGCAAGTATTAGCCGCCGAAGACGGCAACCACCACATGCAATGGCTAGTGGCACTCGCTGCAAGGGCAACTGCCGCTAGGGCTATAAATGGGTCTGAGTATACCCGCATACCCACAAAATTATACCCTTTGAAACCCGTCACGAGTCTAAAATTTTGTACTCGCATACCTATGGACCCGTATTTAAGCGGGTCGACTATTGGGTACTGCTATATTAGTACCCGTTAGACCCCATAGCCACATTACCAAATAACATATATTATAGATACATATATCATTGAATCTAAAAGCTTGAAACCCCTCCCATGATCTAATGGTTGGCATCCTATATGAAATCCTTAACCTAACAAACCTTTCATCACACGAGTCATATACTTCTCACTCCAATCATGACTCCAGAATACAAACAGACTGCGGCGCGACAACTACGACCCCTGCACTCATCCCCCCATATCCTACCCATCTGCCTCGGAGTCCATGTCTTTGTCGGCACTATTCACATGCCTCTGACTTCGACCGATCGACACCTACTGCACTTCCTTACCTCTCCTGCTTTGGCCGTGACTCTAGGCACCGATTACTCCAGGGGCTTTCGAGTCTAGATGGCTTCATAATCCCAACCACAACTAAGGCTAGGCGCTTGCCAACTTCACAATCCCTCCACTTCCAAATCATGTCTTGCTCAATGGCGACATCCATGTACTTAGATCTTGTCTATGGTGGCATCTAGGAGCTTCCCTTCCTCCCATAACTCCGATGCATCCAGTTCTTGCCGAGTACTTTATCCATGAGCTTGAATCTCATCAGCGTTTAACCCTCAAGCAAATCGCAACTTTGATCGTTCTTGCGTTAGCGATTGCTTCTTTGTGCTGGTTCCATATTTTAGTTTCAAAGGTCCGTTACCTCCTACAAACTAGTTTCTTTTATTTGTTCATTGGTTGTCAAATGCGTTACCTTCTCTCGTTTTAGGCTTCTTTCATTTATTTCCTATAGGTTGCGATTGATCTGTATTGCCTTTGGATCTAATAAAACAATTTCTATGTGTTAGTAATATGATCTCGGTAATGTAAAATGTAGAACCATATACCCATAGACCCGCACTATATACCCGCATTGTATGCAGGTCCGGGTACGGTGCGGGTCTAGTTTTAAATTATGCAAGTTCGAACCTATACCCGAACCCGTACCCGATAAATTTAATGGGTATGGTCCTGGGTATGGTCATACCCGCACCATACTTGCACCAACCCTAACTGCCGCTGTCAATAGCTACTAACAGGCCGCCTCAAGTGCAGCTGCTGTCAACAACCATCGACAATAGATAATCACAAGTTCTGTTGCCGCAGGCAGCCGCCGTTGGAAGCCAATAGTAGTTGCGACAACACCACAAGCCGCTGGTCCTCTATTGCCCACGCCAATCAATGGATTGAGGTCCATCTTCTCCACTTCTTCAATCCATTTTTCCTTGCTACTTCTAGTTCCTGTATATTAAAAAGGAAAGAAATACCTTGTGCTAGTTCTATAAAGATTTTATTTGGGAAAAAAAGGGACACCGCACTTCTTATTACCTTTTCCTCTTCCTTTGGTTCCCCAAAACCACATCATTGAGTGCCTTAATTACAATTAGGGGATTTCATGTTCCTATATCACAACGCATCATTCCTGCTGATCTTTTCTCTTATTGTGCCATACATTTAAGTATTACCCTGTACTTTTGTTTTTCCTACCGAGTATCTATAACCGAAAATGCTACTCCCATGTCTTTTCCTGTACTGTGCTTTCATTCTGGTACGACTTTGTTATGGTTGACAACAAAACTATGTTTTAACCTACTCTCATTTATAATAATATGCCTAACTTCTCTGGCATTAAATTAAACGGGGACAATTTCTTGCTTTGGATGAATGTTGTTCAAACTTTTTTAGAATCACGCAAAAAACTCAAATACATAAGGGATGTGTCACCAACAGAACATGTTGACACATGGATCACCGAAAACAACCAGGTCCTATCCTAAATTTGGGGCTGTGTGGAGCTTGATGTCGCTATCAACTACATGTGGCATTGTAATGTCAAGTATATTTGGGATAAAATGAAACAATTTTACACACAGGGTGACAACTACCTTTGCCTCTAGATGTAATGGACATGATCTTCTCCATGCAGTAGGGTGATCGCTCATTGTCTAAGTCTATGACTCGATTAAGGGGCTTGCTAACCAACTCAATTTCTTCTTGCCCACAACAACTGCAAACATTACTAAGGAAAGATCCACCCTCGTCACCTGGTGCTTGTTGGACGAAGTCCATCCTTGATATGCTGCCAATTTGTCAACTCGTGCTTGTCGGCACGACGCTTCCTAGAATGGATCAAGCTTTTGCTCGATGATCCCAATTTGAGATGGAATCTGCTTGTGCGTCTGACACCAGCGCCTTCGAAATCCAAGTTGCCATTGCTGTTGCAACTCGTGGTCATGGATGGCGATGTGAGGTACATCCAAAATACACTTACTATGGCAAGACGGGACACACAAAAGATGTCTACCATTCTAAAAAGGGACTACCCCCTTACTACAGTCGATGTTGTGGAAGGCAGACTGCATATGTTGCCCATGCACCTACTCCAATTGGACCCAACCTTTCTACATGCATATTCTCCTACCATGTGCATACCTTCATCCCATGTCTCCCTGAGAAATGAGGAATATGAACGTATGCTTCACGAATCCTAGTCATATGATTGATGCGTATGCTTCCGCTCCATATATCATCTACACAGTCGACTCCTGATTGGTGCGTTGACGACTCACCAGATGAATCACTATCAACCATCTAGCAACAACTCATCAAGGTAATCCAGGGACCTCCATGCTCGCCACCTATTCTGATTGGATTGTGGATAGTGGTGCTACTCAACACATGACGGGTATGACAAACCTCTTACCTCCTCTCTCTTATTCATTCCACATTCCATTGTCACTCTGGTAGATGGACCGGTAAAACAAGTCATTAAAAGTGTCTATATTCCACTGTCTCCTACTTCAAACTTATCATTTGCCATTTTGTTCCAAATTCTTTCTACAATCTTTTCTCTGTGGCAAAATTAGTTTGACCCCTCTGTTGTTTTGTAATCTTTGGGCCCTCTGATTTTGTGTTGCAGGATTGATGGAATATGACGATGATTGGACATGAGGCGTGCTATGGTGATTTTTATTACTTGTGCGCCCGTCCGCAACTTGCACCTAGTGCTCTTGTTGCAACCACTCCATTTCAATTGCCTTTGCGATTTGGCCATCTTTACTTGACAAACTCAGGGTTTTAGATGGTTTTGTTTCATCTTGTTCTTCCATTTTATGTGATGCATGTCAGTTCGGAAAACACTTGTTTTTTTCCCAGCTCGTTCTACGAAGTAATTTTCTTAAGTGTTTGATATACATAGTGATGTTGTGGTCCATTCTGGACAACGAGCTATGATGGTTTTAGATATTCTACTAACTTTGTGGATGATTTTTCATGTATGACTTGGCATAACTTCTTAAAACTTCTAATGAGGGTTTTCCCCTTATTCACGCGTTTCATAAAATGATTTTGGTTTACTTCTCCACTTCTAGTAATAGTCTCCAGACTCACAATGCCCTTCAATGCACTCAACGGGTCGTTTTGTTATTTGTCATGATATGTGGAGTTCATTAGCTCTCCTGCGCTTATTCTCTCAAGCAAAATGGTATCATTGAGCGCAAAAATCGTCATCTTTTTGACATTACATGCTCACTTACCAAATTACCATTCACGCCAATCTCCCAAAAAGTCTTTGGTCTAACATTCTTCTTACCGCAGGTTTCTTGATTAATTCTCAACTGTCCTCAGCTCATAAAAAGAAAACTCCTTTTTGCGATTTTCTGTCTGAAGAAACAACTGTTTCCTTTATCTCCTCGGGTTTTTGGCTGCGTCGCCTTCATTGATAACTTAAATCCCAAGGCAGACAAATTGTTTGGAACAAAAAACACCCCCGTGATGCTACTAAATAGAGGAGTATCCAGAATAAATAGTATATTGATGGTACACCGACGATGCTGGAGTTGCCTTGCGACTGCATGAGTTTGAGATCATTGATCAAAGTGGCAACGATTAAAACTAAATACCTGACATTCCTCTTTCTTTAGTTTTCAATTGGAACCTGGTGAAGCTCGGTGAATTATTGTACGTAAACTATAACATAGATAAGCCCTTGCCCGAACGTTATCAGTGGGTGAATATCTTATTACCCACATGCAAGATGAATGCTTCTAGGTGGCTTAGATCTTAGCACCTTCCACCCCTGGTTGAAGATGTGGTGGTTGCACTTGTGCGGTCATGGGTATAAAGATGATCTACCAAGATGTTGAAACGTGAAAGTAGAACAATAAGCACAATCATTACATTAACCAGTGAACCCTTATGCCCAAATGTATTCATACAACAAAATGATCCAATGCTTGGGTCCTTAGATAACATAGTAACGTAAACCTAAAAATACTCCTTAACACCTCCAATGCTTGGTTAACTCTATTGTGTAACCAGATTGACAATTGCGATTTTGCAGAAGGGTGACATCATAATCAAATTTAATATGCTTTTGTGTATTCTGTTCCATGGGCCTCTTGGGTTCTTGCCATATTTTTTCCTCAAAAAATTGAAGCCTGTGGGACTCTCACAACTACACTTTTTAATAATGAAGTCATCAATTCTGATTACTGAATGATTCTCCTTCCTGTATGCAAAGAAATTGATAACTAATCTAGAAGTAGATAGTTGCAATTTTTAGTTCTTAGAACCATAGAATTAATGTCCTATTTCGATACCATATCCGATGGCCCTGAAATAGAAATTTACAGAATTTTTGAAGGAAATTTCACTATTTATGACCCTGACGACTTCGACGCAAAATGAGCGAATTAAATCATGCAAATTTACCAGGAAGATCTGAACGCCAAGATCTACAAATATGCAGTAATATTTCATAGTGGATATATGGGGGGGTCTCCCACATTTGGAAGTGAAGGAAGGTGAGCTGTTGCGACAAAAGTTTGATGGTAAAATGAAGGAATCAAATTATGAAATTTTGTAAACACAATGTTTAGACAGAGACACGCTGGATTTAATATTAAATTAATATGTTTAGAGGTCAGGATGGGATCCATGTCTTGATGAGTGAGTGCAGAAATGAATAGAAATGTCAAGTCTGTTAGACAGTTACAAAATGACAAACTTCAAGTTACAACTTAGACTTTAAAAGTTACAGTTACAAGTTACAAACTTACGAACTACAACTTGTATAAGTCTAGTGTTAGCATTTAACTAGGTTACATTGGACATTTATACATAGATCCAAGAAAGGACTTTGTTATTTTTAGGAACATTTCTCTAGGTCTCTATAGAAGAGTGTAGAAATAGAAGGTAATGTATAGATGGTCTATAGATAGGGGAAAGATACGTTAGAATTAAGAAAAAAAGCCTCTAGAAGCAAGAGATAAAAAATGCCAAAATACCCAAGATGTTCTTCAATTTCTACACTCTTCTATAGAGCTCTAGATGTATACTCCAAAAATGACAAATTTCTCTCTTGAATCTATGTATAGGTGGTCTAGGGATAGGGGAAAAATACCTTAGAATTAAGACAAATAGCCTCTAGAAGCAAGAGATTATTTTTTTTTGCCAAAATACCCAAGATGATGTCGTAGTAGCAGCCCTAGGAA
Organism: Alisma plantago-aquatica; assembly: GCA_963693085.1. Classification (NCBI taxonomy): domain Eukaryota; kingdom Viridiplantae; phylum Streptophyta; class Magnoliopsida; order Alismatales; family Alismataceae; genus Alisma; species Alisma plantago-aquatica. Next base: position 1,457,987,767 of record OY856411.1, read on the forward strand.
CAAATATCTCAAAATTTAAGTTTTGTTTCAATGCCATTTTGCAAAATTATGGCCGAAACTGGGCTTTTTGCTGCAATATTTCTCATTGTTTGGTCCATAGTTGTCTAGGCGGTCCTCCCCACCCAAGGGAGGCCTAGGGGGCCTAGGCGTTTCTAAGCATTCTTCATATTTGTATATATTTTACATATATATAAATGATTTGCTCATACATTTAGCTATATTAAAAAATGCACATCACTATGCACATTTCTTTTGGTTACCCCTAAGCTTAATCAATTATAAGTTCATCTACATCACACCTATCATGACCTAAGCTAGACCTATTCGGCCTTAATTTGACTTAACATGATTTAAATTGAACCTAATTTAACTCAGTTTGCTCATTTTGGCCTAAGTCGGACCAATTTTGGCATAACATGACCTAATTAGATGTATTTTCCCTAATTTTTGCTACTTGGCCTAAATGGGCCCTAATTTGGTGAAATCAGACCTAATCCCCCCAAATAAGACATGTTTTCCCCAAATAAGACATGTTTCTTCCCAAATCGACCTAATATGCCCAAATTAGATCTGATTTGACCTAAATCAGATCTCTTTCTTCCCTAAAACAACTAAACTTGATGTAATTTAACCAAATTCAGACATAATACATGCTAATTTGGTCTTTAAGTGTCTTAATTTGAGCCTAAAAGGCCTTAGGCATCCACCTTAGTTATCTGAAAGTCTAGGCGCCCAGTTTAAGGTGACTTACCTAAAGCCTAGGGGGTCAACAACTATTAGATTCACTCCTATCGTAGACGGGAACTTAGATAACTATGGCTTGGTGAAATTTAGCACCTTGGGCGAAATTCTGCGAGATTACCTTCCATTCACTGCATTTGTGTGTTTTGATGTCCGATTGTATATTTCAATGTCCGATTGAAAAAAACCCAGAGATTTCATTTGAAATTTTGTTTCATGCTTAGAACTAGTAAGCTATGTAGCTATATTTGTCAAGTGAATCAGTTAATTTATTTGAAAGTTAATTGGATAATTGTTTGTTTTTTTTCATGTCAATAAGGGCTGCTGGTAGATATGTCTAATGCCTAAACGAATGTGTTAATTCATGGAAAATATTATGATCCATGAATAATTAGTTGTTTTGTTATTTAGGAACATCTCCCCGGTTCCATATCTCCTTTTCCATGGTACTGTGTTATCTTTTACATCTACATGTTCATAAACTGACTTGTACATGTATGCATGCATGTACCCTTGAGCTTTTGTTTATTGCTCAAGGGCCACCATTCCATTATTAAGGCTGTTTCTTTGTGCTTAATCTATTGGATTATGTTTAGAGCTTGACAAGTAGGCCGTTGACAAAAATTATGAACCATTAGAAAAAAAATGAAGATTTTAGGTTTTAGTGAAGCATAAATGCCAAGTATCTATACTATAGCTGTACATGGAGTTGTCGGACTTGTTAGAAAGTCAATGCTGATATAACACTTGTAATCCAAGTACGAGATGCAGTAAAACGAATTCTTATGGTCCTACCCTTCGTGCTGAAGATCCTGATAGTGTTTGGTTTTGGAAGGCAAATCATGGTAATTTTTATGTTTTTTTTCAGTGTAACTTGATTTCTTTTGCAATTGTGCTTGCAGCTTTAATGAGTGTGTCAAATTATATGGAATGAATGCCATTGTCTCTTATATGCCTGTTTGGCAGACCTTAGAACTTTTTACATGGTTCCAGCGCAAACAATCAATCCATTCTATTCATGACAGTGATATAGTACTTTTTTTGACAGTGCATTGTAGAAGAGGTACAAGGTCCAGCTCAGGCTCGTTCTCGTAAAGGTCGTTTTATATCTGGGTAATGCATATTATGGTTTTCTTATTCAATTGACTAAATGTGCATGGTTTAAAATTTTGACTGAAATTGCGAAGTTGGGTTTCAGTGGCTACCAAACAGTGTATCTTACTAAATTGAAAAAAAATCTGAAAAAAGAGAATTGTTATGTACTTTACTGAATTGAAAGCAAAATGTATTGTAATGTATCTTATCAAACATAGAAACCTACCTCACAAGGTTTTTTTTTTGGAGTACGAGAGAACCGTCCCTGTAGAAGCGCCACTTTTGTGACCCCCCCCAGATAGCGTAAACTCCCGGGCCCCCGAGCTCCCCGCCTACCCGGGAACCGGTTAAAGCGCACAATTGGCCGGCCTGCGCGATGGGTGCCATTTCGGAGGCGGCCGCTGGGTTTCGAACCCGGGTCCCTTCATGAGGGGACACCGTACCGAACCACCTGAACCACTCCTCCCCGGCACCTCACAAGGGTTTACCAAGCACAACCACCTAAGCTACACGCGGCTTAGAAAATTGGATTTCTCCAATATCTCGTACCCCTTCTAGGTAAATTTATTGGTGTATTGTAAATTGATTCCCAAATCATTACATATTTATACTCTATTTATGGTCTTAATATTAAATCATACGATATGTCGTAGAATCCTGAAATTGAAAACAATATATTTTCTATCTTATGATGTAAACTCAAAAGTGGCATATGTACATGTAATCTTATAATACATTGTTGAATTGTAATTTAGCTATAATCAATTTGTTACACTGTAATGTCTAATGAAAGCCTATTCATGTACCAATATCACATGGTATGATGTTTCAAATGGACTAAAATTCGAATCAACGAGCAGTATATGTAGGTATTACATTAGCAAAAAAAGTTTTCACATCAAAATTATAAATGCCAAGGATAATTCATCATTCTGCACTTATAATAATAAGTGAGGGCACCATTCACTTGAAGGAACATAGATGGAAGATAAAACCACGTTCTTAAAATCATCCTGCAGCCTTGAGATCCCTGCTCATACAAAACAAGTTACAATCTTAAACAACGATATCTGCTCTTCAATTTGATCCTCCTATCATATTATAGTGTAATAGAGTATTTAATTATGTATCTTGCTATGGACGTAGCTTAGTTGCCCATTAGTTATCTAAAGTCTGTAGCGTTACCTCTCCTCGAGGGTTTCTTAATGAAATTTGTTTTCTTCAGCTATCTTTTTTGGAAATTATGAATGCTGCATTTTTTTGCTATTTTTCTTGACCTATTGTTTGGATGTTCGATAATGTAAGACCATGAAGCTCACACGCTTATTCGACTCTACATGATGCCTCCTTGTGGTTCTTTTTTCGAATATGCGATTCAGGTAGTGGCTATTCCAACAATCCATTCAAGAAAGAAGAAAGGGAAGACAATTTTTTGTATTGCCATGAAGAGAAATATGTCGTACTATAGAAGGATGGGATTGCAAACCAAAGAAATCTGTATAAACTTTCTTTATAAGAGATCCTCCTATTTAGGACATAATCTAGATCACTAGTTAGGAGACAATTAGGATGATTTATTAAGAGACAAGCTAGAATAACTTTTTTAGGGTTGATAAAAGCTATTATATTCCCAACATGAAAAGTAATCACATAAGAACATTCCTAACCACTTCAAATTGAAGTATGCAAATCATGAATTCTTAGACTTGATCAATTGTCTTTCATCCAATTCCTTGCAAGTGTTTCTGTGAATATATAATTTATTTCTTTACAAAAGTGATGTAAGGAGCGATAAGTGGTAACTTGTCCTCTTAGTGAAATGTGCTTCATAGTTGTTCATGCACCTGCCTAGGCATTGAAGGAGGTCTATATCTAGGCACCCATGTAAGGGACGAGATTGTAAACCAAAGAACCAATGTTTTAAAAAACGTTAAGCGGTAAGCGTGCGGACAACACCTTGTAACTGGTTAAGCGGTACAATTAAACGGGCGATTTTTTTTGAAAAATGGGTTCTAATTTCCTATATACTTTGTACAATATTACACACATAAAATGCTATAGTTTTTGGAACTATTATACATATCCAAACTCCCTATATATCAATATTAAACACCCAAATATTTATAACACAAGTATAAAACAATGATTATAGCTAATATAGCAAACAATAGACTTGTCACAGATAAAACACCCTATAGAACTATAAAATAATAAGTATATATATAAACACACACACACACACACGATAACAATTTTGCATCACATTATAACATGCTTATCATAGATACCTTACTAACTTATTGCTACATTTACATATCATCAATTAGTCATACATTACAACAATACATTTGATCAAAGATGCATTCTAAAATCTAAATTAGCTAATAGTTACATATAATTTACTTGGATATACAACAATACCCTATTACTATGGCTTACATACAAAGTATGCGTTCTAAATTAGAACTAGGGCTTACCGTAGAACAGTTAATATATATAAGTTTAATATATTATAGTCAATTGTATTTTGAAAACTTTACTTAATGTTATAGACTTGCAGTAGTATTAAAAAAAAGGGTCTAAGCGGACGATTAAGCGGGTCATTAAAGGAAATTAAACATGTGAAGCTGGCAAAAAGCGGCTTTTTTGAGGGGCACTTAATTGGCGTTCATCATCATCATCATCAACGGCTGAGGGGATAAATTCAACGGCTGATGGGTAGGGCCGATTAAGCGTCCTCTTAGGCCATTTTTCATTTCACTCCAAAGAATCTTAGTAAAAATTACTTTCTTTATAAGAAATCCTCATGTTTAGGACATACAAATTAGATATAATCCATATTACATTAGGATGATTAATTAGGAGATGGCCTAGATTTTTTTTTTTGGGTTGACAAAAGCTATAATATTTTCTCCAACATGAAAAGAAATAGTATAACAATATTCTTAGCCACCTCAGGTTTAATTAGAAAAACGATGCAATCTAGACTTGAACAATTGTCTTTAATTCACTTCCTAGCAAGTGCTTTGTGAACATTTAATTTTTTTTCTTCAACAAAGAAATATAAGCAGTCGTAAATTGTCCTCTTAGTGCAATGTGTTTCATAGTTGTATAGGCACCACCTACACACTGAAGGCGGTCTAAATCCGGATGCCATGTCCTTTATGAGCTGAATGGGCGCCTAGGGTCTTTTTGGCCCCATCTAATTCATTTTAAGGGCGAACCTCACTCTGGATCTGAATTTCATCAATTTAGGTCATTTTCAGGTTGTCTTCGGTCAAACTAGGTTTGTTTTGGTCCAAGTTAGGTCTGCTTGGGTTAAATTTGGTTTGGGTATGCTACATTTAGGCCTCTCTTTGCAAAAGTAGGTCTGCTTTTGCTCAATTTAGGTCGATTATGTCTGATTTTGAATTAAAAGGGCCAAGATAAGTGTCATTTAGGTCTAATTTAGGTCAAATATAGGTCATGTTAGGTGTGATTTGCTGTACTTAGGATCTATTAAGTTTAGAGATCACCAATATATTGACTTATTATAACATATATGCCGCTATATCTAAATATATGCAATTCACGTTCATATTATCTTTATAATAACATTAGCAGAATGCACATGCTAAGAACGTGCTCTGCGATTAAATTAATCTATTATATGAGTACGAAACACAAATCTTTTGTATTTTTATTGTATCTTTAATTATACGATAAAAAAGACATACCATTAAAAATATTTTACCTATCAAAATTATGCATATGATTCAATATCAATTTGAAAATTAACTTCCATTTTTTTCCAAATAGACTGATGAACTCATTGCTGGTCGAAAAAACTAAAACTCAATTATTTTTCCTAAGATTCATAACTACTCACGACACGGTTGAAAAATATGGCAGGCAGAATGGTATGAACACAATACACTTATACCGCATACGTGCCTTTTGTGTAGGGTTGACACGGAATAACTTAAATACAACTTGCTAAAAGAGAGTAACTCGATTAACAACCAACTGACTCCATCCAACCTGTAGCGTGTTCCCCCAATTACAGATGCTCCCCTTTGAGAATGTGTCTGTTGACGACTAAGATATAGTAGTAGTCACGATAATTTACATACAACTCGCTAAAACATAACAACTCGCTTAAATACCAACAGACTCCCTTTAACTATAGCATGTAATTACTAAATCTATACTTAATTCTCTTGTTGGACATATGCCTACTGATGGCTAATATATAATTAGTTCGTACAATAACTTATATATCCACTAAAAGAGAACAACTTGATTAATTGTGAGCTGATTCCTCCAACCTATACCGTGTCATTACAAAATCACATATGATTCTCTTCTTAGGCATGTGTCTGTTACTGATGAATATATAATTAGCACATAATAATTTTAAATTTGTTAAAAGAGAACAACATGATTAAATGTTAGTTGACTCCAACATGTAGTGTTTGATTATTAAAATTAACTCTGCTCCAGAAAAGAGTCAACATTTAACGCACAGACAAAATGCACCGTCTAAACCCCAAACAGCCTGGATCATACTCAGGATGCTATGAAAAAAATCTAATCGGATATGTTGTGCCCTACATGAGTCGCTAGGAAAAAAGTTATTTCTTGTAAAAAAAGATTCCGTCACGGGGATGCCATGAAATAAAGTATATTGACCTCTGTAATCTACATCTTAAATTTCTCATATCAAGGCCAGCCAACCAGACTTGAGGACTTCGCTTTGTTATGCAAAATTAAAATGAATTTCAATGCCTGTGATAGAAAATGTGTAAAATTAACTATAACTATAACTATTGGCGACAACTTCTGACTGAAAAAATTGTCTAGGGGCGTACATAGGATGAACAGGAAGATCGATTATCATTTTTTTTCCAATTGGTTTGTGGCCCAATGCCATTTATCGGCATGGTCTCTGCTGCACGTGGGCGAAGCGGTTCAAGCGAACCAACTTTCAAATGATGTGAAGCAAACACGCTAACATGTCGATGAGCAGAGACACAGATTGTTGAAATGCACCGCCGAAAAATTAGATTTTAGGAAAATTATAAACCAACCAATAATACTATTGATTAATTTTTTTTTTGAAATTTTCGACAAAAGTTCACCAAAGCAGAAGCTAGCTATTCGTTCCAAAAGATGCCGACTGACATACTTGATCAACAGTCGATAAAAATAAAAAATCATTAGCATAACTATGCTATTTTGATAACACTTAATGATTTATTTAAAATTATTACTAATAATAAGATGCTCGAACAATTGCTAACAAAAAATTACATAACTAAAATTAATAGAATTTAGCCGCATTAAAACAAATTATTTATATAGCCCATCACCAACCTATGTCGTTCACCATGGTAATAAAAAACCCGCCTTGAGGCTCTCTTGGCGAGGCTATCCCAAATACGCCTCGAGGCTTATGCCTCGATGTCCTAAACCGAGGCTTATGCCTCACAATGTCTGAGGCCCGCCTCAAAGCACTGAGGCTTAGCTGAGGCGCGCGCCTCATATCTGGATGATAACATCTAATGTTAACCACCAAATTGTCTACTTTTAAGATTATTACAAACACTTTCTTAAAAAAAAAATGAAAGTTCTTATAGTTAATTATTATTCTTAATTAATAAACATTTAATCATCATTTCTCAAGTGACATCTTTCGTTCTAGTAGTATACAGAATTGATATCTCGTTATTTTTTTACATATTTATTTTTGTATTGTGGTGAGTCTTTGGTCGCTATTATCATCATTAAGTTTCAGAATTAATTTGTATTTCATATTTTTGTGCTTGTATATACCTAATTTTGTTATACACGTTCATATACATAACATATATAAATATATATGTGCTAATACATGTACACGTTCATATATAAATATATATGTGCTAATACATGTATAAATTTATTTTTTATGACCGCCTCACACATATTTTGAGGCTTACGCCTCGCCTCACTGAGACAAAAACGCCTTTACGCCTCACACATTTTACAACCTTGGTCGTCACTTTTATAAAAAAGATAAAAAACTGACCGAACAACAAAAGTTAATACACTTACGCCTCGCCTCACTGAGACAAAAACGCCTTTACGCCTCACACATTTTACAACCTTGGTCGTCACTTTTATAAAAAAGATAAAAAACTGACCGAACAACAAAAGTTAATACACTTTTGTATTATTTTGCTTGATCAATGGACAAAAAACAAAAGAACGTTGTAAAAAAAGATTGCAAAAATTTAGTTGAAGTAAGCTGTCCGAAAATAAAAGTTACCACCATTTTGAATTATTATATTTGATTTAACAGACAAAAGGTAAAAAAAATAGCATATTGATTGAGATTGTAATGAGTGCCTATAAAAGACAATCAACCGGGTCAAGTTGCTAACATTTCTAGACAAAAAAAGTTAAACTCACTGATAGCACCACTGGAACATTGGACTTGGCAAAAATTATAAACCGATTCTATTTGATTAACAGACCAAAAAAATCAGAAGCATATTGCTCGACATTATAAAGAGTGCCTATAAAAGATAATCAACCAGATTAACTTGCCAATATGTTCCAGATGAAAAAGATAAACACACAGAAAATGGCAAGCAAAACAACCACTTAGCATGTAGATGTGTCGTTGGATCATAGATTGACACATGTAAAGAGTATACCGACACATAGGTGGAAAGGCAAGCCGATCGCCGAAGATAACGATGAATAAAAATCAAATAAGTTTAGTTCAGATAATGGTGAGAAAAGGAAAGTTTTTTAATAAATTAATGCTTTTCCGTAGCACAGCTTCTGTGAACGAACACACCTAGAAAAGATAAAGATACAATGTCGTGGTGCAATGTTGAACCAGGGTGCACATTCACTCTTTATTATGCCAGTTACTCTTTGATTTATTTAATTGTTATATTCTATTAAACTACAGCTGAAAGATCTGGTGAAGGAATGAAAAAGGCAAACAAGTGAAGCAGACATCCTAGTTGTGCGATGAGCACACAGGACACCTTGCTTTAGTTATATGGTAATAGAAACAAATAAATATCTAGGCCGCTTAGGCATCTTGTCTTGGAGAGCACCACCAAGTCTTGTAAACAACCTTATTGTGTTTCCATTACAGTTTACAAGCAACAACATACCTTGCGACTTGAAGTAAGGTGTGGATTCAGTTGAGGAATACACTGCAAACTCTACAACTTGGTGTACAAGTTTGAGATAATCTAGGATGATACAAGGCTTGTCATCAACCATCATGTATCGCCTTGACCTCTCTACGTCTATCAATACGAAACTCATTACATCACACATCTACATCATGGACAACATCGTTCATGTCGTGACCCACATAGAGAATGAAATGCATTGGGCTTCTGGGAAACTCTACCACATGAAGATGTCTACTTACTCTTACTACCACAATACACCTATGTTTGCGCCATCATTTGCATCTATACTGAGCATGTTATAATGCTTCTCCTTCTAATGCTTTAGGCATCTCTTTAGCTAATGCCCTAGTCGTGTGATGACCACGTCGTCATAACACTAAGAAAGTAGACGATGAGTATGATGAAACACTCCCAGCCAGTGAGCCTAACATCATCAAGGATAAAACATCGTATACTCTCCTCGTAGACACGTGCACTTCCCCAGTCATACTCCCACACACCAGTCTCTTCTTCTCTGTGGTTGAGAGTGTAAGACACAAGTGCATGGTCGTCATGGATAATGGCCGTGGCACTAATTATATCTCTGCTCAGCCATCTAGATTTTTGGGTTATTCCCGAACCCATTTGTCACCATAGTGCCGATGCTGGAATGATAACACCAATTGATGCGCCATGTAAATATGTTCCATTACATGTTCATATCATGGGGTCTATTTTGCTTTGGTGTTATGTGACGTGCATCCTACAACATTGCACACCTCATCATGGGTCTCATCGTTATCCTGCACAACACGGCGACTTCACTAGCATAAACTTGTTGTCTATCCTTGATGGTCTCTTCTGCTAGTGTTCTCAGTTGATACACCACTGCGACAAGCTCTACGTCACATGCCCATTACAACAACTTGGCGTGAAATCTATGAGCCGTCACCTGACTCGCCGGAGGTTTGTCTTTCTTGACCACAAAGTGCTGATGTACATAAACCCACATATTTACTTTAACATTAGGGCTGGCATCCTCTACAAGAGGTTGAGTCGGATGATCAGTAATTGATAATTTTATTTTGAGATTATATATTAATGGCATGGACATACTAAAAATTCCATGGATTACTTGTAAGCCTTGATTTTTTTCGAACTTGTTAGTTATTTCGGTTATTAATTAGTCAACTCTATGCAATTACCAAAGTCATTAGGGTTTCAGTCTGTTTGGTTTAAATACCATCCTTGAGGTACTTGTCTAGGTAAATAGACTTGATTCTGAATGTGGTTATTTTAGGAATTGGTTCCTCTCAAAGGGAGCTCCCTTGGCGACTACGATTAGGGTTTGGGGGAGGTGTGGTAGCTAGGGCTAGGGTTGTTGGGTGGAAAGCTGGGCACTCTGGATTGAAAGGTGACAATGCTGGAAGGTGACAGTTTTGTAGACAGGGTCTGTTGGTTGAAAGGTGGTGATCTTTGAGACAATGACTTTGCAAGGTGACTTCTAGTGGAAAAATAAAAAATTTGGTTGGAAGGAAGAGGAAGAAGGTAACAGAAACTATATGGAGAAGAAAGAAGCAACACCAACGGTGATGAGAAGTAGCAATGTTGTGAAGGAGGCTTGGATGGAAGAGGCTTGTTGTTGCGGCAGGGTCAAGGAGAAGGAAGAGGGAGTGAGAGGCGAGAAACATGAATCAAATCTACCGCTCTGATACCATGTCAGAGTAAGAAACTATCTAATTGTTGTTGCCTATTAATAATAGCTTGCTTACATATGAGGGATTAAGCAAGCATGCAAAGCCTAATTAGACCATTCTTCATGGCTGAATTTATGTGGAGATCCAAGAGAAAGGAAATATATATAAACATACTACTTCGCAATAACATTTATGATATCTTCGTGATGTTACTTTCATGTTCATATTTTACGGTTGTTTACAAATAAACCTAGGCCCTGGAGTCATTGATCCATCCATTAGATCTCAATATTCTAATAAAGATCCAACATATACTACTTGGGTATATTCCATGTCATTGTAAAAGGCTCTTCCCCAAACTGCCCCCTTTTCTTAATCACTCTCTTCCTCTTGCTAAACTGCGGGATGCTGTCACCTACTTTGTTGGCTTCATCACTGATTGCTGCCACATCGTCGACCATCCCCTATTTTCTTCTCTCACATCTCCTCCACTATTGATCACCTCCTTTTATCAACATCCGCCTCCTCATCTTCCCTCCAATAGCGCCTCATCTGTTTCTACCTTCCTCATTCCTAACACCTGTCTTCTCCTTCTGCTCCTACTGCAATGAGCTGCGGCAGTAGGAGCAATGGCAGATGAGTGGAATATCAGGATGGGGATGGGCAAGGAGGTGGTGGTGGTTGCTGGATGAGGCGATTAAAGGGCAGCGGAGGTGGTTGCAACCTTAGGAGATAGAGGCAGAGGTACAACATTTGAGCTGCTGGGGTTGGGTATGGATGACGGTTGTTAGTGGCGCCGCCTTATAAAGACCACACTCAAATGGAGGAAGAGAAGAGGGTAGTGGTAATTGGGGGACACTTTTTAGAAACAGTGCGGGATATATGAAGCCTAAATAGTGTAACTTCATATTCAAATTTTTGAAACGATGTGAGGACCCATTTCACTCCGTCTTAGTGTTAAGCCTTTTATACAATACGACATCTAGATGCAATATATCAAGGAATCATTTACAATTTATCATGGCGGTGTCATAAATGAACAAGAGGCTAACCATTAACTTCCTCTAATAAACCCTACTATATATAGGAAAGACAGTTAGATACTGTTGAGAGTTATTTAGTTAGTGTTTTATTATTAGTTTGTAATATGGGCCTAAGTGTCATGGCCCATTAGGGTTGTCTTATGTCCTGTATGCTTCCCTGTTCTCCTATTTATAGGAGCAGGGTTTCTCCTATCTAATATAACACATATCCGTCTTTTACTTTCTAAGATGGTATCAGAGCATGAAAATCCATATAGATAGCAACATATATATATCTTCTTCTCTTTCTTCATCACTCCGGCGCCGCGGCCCCTCTGACTGCCGCCGTCGACTCTTGCTACCTGACTGGACCTGATACTGTGCTACCGCCGCTAATTTCTCCTTGCAATCTCGCCTACTGCCTGCATGCGCAACTGCTGCCACTGCGATCTGCTCCTCCATCCTCCTGATCGGCTGCCAACTACTGGCCTTGCCCCACTGCTTCGCTCCTGTGCCTCCGCCCATGCCGTCCTGCCCCCCCATGCCGCAACTGCTGCACCCCGCCATCCATGCCGCTCTGCTGCCCTGCTGCTTCATGCGCCGCTGTCGCATACCGCTACTACTACCTGACGGCCTTCGCTGCTCTTGGCCGCCACAACTGTTTCTGCCTGTCGCTCCTAGACGAGCCGCCACCGATTTGCTGCTGCTGTCCACCACCCCCTACCGCCTCTAATCGTGCCACCAAACAACCTAAATTTTTTTTATTCCCTCAATATTTTTTGCTGCCTCCCCATATACACTCAAATATTTGTGCTAATCGGATCCATTTTTTAGCCTTATCGGATTTTTGCGGGGGCTCCGCCCCCGCACCCCTGGATTTGTTGCCTTAACGGGCCAAACAAATCCCCTTTTCGGATCAAAGAAAGATCCATTTATTTTTCTATCCAGATTTGCCTATTCGGGTCATTTTGCACCTTAACTCGCATTATTGGTTACTGCCTCCACATATTTGCCTACACTAAACCTTGCCTCTACCTTTGTTTTTGACTCTCCACGCCAACCACTCTTTGACTCCTTCCGTGCTTGGCGTGAGGGGGAGAATAGAGGATGAAGAGTAGAGGAAGAGATGAGATGGAGTGATGAAGAAAGAGAAGAAGATATATATATATATATGTTGCTATCTATATGGATTTTCATGCTGCTGCTATGTGGTGCTTTCTGCTGCTATCTATATGGATATTCATGCCACTTCTATTGTTGTTTTATGGATCTTCTTGCTGTTGCTATTTGGTGCTTTTGCTGCTATTATTGCTTATTCATCTTCTACCTCGACTGCTGCTATGAAGTTACATATTCAAACGTGTTTCTTACTACTTGTGCTATGATTAGCACATTTTGTTTGCTGCTTTGTGCTTTTGCACTTTCTGCTGTCCGTGCTTTATTTGCACGTTGACTTTCTATTGTGGACCAACACTCTGGATTTTGACGTCTGCTACTGTGATGGATCTGTATGAAGAGGGAAGATGATGAAGACATCTGTTTTGACCTTACATGGAGCTTCGCCTACTGGAGTTATTTATTTACTTGCTACTCTGCCTACTGGTCTTCTATCTGTCTACGTCGTAGACTTTTGCTACTGTGCGCCAATACTCTCTGGCATGTCCGTGTTTTGACACGTCGACTCTCTACTCGTCCGTGCCCTGTCTTGCACGTTGACTACTACTGCTACTTTGATCCAACACTCTTGGGGCTCTGCTACTGTGATCCAACACTCTCTGGGCTCTGCCACTGTGATCCAGCACTCTCTGGCTACTACGACGACTTTGATGAAGACCTTGGTGCCTATCAACTATTTAATCCTTTGCTCCAGATGATCGTGTTGCTGCTTATTTTTGCTCCAGATGATGGAGAAGCTTCTGTGACCTGCTTGCTTGGAGTATCTACTTAAGGGGGAGTGTATGAGTGTCTGAGTGTTTGAGTGCTTTAATGTAATATTGAGAGGGAGAAAATTCTTATATGAGCTTAGTTTATCGTTTTATTCTGTTTCTTTGTTTTCTTAGTCCAACTCTCTATTTGCAAGCTGATTTGGGATTCTTCCAACTTCAGCTTGAGGGGGAGTGTTGAGAGTTATTTAGTTAGTGTTTTATTAGTAGTTTGTAATATGGGCCTAAGTGTCATGGCCCATTAGGGTTGTCTTATGTCCTGTACGCTTCCCTGTTCTCCTATTTATAGGAGCAGGGTTTCTCCTATCTAATATAACGCATATCCGTCTTTTACTTTCCAAGAGATACAAGACTGTAGCACAAAATTCTAATGGGCCAACAAAATCATGCCTATTTTACTTGATACAGTCAAATTAAAGAACTTATACTCTCTAATATTCCTCCTCAAATTGGGGTATGGAGATCCCATGTCCAACATGCACAATAGACACAATCAAGCCATGTAGACACTAACATAAAATCAAAGGTATATGCAGCCCATATATGATAATATATCTCTCTCAAACTCAATCAATCAAATTTGAAACTCCTTCTCAAACAGATAATGTGGAGTAGGACAAAAGCAGGTAGCAGGTGAGCTCTTGATTGAAATGAAGCAGCATGTGCAGCACCAATAGACAAAAATAGGCAGACACAACATACATCATCACTCCCTAACCTCATCCACTCCATTAAAATGAGGCAGCACCTGGACCATCAGCAGATAGCAATGTGTAGATGCTACAAACGTCATTACAATCTCTAACCTTATTGATACCATGTCGTGTTGATTCACAATAATAGTAGAGTCCAGACAGTGCTGGTATGTTGTGGCAGGTAGTTGACGTTCACAAAATCAGACGTACTCGCAGCAGTCGTCGTGCATTAGACAGTACAGACGTAAGTGGTAGTAATAGAGATGGCAAATAATTGGATAATACACGCTGCGTAGACAGACAAACAGAGAATACTCCAAGATGCAAGAACTGTACAATAGAAGCTTTATAGACAAATCAAACTAGCACAATGATACAATTTGTACACAATTTTCCTATATTCTTCACTCTCTATCTTCTCATCTTCGTCTCTATATCTCCCTTCACACCAAGTACGACTAAATCAAAAAGAGTTTTTAGGGTGGAAAAATACATATTCCCCCTCTGTCGTTGTGGTGGATAATATGGGTAGAAATCATAATAATATAAATCCGTATAGTGAAACAGAGCATGTTATTAAATAAGGTTTTCGAGGTAGGCTTGGTGGAAAAGAAAATATTTTAGCAACAACTGGCATCAAGGAACACGATGTCGTCGATATTGGCAATATTTTGACCGAACCGATACCGAAGCCATAGGATATGGAAACATGCACGCGTACAGATAGGCTCGCAAATATCAGTATACCAACGGGTATATCACCAATATCGCCATGTTTTGATGGTTTCAGTGCAAAATACAATACTGACTTCACTGTACCGATTGAAACTGGTGGTATACCAATGAATATACCATTTTTGTGAGAATGGCTGTTGTTACTTTGTGGGATGAGAAAAGGTGTATTTGGGTGATTTTTGGCGATTGGAGCTAAAATCAACCCAAATCAAGGTAAATCTAACCAGTGTCTTCCATTTTCTACCTTTTGCAACCTCTCCATCTCTTTCTCCTACTATTTTCTTTAGCTTTCACCTAAAAAATGATTTCCTACCACCAAAACCTAGTAATACTCCAATTTTGATATGTTTTGTGCTAACTATACATACATCTACAAGTATATTATGTAGATCTACAATATTATCACTAGATCTACCAAATTACAACACTATTAATTACTATTGTCATGCAATTTATCTAATCACTAATACTATTATGATCATCATCATCTAAGTCTCAGTCCCAACTATGTTGGGTTCGGCTACATGGATCCTTCGTTTCCATTCAGCTCTATCATGGGTCATATTCTGGTTGAGTTGTAGAGATTCAAAATCTCTCTTTATAAGC
The DNA here is from genome assembly GCA_963693085.1 of Alisma plantago-aquatica. Taxonomy (NCBI): domain Eukaryota; kingdom Viridiplantae; phylum Streptophyta; class Magnoliopsida; order Alismatales; family Alismataceae; genus Alisma; species Alisma plantago-aquatica. Next base: position 1,458,003,461 of record OY856411.1, read on the forward strand.
TCTTCCATGTTAATTTATGCCTTCCTCTTCTTCTATTAATTGTGCTTGACTCAATAACATTACTTTGTATAGGCGCATTAGTCGGTTTGCGTTGCACACGTCCATACGATTTGAGTTAGCCCTCACACAACTAGCCCTCAATGCTCACCACCCCCACTTTATTTGTGATATAGTCATTTCTCAAGCAATCTTTTCTTATCTTCCTACACACCATCTCAGCATGCACATTTCTGCCACGTTCATCTTGTTGTGACCTTGTTTCTTCACCGCCCAACATTCACTCCCATAGAGCATGGCTGGCCGTCTAACAGTTCTATAAAACTTACTTTTTAATCTGAGAAGGATCTTCCGATCACATAATACTCCAGTTGCACTCCTCCATTTCTACCATCCTACAATGATCATGGGACAAGTCGTTTTGGACATCCCCATCCGTTGGAATAATAGAACCCAAGTAATGAAATTTATCACCTTTTGGTATGTCTACTCCGTCCAACTTGGCTCCACTATTCACACTGCCAACTAATATTATTATGATAAGTAATGTAATAATTTGTTACCTATTTATGTTTGCCAGAAGACGTCCTACTAAAGAGTAATGTGAACATATATAAAGAAAATATAGTGGAACTATATATATACTTTTTATTGAAGTAAAAAAATTGATTAGTTGTTTATTATTTTATATGTTTGTGTGTATTTATGTTGTATACGTTAAAGTTATTATTTGATAAGCTTTCAAAAGTATTTTAAATCATTAAATAACACCTTTTTATAATTTTCTTGACTCTATTTTAGCAACTCAATTTTAAATAAAATTTATGAATTATATCGTGTTTTATTACGCAATAAAAACAAGTAGTATGCACTTATACAATATTGTACACGATGTGTATGAGCAACATGTAAGTTCATACAACCAACTTTACATAATGTGCATGTCATGGGAGCAATATGTCAACCAGATCAACTCAATACTTTATGGAGAATCAGTGCATAACTCAACAAACAACTGATATGAGTTAGTAAGTTGCTATGCTATTCATGTGTTGTAAATTGGATAGTATTGCATAAATGTGTCTATTTATTTTTATGGATAGTGTTAGTAAAATTCCAAATCTTAATTCCAATATTTTGTTAAAGAAATCCTTCATTGAAATCCCCCGAGCACAGGTTCCCTACCTCCCACATACAATTTTATTGCATAAAACTATGTGTTAATATATCTCTTTATATTCTATTATTTGTAATTTCTATATATTGCTGGACCTCTATGTAATTTCTCCAAGTTTCTATTAATAAAAGGGTGAGGGGTCATGAACCCTCACACACGCTGCATTGCACACAACTTTGCGGCATCTACGTTCACATGGTACCAGAGCAAAGTTGTAACTAGGGTTCCTACCAGGCTGCCACCCCCTCTCCTCTCTTCTCCTCCTCCACGCCGCCGGCCACACAGGGCAACAGGCCGGCGCCGCCGCTCTCTTGGGCAGCAAGCAGCCGCTGCCCAAGGTGACAGCCGTCGCCGCCGGCTAGGAGTGGCAATAACAGTCGCCGGCCCAGGGCAGGCACACCAGCCGTCAGCCGCCCCTTGTTCCTCCATTCTATTCCGAAGGTAGTGCTTACGTAAAACGGCTTATTAAATTTCATACCGGAGGGTCCGTTCGTACGTAGGAAATTCCTAATCACATATCCTCTATGTGTGATTAGAGAATTTTCGTTTGGGGGCTGTGGATGCGTCAAACACACATCTAATCATTTGACGTGACATGTATCTCCCCATCTCAACTCTTCCAGTGACGTGTATCTCTCCGTCACCCTCAATCCTTTCTGTGACGTGTATCTCTCCGTCACCCTATCTCTTCGTTAAATTATGGAGCACACTAAGGCATCTACCATGTACAACGAGATGTCAATTATCTCTTGTGGATGAATGCTGTCCATACAGTGTTAGAATCCCGTGATAAGGCCAGACATGTTGATTCTGATCCTCCTGCTTCTACTGACAAAGGCTATGCTGAATGGAAGTGTCATAATAGTCTGGTGAAGACATGGCTATGGGGGAGCATGGAACCTGGTATTGCTGCTAGGTTCATGTTCTATACTATCGCCAAAGACATATGAGATGCAGTAAAGAAGCATTACTCTCAAGAAAAGAATGCTCTTCGTCAGTTTATGATATATGATCGCCTCTTTGCAGAACGACAGGGAGACAAGTCTTTAGAAGAATATTTTGGAGTGATCCAAGGTATTGCTCAAGAACTGAGCTTCTATCATCCAGTGACTGTCCAATCACAAATCAAAGACAGAGATGACTTGATTATTGCAAAGTTCCTATCTGGCCTGAGTTCTTCATGCAGTTCAGCCCGCAGTGTCATCCTCGCTTCTGACAAAGTTCCCATCCTGGAAGTAGCCTACTCAAGGATTTTACAATCAAATTTTAAACCAGTTGATCATACAACAATCTCGCCTTCTGGAGATTCTCATGCATCTGTAACCGCTGCAGTTAGAGGAGGCCGTACATGTATGGTCTGAGGTCGTGGAGCACGTCCTAAGTGCACCTTCTGTGACAAACCTGGACACACTGTTGAGAAATGCTGGAAGAAGCATGGTAGACCTGCTGCACCACCTCTAGGGGCAGCAAACTATGCAAGTACTGCTGAGTCTTCTGAGCTGTCTGCATCAAGTTCTGGTTCTTCTGGCATCACACCCACAAAGGAAGAATATGATAGATTTATTATGGCTATACAACATCTGAGTGTGGGATCTTCTTCCTCAATAAATCTGGTATCTACCACTGGTAATCAAGCTACCTCTTTACTGGCTTCTGGTTCAACTTCTTCATGGGTGGTTGATTCTGGAGCGTCACAACATATGACTGGTATCAAGAGACTACTGCATTCCATCATCTCGCATATTCCTCACAAATCTGTGACCATAGTAGATGGTTCAGTGAGGAGAGTGTTAGCAAGTGGATCTGTTTCTCTGACTCCTAAAATTGATATTAAATATGTTCACTATGTGCCTGCATTTCCTTTTAATCTTCTCTCTGTTGCAAAATTAATTGATACTATGAACTGTACAGTGACATTTGGGCCTTCTTGCTTTGTATTACAGGATCTCAAGAGTATGAAGACGATTGGTGGGGGGCCTAGGAAAGATGATCACTACCTCTTCCATGGTGACAATCTGCCTCGCCAAGTATCTGCTCCTGCTCCAGCTATCCTTTTGAGCGGTTCTCCCTTACTGTAGCACTACAGACATGGACATCCTTCGTTGGAGAGCTTGATAAAGTTAGAATCTGAGTTATCCCAAGTGTCTTCATTAGAGTGTTAGTCCTGTCAACTGGGAAAACATCATAGAATGTCTTATCCCAGTCGTGTCAATAAACGGGCTTCTTGTCCCTTTGAGTTAGTCCATAGTGATGTTTGGGGTCCTGTAAAGACCAATAGCTATAATGGTTTTTGCTATTTTATTTCCTGTGTGGATGATTTTTCTCTTATGACATGGATTTATTTGTTGAAGAGTCGAGAGTCTGTTATCCACTGTCAAACATTTTCATCAAGAAATAAAAGTTCATTTTGATTGCAATATAAAAATTCTTCAATCTGATAATGCCTTGGAATATGTTCAAAGTGCTATGGATGATTTTTGTAGCTCCGTTGGGATGATTTATCGTACGTCTTGTCCTCACACCTCTCAACAAAATGCGGTAGCTGAGAGGAAAAATCGTCACCTTCTTGATATTACCAGGACAATTATGTTTCTATCCAATGTTCCTAAGAGGTTCTCGTCTGATGCTTTACTTACTGCTTGTTTCCTTATCAACAGGCAACCCTCTTCGGTGCTTCAAGGACGTACTCCGTTCTCTGTCTTCCCAAGGATCAACCTTTCCTTGTTCCTCTCAGAGTGTTTGGTTGTACATCATTTGTCCACAATTTTGATCCTAAGGGTGATAAGTTATCCCCTAGGTCTATTAAGACTCTTATTCTTGGGTACTCCAACACTATCAAAGGATACAAGTGCTATTGTCCCAGTCTTCGTCGTATGTTTGTGTCTAGGGATGTAACTTTCCATGAATCCACACCATACTTCTCTAGTGTTTCTAGTAAGGGGGAGCAATCGTGTGAAAGTGAGAGAGTGCCACCATCAGACATCAGTGAGAGAGTGAAACCTATCATTCCTGACTATACTGTAATTAAGGAAGAGCAGCCAAAAGGTGATACATTAATTCAACAATATCCACATGTTTACAGTAGACGAGGCAGACAGGATCCAGAGGAGGTAGCGACTCCGGTCTCTGAGCCTTCCCCATCTTCCTCTACTCAAGAGATTTCTGAAGAACCATCTGACCTTGATGTTTCCATTGTTGTTCGCAAAGGTACTCGTTCCTATACTATTCGACATCCTATTGCAAATGTGTGTTGTTTGTCGAAATTATCTAAGCAGGCCCGGTCATTTGCTCTTGGGATTGATTCTATGGTCATTCCAAGTAATCATCTTGATGCTATGAAAGATATTGGCTAGAAACAGGCAATGCATTATGGAAATGTCTGCTCTTCTACAAAACAACACATAGGAACTTATTGACTTACCTCCAGGTAAAAGTATTGTCGGCTGCAGATGGGTATTCACAGTAAAACATAATCCAGATGGTTCAATTGAGAGGTTGAAGGCTAGACTGGTGGCAAAGGGTTACACTCAAACATATGGAGTTGATTTTTTGAGACCTTTTCCCCAGTGGCTCGTCTGAATTCAGTGCGGATTCTTATTTCTCTGGCTACTACTTTTTACTGGCCTCAATTTCAGCTTGATGTCAAGAATGCCTTTTTTCCATGGTGATCTACAGGAAGAGGTGTACATGGAGCAACCTCCTGGTTTTGTTGCTCAGGGGGAGTGTCAGAAAGTGTGTAGATTGAAGAAAGCCATCTGTGGATTGAAACAATCTCCTAGAGCTTGGTTTGATAAGTTTAGTGATGTTGTACTAAAGATGGGTTTCTCTCGTTTGTGACTGATCACTCCTTATTTTATTCTAGCTCTTCTGTTGGATCCATTATTATTGCTGTATATGTTGATGATATAGTTATCACTGGCAGTGATTCTACATGCAAATCACGTGTAAAGGAAGGATTGCAGGGGCACTTTCATACAAAGGATCTGGGCAAACTGAGATATTTTCTGGGCATTGAAGTACTTAGATCTCATGCATGTACTAATTTGTCTGAGAGGAAATACATGCTGGATCTACTGCAGGAAGCTGGCATGAGTGAATCCAAGCCGGTGTCTACTCCTATGGACTATCATGTGAAGGAGATGACTGATGATACTGATTATCCAGATCCATGATACTACAAGAAAATTGTTGGTAAACTGATATATCTGGCAGTTACTCGCCCTGACATTTCCTTTATTGTAGGAGTGGTGAGTCAGCATATGAGCTCACCACAACAGTCACACTGGATGGCAGTCTGCCGTATTATGAGATATCTGAAGGGTGCACCCGGTAAGGGGATCACCTACTATAGACCTAAGAAGCCTGTGTCTACTCTTGTTCTTACTGGTTACGCAGATGCAGACTGGATTGGCAATCTGAATGACATGAGGTCTACTTCTGGGTATTGCACGTTTCTAGGAAATCACCTTATCACCTGGAAAAGCAAAAAGCAGAATGTTGTGGCTAGATCAAGCACGAAGGCTGAGTATCGAGCAATGACTCATGCCAGTTGCGAGTTGCGGTGGGTTCAATATGTGCTTTCTGAGTTAAAGATTCCTGTTTCGTCTCCCATACAGCTTAGATGTGACAATCAGGCTGCTATCTACATTGCCAAGAATCCAATCTTCCATGAACGCGCTATGCATAGAGGTTGACTGCCACTTCATCAGAGATCAGATCAAGAATGGCACTGTTGTGACTCCGCACGTCAAATCTGAAGATCAACTTGTAGATGTCCTCACAAAGCCATTGAGTCCAACAACATTTGAAAACTTTTACAACAAGCTGGGCATACACGATGTGTATGCTCCAGCTTGAGGGGGAGTGCTAATATATCTTTTTATATTCTATTATTTGTAATTTCTATATATTGCTGGACCTCTATATAATTTCTCCAAGTTTCCATCAATAAAAGGGTGAGGGCTCATGAACCCTCACACACGCTGCATTGCATACAATTTTGCGGCATCTACGTTCACACTATGCATTTAGGTGTAAAGATTATACCTGTAAAATTTCATGATTTAATTCGTTCATTTTGACGTCAAAACTGCCATGATTGCATCTGTCAAAACTTCTGTTAGTATACCGGCAAATACCTATGTCCATGTCGTCAAAACGACATTGATATTGGATACCTCGTTCTTGATTGGTAGTAGACAAACATGAACCATTAGGGGGCTGATAAAATGGGGAAAAAAAGGAAAGCAAAACAAAAACAAAACAAATGCTTTTTATGTCTAGCATTCACATTTGACCACACCATACATGTTTTGTCTTATGTGGTTGAAGAAGTCCGTGTTATAGAAATCCGCTTCTAGGGATAAAATCATTGGTACCTTCATATTGCATGCATTGAGTGAGATGAATAGGTTTTGATATAAGCTTAAACTTTTACCTCTTTTCTTATGTTTCATTGCCTTAATGGCAAGTGATAGTAGGTCTCACTTGAATGAAAGGGTCTCTGACTTTGGGTTAATTGGAATGTGCTGACATTAGGCATATTTTTCATGTAATTTTGGAAATATAATTGTAGAGGTTTCTAGCTGACTGGTCCCCTTAATTTGATAGTTTGACTATTTAATTATTTTCTTGAAATGTCTTCATTAGTTGTTTGAATGTGCAAAATGTATACACAAAAAAGAATGCTTACACTATATTAAGTTATGCTATTAATGCTTTTATATCATCTATGTCATGCATGGACTTTATGGTCGATGGAATTGTCCTTATGAATTTTGAAAAATATATTTATTTATCCCTTTCTAGCAGCTTGAGTTTCTACACTTTTGTTTCTACACATACCTTAGTTATGTATAACATTTCAGGCATGCACATCCTGGGAGCCCTTATGTCTTTGGACTTGCTGGTGTTGATGATGATGTTGACTTTCCAGAGCCCATGCCAGTTGTTGGTAAGTCTTCTGTGTGGAATATATACCACACTTTACATCATTAGCAAGTCTTACGAATAGCTTATGGTAGTGCATGCATGCTTATGCAAATCTTAAATGTGATAGATACATTTGCTGTCTATGTAACATCATTCTTGACTACAAATTTCTGCTAGGATTATTTCATTTGAAACCGTCTACATAAGTAGATGCAATTAGTTGAAAGTGGGTTTTAAAATAATCTGGGTAACTCTCACAAGAATCATTTGCCAATAGATTTTTTTTTCTTATGTAGTTTCTAGTAAATAGGAAAGGAAGAAACTTGAGTCAAGTAAAATGCATCAAGAATGAAGATGGTCGAGTACTGGTGAAGGACGATGATATCAAGAACCAATTGAGTAATTACTTCCAGAAGCTTTTCAATGGAGATGCTGTAAATAATGTTAGTGACTTGTGTGACATGAATACAAGAAATATCATTTACACATGACGACTTTCACTATTTGAGGTCAAGACTGCTTTGAAAAAGATGAAAATGAGAATGGCATGCGGACCAGACAATATTCCCATTGATGTATTAAGAGTATGGGGGATGAAGGAGCTATGTGGTTAACGAATTTCTTTAACAAGATCATGAAGACCAAGAAGATGCCGAATGAGTGGAGAAATAGTACTATAGTCCCCATCTACAAGTACAAAGGAGATGTTCAGAGCTACACAAACTACAGAGGTATCAAGTTGATGAGTCACAAAATGAAGCTTTGAGAGAGGATTATTGAGTAGAGGCTAAGATCTATAACGCAGATATCACACAACCAATTGCAATTTGGTTTCATGCCTGGAAGATCAACAACAAATGCTATTTTTCTGATAAGGAGGCTTATAGAGAAGTATATAGAAAGAAAAAGAGATCTTCATATGGTTTTCATTGATTTGGAAAAGACTTATGATCAAGTACCCAGGGAAGTATTGTGGATGGGTTTGAAGAAAAAGGGTGTGCCAACTAAATACATTGACTTGATTAAAGATGTGAAACACAAAGCAGTTTTGGGAAGCGTAGGGTTGCACAATGTGTGCACCCTCATATATATAACACTGAAACATTTACAGAGAGGTCCACATATAATATGGAAATAACAAAACAACTAACAGAATATATAAAATAGGAATATATATTAACACTCCCCCTCAAGTTGGAGCATAGATATCAATCATGCCCAACTTGTCCGTCAGTGTGCAGAATTGCTTCTTTGCCAGCAGCTTGGTGAAGATGTCAGCAACTTGGTCTTCAGAACGAGTGAAGGGAGTGCAAATCTTGCCAGTCAGAATGGATTCCTGAATAAAATGACAATCTACTTCAATGTGTTTAGTGCGCTCATGATAAACTAGATTATTCGCAATGAAGATAGCAACTTTATTATCACAGTGCATAGGTATAGCAGAAGAAGAATCAACCCCGAACTCCTTTAGCAGAGAGCGCACCCACAACAATTCACAGGCAGTATGGGCCATGGCCCTATATTCAGCTTCAGCACTGGACCTGACCACAACATTTTGTTTTTTACTCCTCCAGGTAACAAGATTACCTCCAACATACGTACAATAGCCAGAAGTAGATTTTCTGTCAACTCTGCTGCCTGCATAATCAGAATCAGAGTACCCTTCAAGAGAACAGTGTCCATGCTTCCTGTAGTGAAGTCCCTTGCCAGGAGACTTCTTCAAATATCGTAGAATCTGACAAAGAGCATCCCAGTGACACTGTCTGGGTTTATCAAGGTACCTGCTAAGAAGACCCACTGCAGTAGAAATATCAGCTCTGGTGACAGTCAAATGAATGAGTTTACCAATCAGCCTCATGTACTTTTTATGATCAGCAAAGAGAGAAGAAGAGTCATCATCCCAATTTACATTAGGATCTAGAGGAATATCAGCAGGTCTCGCCCCCAGCATACCAGTCTCCTGCAGTATATCTAGGACATATTTTCGCTGAGACAACACAAGAGCATTAGAATTTCTAGAAACTTCTATGCCCGAAAAATATCTAAGCTTGCCCAAATCTTTGGTAGCAAAGTGTTTGCCTAGATGAGATTTAGTAGCCTGAATACCAAGAGAATCACTGCCAGATATGATAATATCATCAACATAGACAATCAGAATAATAATACCAGCTGAAGTCTTCTTGGTGAAAACAGAATGATCCACCTGAGAACGCAGAAACCCAAAATCAATCATAATTTTGCTCAATTTATCAAACCAGGCACGGGGACTCTGCTTCAGCCCATAAATAGACTTCTTTAACCTGCAAACTTTGTGAGACTCCCCCTGAGCAACAAACCCAGGAGGTTGCTCCATATAGACTTCTTCTTGTAAATCACCATACAAGAAGGCATTTTTCACATCTAGTTGCAACAGTGGCCAGTCAAGATTAACAACAACAGACAGAAGAATTCTGACAGAATTAAGACGAGCAACAGGAGAGAAAGTCTCAAAATAGTCAATACCATACGTTTGGGTGTAGCCTTTAGCAACTAACCGTACCTTCAGCCTTTCAACAGTACCGTCAGGTTGATATTTCACAGCATACACCCATCTGCAACCTACAGGTTTACACTGAGGAGGTGGATCCACCAGCTCCCAAGTATCTCATTCAGCAAGAGCCAACATCTCCTCCTTCATAGCAGACAGCCATCCAGTACTCTGTAGAGCATCCTGGATATTCTTTGGAACAGCAACAACAGACAAGGCATATACAAAATTGCTAGAATGAACATTCAGATGATCAGTAGAAACAAACTGAGCAATACTGTGTGATGTGCAGGAACGAGTACCCTTTCTAAGAGCAATGGGTAAATCAAGATCAGAATGTACCTCAGGTGTAGTAGAACCTTCTGGAGGTGAAGATTGGTTTTCATGGGGGGTTTCTTGAGTAGAAGGTGCTCTGTTCCTGCGTTGATAAACTATAAGAGGAGGCTTATCAGCCTCAGTAGTGACTTTGTCAGTAGTATCAGACACACAATCAGAAGTAACAGGTAGAGGTGAGGCAATAAGATCAGACCGTAAACTGTCACCACGAGTCGAATAGTAAGGAGTATCCTCAAAGAAAACTACATCACTGCTAGTATACCATTTTCTTGCAGTAGGACTGTAACACCTGTATCCCTTCTGGGTACGAGAATATCCCAAAAAAATGCACTTCTCAGCACGAGGAGACAGTTTATCAGAAGTAGGTCCAACTAACCGTACAAAACAGGTACATCCAAAGATCCGAGGAGGCACAGTAAATAGCTGAATATCGGGTTGAAGAACTTGAATAGGTATTTTGTTTCCAATCACAGATGATGGCATACGATTTATCAGAAAACAAGCAGTCAAGATAGCCTCAGGCCAAAACGAGCGAGGAACATGTGCATGCATCATAATAGTTCTAGCAACCTCTAACACATGTCTATTTTTACGCTCAGCCACACCATTTTGCTGAGGTGTATAAGCACAGGAGGTCTGATGTATGGTACCCACAGATTTACAAAACACATCCACATCTTTTTTAACAAATTCCAGTGCATTATCAGTACAAAATTTTTTGACAGGCATACCATATTGTGTTTTTATTTCAGCAAAAAAGAACTTGATAATAGACAAAACTTCGGACCTACTTTTCATCATAAACAACCAAGTAGTCCTTGAAAAATCATCAATAAAAAGAATAAAATACTTATGACTAGTTAGACTCGGCACATGACAGGGTCCCCATACATCAGAATGCACTATATCAAACATATTTTTACTGCTAATCTGACTGCGTCTAGGATTAACAGCTCTAGTCTGCTTTCCAAGTTGACATGACTTGCACTGAAAACTACAAATGCCAAGATCAGACACTAAATATCGAAGCTTTTCAGATGATGGATGGCCCAGCCGGTAGTGCCACTGTAATGCAGAAACTGAGGTAGATAATGCAGGAGTCACAGATGCTTTAGCTGCTTTTGGCAAATGATCCAGATAGAAGAGTCCATCAGCACCTTCATACCCCCCACCAATCTTCATCCTCGTGCGAAGGTCCTGAAAAACACATGAACCAGGAATAAAAGTCAGACTACACTGTAGGCTTCGCAATATCTTGCTGACAGACAACAGATTCAAAGGAAATCTAGGCACATATAAGGCAGATTTCAGCAGAAAGTCAGAAACAATATCCCCTACTCCAGACACCGCAGACTTGGAACCATCAGCCAACATAACAGATGAGGGTCTAGCAGGTTTAAATAATTTGTGAAACAGTGATCGATTTCCAGAAATATGTGAAGAGGCACCGGAGTCGATGACCCACTTAGTATTACCAGGAGTAGAAGAAGAGCTCAGGAAGGCAGTGTCATAACCAGAATAAGTGGCGGCATGAGCTCCACTAGTCGAAGCTTGAGACGACGCACCAGCTCGCTCAAGAAGAAGGCGCTCCACCTCAGCACGGATGTAGTCAGCAGTCGCACCCGAGGAGGCAGAGTCAGTAGGCTGAGTCGTGCCTTCTGATGCAGTAGTAGTGGAGTCAGCAGCTGCATTGGCCCACGCCGGCTTACCATATTTCTCCCAGCATTTTTCTTCAATATGGTTGGACCGGCCACAGAAGGTACAAAGGCGCTGTCCTGACTGAGGACGCGCACCAGCAGTAGGGGCAGTAGAAGAGGCTCCATGACCAGGAGCAGCCCGTCCTCGTCCTCCACCCAGGGGAGGACGGCTATCAGTAAAGCGACCACGGCCACGACCAAAAGCTGCAGCAAGAGCCGAAGAGTCCCCAACATCAGTTGTCAGAGATGAGGAAGACGAAGGCAAACGCTGAAGGCGTTTGTAGGCACTCTGTAGTGACGGCAGAGGGTCACTGGCTAAGATCTGGTCCACAACTCCAGCGTAGGACTCGGGCAAGCCACATAGAAACTGGACCAACTGAAGCTCATGGCGCTGACGCTGCATGGTAGCCAGGTCCGTGGAGAGAGGATGATAGGATTCCAGTTCACCCCATAATCCAGTGAAGTCAGAGAAGTAATCTGCAATGTCCGTCCCCGTGAACTGTAGACGTCCCAGCTGCTTGGTGATGTCAAACACCTTCTTGGGGTTCTGACTATGCGAGTAAGTACCGGCGAGCTGATCCCACATCTGCTTCGCCGTAGGTAGGTGAAGAAGTGTGACGCTAATCTTCTCAATGCTGCTGTTGAGAATCCAGGTCATCACAGTGGAGTCGTCACGAACCCAGTCGTCATACGCCTTCACATCTTTAGCATCAGCGTCCTCTGCGGGTGCTGGCGGACCAGCACGGGTAAGATGTGAGTACTTGCCCTGGGATCTGGCATAGATCGTCATGGAGCAGACCCAATGCGGATAGTTGCGCCCATCAAGCTTCACAGTGGTAACCTGACGGCGGAAGTCATCATGCGAGGACGCCATGGGAGCAGTAGGCACAGCAGGAACATGCACGATCAGGCAGGAGACGGTCTACGCCGTCAGACAGGCACAACAGGCACAAAGAACACGGAGAAGACCTCTCACATACGGTCTACGCCGAAGCGCAGAACAGAACCCGGTGGCACAACGACCTACACGGGCAGGCAGGCAAGAGACCGAAAAAAAAACGGTCTACGTCTTCAAGCCACCGGATCGCTGTAGGACTTCACGGAGCCAACGTACCGGCGGTTAGGACCGCGGAGGCGCACCGGCCCCCGGCGGCGGAGAGGGCGCCCGGCCCCGACGGCTGCTGCCGGCCGGCTGCTGCTGCCCGGCGCGGTGCGGCGGCCCAGCGGCTGCCGGCGCTGCCTGCTGCCCGGAGGCTGGGCGGCGGCCGGCGGCGCGGGCGGGAGAGGAGGAGGGGGGGCGACCGGCCGGAGAAGAGAGAGAAGGGTGGGAGGGTGGCGGCTGGATCTACTGCTCTGATACCATGTGAAACACAAAGCAGTTTTGGGAAGCGTAGGGTTGCACAATGTGTGCACCCTCATATATATAACATTGAAACATTTACAGAGAGGTCCACATATAATATGGAAATAACAAAACAACTAACAGAATATATAAAACAGGAATATATATTAACAAAAGACACGTATGATAGCTCTACTGCAAGAGTGAAGACTCCTGGAGGAGAGACACCAACATTTCCTATCACAGGGGAGTACACCAAGGATCCACACCCAACCCGTATCTGTTCATTCTTGTTATGGATGAGTTGACAAAGAACGTTTAGGGTGATATTCCTTGGTGTATGTTATTTGCTGATGATACTGTGTTGATTGACGAAATTAAAGATGGATTGAATGATAAAGTTGCACTTTGGAGAACGACTTTAGAATCAAATGCATTAATGATTAGTAGGAGCGAAACTGAGTATATGCGTTGCAATTTTAGCCAATCTCGCAGTTTGAGTGGTAGAGCCAAGTTGGACGGAGTAGATATACCAAAATGTGAAAAATCTCGTAACTTGGGTTCTATTATTCAAATAGATGGGGATGTCCAAAATGACGTTTCTCATGATCACTGCAGGATGGTTGAAATGGAGGAGCGCAACTGGAGTATTATGTGATCGGAAGATCCATCTCAGATTAAAAAGTAAGTTTTATAGAACCACCATACGCCAGCCATGCTCTATGGAAGTGAATGTTGGACGGTGAAGAAACAAGGTCTCAACAAGATGAAGGTGGCTGAAATGCCTAAGCTGAGATGATGGTGTGGGAAGACAAGAAAAGATCGATTCAGAAATGACTATATCAGGAATAAAGTGGGGGTGACGACCATTGAGGAGAAGTTGTGCGAGGGGATGGTATGGACATGTGCAACATAGACCGCTAATGCGCCTATAAGAAGAAATGCTATTGAGTTTAGCGCAATTAATAGAAGTGGAAAGCCTAAATTAACTTGGGAAGAGCTTATAAAGAGAGAATTTGAATCTCTAAATCTTGATCAGAATATGACCCATGATAGAGCTGAATGGAAACGAAGGATCCATGTAGCCTACCCCAACGTAGTTGGGACTGAGGCTTAGATAATGATGATGATGTAGTTTCTGGTATATAGATCATGACAATGTTATTGTAGCTTAAAAATCTTGTAGAGAATCTTAGAAGTTCAAATTCTTTAAATTCTTATAGAGAATCTTAGGAGTTCAAACTGAAGTTTGCTGCCATATCTAGAGTTCTATAGTTTCTTTTTGTAACAATTTTAAGCACAATTGTGTATTATTAGTGTCAATTCTTCAAGGTGACACAATCACGTTCTGGGAAACTGTCAGTGTCTTTGATTCTGGACTCCAACATCCTACCTACACATTTGTTTCTAGCTTGGTACCACACATGGCACATGATGTGGATTTTGTGTTGACTTCTAAAGGTGTAGAAGTGAAAGGTTATAGAAAATTTGAGGAAATTTCTGGATACAACTTTGATCCAGAATAAGCTAAAAAACAATGATATTGTGAGGGAATTCAGCATAGAATCCATTTTTTTGCTAAAAATATATATAAACCACTTGGGAAGTTCATGAAAAGTTTGGGAAATCACATATTTATTTGAAAGTTTTAGAGAAATGTGCCACGTAAATGAAATTTCGCAAATTATCCACCATACAAGAGTAACGTGTGTATGGGGAAAGCGTTCCATTTTTTATTTTATTTTTTGAAGTCAGAGAAAATTGTGACTGATGCCTACATGACTTTTGAGTTAAATTAAACTCTGGCACGTTGGTTATCTGCTGCTAAAGTCGGAGAATATCGTGACAGGTGCCTGCTCCTTACACGCTGATGCATCATTCTGAGTGAATGCAAGCAATATAGCTTATATTATGCATAGATATCAGTTATTTAAGATCTTTTTCACGTGAATTTGAGACCATTTTTCCCCACATATTAAATCTGCGATAATAGCCTTGAAATAGGCCAAATGACGTGCAAAACTTTTTGACTTGTTACACAAATATAAGAATCATCTGAGCACACATAATGTGGAGTGATACACGACAAAGTTTGCATATGATTGAACTACACATGTAACGTCAATATCAAGTATAACTAGTTATTCTACTGACTGCAACTTAAATTGATCCAGATTTAACCGGAAGCCAATATATTGTAGCAGTTTGTTAAGGAGAGCTGTATCAACTATGCCGGCATTACATTTTGTACTATTCACGTTTCATTAACAGTAACTCATTACTGTGTCTATATGTATCAGTGACTAATAATGATTTTTCAATTTATCTTCTCCTCCAACTAAATAATCATTTGTTGTTTGTAGGAATTTCTCGCTCTGCAAAAGGTTACTGTATGATTCTAGTGTTGGAAACAATGAAAACATTTTCAGAGGAGGATGGATTGACGGAGGAGGCAATAGTAGCTAAACTTCGAACATGTCAATATCACCACCTATTTTTGCATAACTCATTGAGACAGAATTCTTCAGGTTTGATGAACTCTTCTGGTTTACATAAACATTTATCAACTTTGATATGTTTTCATCACCTAGTTATATCATCTTTTTAATTCTTTATAAGTAAATTTCTTCATAATAACACCTTTATTGCAAAATGGTGTCCCAGATGGGGATGACAAAGACTCATTTATTCATTAAAATAATGGTTACAACCATATTTAATGTTAACAACAAGCCGTTAAGTTCTTATACTTAAGGTAATAAAATGTATGGCATTCATATCTTGTGAGTGTCACATTTCTCTCTATCTTGAAATTTTTTAATAATGGTAACTTGACCTATCTTCTATAATTATCTTTGATATTCTACAACATTAATGAAAATATGCTTAAGGTAATAAAGTGCACACTTAAAGTACATTGCTTGACTGGAGGGTGCTATTGTTTATGAACTTCACTGTTTGGTGAGCTAGTGGTCTCTTGAATTCACAAGGACCTACTATTTCTTGTATCTGGCCTCATCCGGAGACAAGTGACCAAGACGTCTAACACGAAGTGATGGTTCAACGATACAAGACCGAAGACTCACTCAAGTAGTAGAGACCAACAAGCTGATACCGTTTTCAAATAGCCTTCTTTGTATTAAAGTCCCGTATGAGACAATCTTTAGGGTAAGAAAGTATTAGAAGTTTCAAGAGAATGTGTTAATCTACTAATGAAAACCAAATTAAAATGAAATCTAGGAATTGAAGAGGGTTGATTTGAGGGGCATGTTGGGTATAGGAGAGACAATTCCAGTACCTGGGCCACCATTATAGAGCTGTCTGCTAAGGTTGCATTAGGTAGTGCATTATGTTTAGCGTAGGCGGTTTATATCTTACGTTATCCCTATTATGTAATCAGTGGCACCTGGATCACTGATCCAAGATGATGACTCATCTTGAAGTTCAGGCTACGCATGCTGACGAGCCAGTTCTTTCAACTAATGAAGTAATATAAGAGGTAGCCTGTTTTGCAAAACCAAGTCTCATTAATTGATTGTACTCCTCATCATTGAAATATGATTCTCCTTTAATGCACCTTATCAATAGAGACCGTATATGCAATCTTTATGGGAACTGTGCAATTCATCATAGGCTGCTTGTTTCGTATAACCCTTTCTAGCACAATATGTACAATTTGGACGTTGGCAATCCCACCAAGCCAGTGGCGGATTTTGATGAGAAATCATGGTGGCCGAAAGTATTTCTATATGTTTAAAGTCTCATTAAGCGTAGAGATGCGCGATTTCTTTTTTACTTCCAAGAGTTGATTTTCCATTAAAAAAGACCGATGACACAACATGTTGCCCGTTTAATCCCATCTCAATATCATCTTCTTAAAATTTATTATTACCTTAAACATAGAAAAGTAAAACTAACTACAAGTAATAATATCATAATATAAATTTTAAAAAGAAGTGATTTATACAATGAAGTGATCGATGCAATTTATGTCGCAATTTCTCCTTTGAAGGTGTGGTTCTTAAATTCATAAAAATGTGGTACGAGAATATCTAGCTACCATGTACTTGAGTTCATTAGAGCTTCTTAGAAAAATGAAATGATCAATACAATGCCACATAATCAAACTATATTTATAGGATGATCTTACCAACCAACTTTGCTAAAAGATACAATTGTTTACCCGGCCAGTGCAGCGCAGATGGTTTGGTCCGGCCTGTCCTCCCCGGGGGACCCGGGTTTGAAACCTCCTGTTGCGCATTGTATTTACAATCCCTTGGGTCATCCGGGCTATGGCACCTATTTGAGGGGAGGGGAGACGATGTCTCCTTCTAACTCAAAAGATACAATTGCTTGAAAGAATGGTTATCAGAACCGAACCAGATCGGCTGGTTGAACCCGTTGAACCGAGAACCGGTCACTCTACCGAGTCGGTTCTCTCCCAAAGCCGGAAATGAAGTCTGACCGGCATCAAACCGGTGAACCGGCTAATCGGTCCGGTTTTAGCCCAACCGGCCGGTTCTCTCACTTTACAAGTTAATGTATTTTTACTGCTAGTTTTTGTTAATCAATATTGAATACAAAATAAATGATGGTATATAAATGTCCATGAATAGAATAATATATGTTGTTTGGTTTGTTTATCAAGTTATTGTGAGCAGTTGTGCTATTATTCATGTTTAATAACTTTTGCAGGGATATTTTCCATGAGTATCAAAGACATTTATATATACTTAAACTATTAGTGACGTCATGCTGACGTCACCGGTTGAACCGGTCAGACCACTGGTTGAACCAGTGAACCGTGAACCAGAGGCCTCACTGGTTTGCTGACCGGTTCGAGTCTGACAACACTGCTTGAAAGTGAGAAAATTGACATGATAGAGGAAAAATGATGGGATGGGGAGAAGGAGAACATATTTTGCCTTTTTAGTTAGGCAAGCGATAGCGAAGAGAAGGGAATCAATGCGAAAGGTTATTATCATATTAACATTTTTTCTGTCACATTTTCCCCCACTAAAAGTTGAATGGAAACAAGTAAGAGAAGGATAAAGTAAAGGAAAAAATGATTGAAAATATGAAAGCATTGTGAACGAAAACTAAAAATAAAGAAAGATTGTGAATAAAATTTTTGAGAAAAATTGATGGAACTACCAAGGAAGAAAATGTCCGACTTCGATGCCGTTTCGGTGGCAATAGAAACAGAAATTTCGACAAATTTCGACAGAAATTTCGATAAATGCGTTCCTGGCGTTTCGACGGCAAAATAAACGAATTAATTTATGAAATTTTACCCGAATGATCTACAAGTGAAGATGTACTCAAATATGTAATAATATTTCATATTGGATACATGGGGGTGGAGTCTCGTCATTTTTGAGTGAATGACCCTGAACTGTTTCGATGGGGATTTTTGATGTCAATTTTCAATGGTGAAATCAATGAATTAAGTCATTATAGTTTGCAAGCACATTATATAGACTTAAAGACACAAAACTGTGCAAAAAATATGCTCTAGGTAGTACATAGTATATGAAAAAGTATAAGAAAAAAATACGATGATCTACTTGTTTCGAGAGTTTCGTCAGTCAATTTTGATGTCCGATTGCCATGGAAACAGAAATTTCGGTCCAAATTTCGACCATTTCGTCGAAATTTTGAACATTGGATGGAACCTTAAAATCTATAACAAAATTTGTTGGGAAACATGGGAGGAAAATTTGATTTGAAACATGGAGCAAAACACATATAGTTGGCCAAAATTTGTTGGTTATTTTGAGGAAGAAATTGAAATATAAAGGAAACATAGATAATTAGATAGGATATTTTTGGAAAACATGTTGAGATAGAGAGGGAAATACTTGTGCATCCAATCTCAATAGATAAACATACAAGTAATCTACCTTTTATGAAAAATAATTTATTTATTTACATGGTATCATTCCATTTCCTCCTAATATAAATCAAATGGACTAAAATAAGTATCTCTTGTCGCTCATCTCCTCTGCTCTTCTCCATGTCCCTTCATTCACCACATATCAAATATAGCGTAGATCTAATGAAGTAGTAAACTGATAAGACAATCTATAATAAAGATTTGACTATCATTGCCATTTATTAAATGTAAGTATGGTATTCATATCTCTTTATTAGTTTCTTAGTTTAGACTTGACCTTTCTTGACTAAGTCGACACAAATTTCTTTAGTCAATGTTATTTTACACTATACAATCTTCTATATATGTTTATTAAATTAGATTGTATTTTATATTTGTATTTTTGTGTTAAATGGTTAGACAGAAATTTATCTCATAAACATGCAACCTCTGTTGTTTTCGTCCATCGTATTATCTCATCCTTATTTTTTTGTATCTTAATTGATTTGAGTGGAGTGCAATTATATCATAACATCTGATTTTTATTTAAAAACTTTCTGAGCAACAATATTTTATATATTTCAAATAATCTCCAAATTCATTGGAGGGGCCGTGACTTAGTATACCATTATATTTTTTAAAATATCTAACACGGTATCATAGTATTGAAGTTAAAAAAAAAAAGTCTCTGGGGGGGTGTGGCGGCGTGCCCCCTAGCCCCCATTACGATCTACTACTGCACCAATCCCACCACCCACTCTTCCTTCTTCGTCCATGTCAGTGTGTGGAGAAGCTAGAGTTGTCCAGACTAGCTGAGCTGAACTGTAACCATCGCTGACTCGTCATTGTTAAAAGGTGGGAATCATCTTTGACAAGAAAAATACGTGATATCTAAATTATGCTCGGATAAGAGATAGAAGCTCTGTTTTGGACAGTCACAAAATCTAATTGTGGAGTCTGGCGAGAAAATTTATCTTTGTCTTGTGATCCCTCTTCAAGTCAGAGACTTGTCTCCAGCTATAGACCATAAATTTGACAGCCATGCCATACATTTGGGAGATATTCTTGGAATAAATGAGCATGAGTGTCAAGTGATCCCAAAGTTCCTTGCAGGTTTAATGATTTTTCGTTTGCTTTTCATGGAGTTCCACATCATAGACAAAGGTTCACATCATATAGTTACCACTGGGTAGCAATAGCACTAGTAGGAGGACCCTCAATTAGATGCTTGTACCGTCCTAAACCTTTGAAGAGATTGAGGGAGGGAGGCAGGGAGTTGCACACGCTTCATGCTTATGCCCTAACTTGAGGGAGAGCTATGAGAGATATACAAGTTACATCTTAATAAATTTTCTGTTAGGATATATACTAATCATGTGCTAGACAGTTTTTATTCTTCTTCATCCTTGTTTAAAAGAAGGTATAACAGGAATAATTTTTATTTGGTTCTTCTTTTATTAACTGATTTTCTGGTCCTATGCCTTCTTTTAACTGCCTTCTTATATGAAGTCCTAGGATGTGGAAATGATAATACCTATGTTTTTCTTTGCCAAAAAGTCTAATTAGATATATTACAATGGATCTTGAGGTTTCAGAACTTTGGTTGGTAAGCAATTGTTTCTTTGTTTATTGTAGTTCCTTATAAACATTTATAAACAAGAATAAGAGGCTCAACGAACTCATATATTATCTTTCTTATCTCTGGAAAACTAAACATCCTTGGGTACTGTAGCCCATACGGAGAATTTTATGATTTATTTAGCTGGGGGCTTGTATTTTGACCGTTTGCCATGCAAGTACTTAAATCTTTTGATACCTTTATTGTTTTGTGTATGCTTGAATAAATTTGCTTTTGATAGCATTTGTAGAAAAGGAACTACCTGATTGTTTGGCTAAATATATTGTTACATAAATCATGATATTTCAGTTTTCTGAACTCATTTGTGATTCTGCCATTGCTGTCAGCTATCGTACACAAAATGCCCCCTTTCAAACCAAGGAATAGGCTAGATAACCATTCTAGTATTTAATTAATAACTCTGTAGTGTCTTACAATTTGTTAAACTGGGAGCGGCTTCTTATTCTATTAGTTGAAAACAAAATCAGAGTAATTCATCTTTGTGGCATTTCAAGTCTTGCTACATGTTTGTCTAGGTTCTTCTTGCCCAGAGAAAAATGGTGAAGGAGGTTTTTTTTGTAGTGAATGCATTGGGATGGATTTTCAATTCTCATGCATTTTTTAACTGCCTTATTATATAAAGGGCCAGTCCGTGACAACGACAAATGCCTTGTTTTTTCTTTTGCCAGAAAGCTTAAACAGATTGTTTTTAACGAAGTAATGATAATTTCTGAGCTTGATTGTCGTCATGAAATCTGTATCTAATATATGGGTTTGTGTGGTGACCCTTTCATATGTCAATAACATAAAATTTTGATGAATTTTTTCACTTGTGCAAGCTTGGATTGATTTGTAAAATTTTCTTTTTCTCAGCATTTATAAGTAGGGATTAGTGGATTTTTTGAGAAATTATAATGTAATATAATGTAATATAATTCAACATATATCGTGGCATTCAGGTAGATATATTGTCCTTTGAGTTTCTATCATTGAGGTCTGCATTTATCTATACACAATGACATCTCCTTATAAACCACAAAGAAAGTTAAATTATCATTCTAGTATTTGCTCAATGCTTTGACTTAGTCAAACTTGAGCAGGCTTGTGAGCTGAAAAAATGATTCAGTAGTAATTCACCTGTATGGCTTTTCAAGTCTTTGCTACATGTCATTGTCTAGGCACTTCTCGTTGGGGAGAATTTGGTGAAGGAGGGTTATTGTGGAGTGAATGCACTGGGAAGAACTTTGAATGGCTTGATGGTGACCCTGTTGAAGAGCTGTTTGCTAAGGTTGGTTTGTGTTGACTATATCAATAGTTATGTGCCGTGCAACACTGTACAGATGCATCGCCTCTTTTTATTTCATGAGTATTCTGTATCCAGTAATTTCTGAAATGGATCTATCAATAATTAAGGTCGCAGTATTGCCTCTGGAAGACTTAGATTGCATACATATATTCTCCAACCTAACATGTTTATGATCGAGGAAATGCTTAAGCCTCCCATGCTAATGGTATGGTGAGGAGAGCGCTTGTTCTGTACATATCTAAATAACTGCCATTATTGATCCGAATTCTGATATTGATGCCAGTAGCAAACATTAATCATTTGATTTAGTTATTCAGTCTAACTGTTGGCTGTATCATTTGATAAAGTAAAATGAAAAGGACTTGTTATTTAATCTTATTTGATTTGATTTGAAGTTTTTTTTTTGAACTTTTGTTGCGGATTCATATGTTATCACATAAATTATCTTTTCTACAAACATAATTGTTGCTAATGCATGATAATCCCGTATAGGTACGAGATATCTATGGTCTTGACCCGGATGCCAAATTTCGGAACGTTACTATATCATCTGAGAAGAGGCCACACCCATTGTATCTAGGAACAGCTACTCAGATTGGTTCGTTCCCCCACAACAACAACAACAAACACACACGCACGTGAATTTGTTAATTAACTATCCAATTTGATTGATATATTGTTTATGCCATACAGGAGTAATTCCCACGGAGGGGATACCGAGCTTACTGAAGGTGCTGCTTCCTTCTAGTTGTGTTGGCCTTCCAGCCTTGTAAGTGGGGTTGTGTGAAGATTTTGTTTAGTTATCTAATTGTATTGACCTGACACATAATTCAGCTATATGGTCAAGTTTATGATGTTTAGATTATGACTACTTTCATGATATTTCTTATCCCCTCAATCTTTGCCATGATACACATACTTGATAAATCAATTGATGTTTTGATTTATTATTTAGTGATGTAAGTGCTGATTAGTTCGAAAGATTTCTCACCTGGATATAATTTCTTAAGTGTTGCTAAACACCATTATGGGGATTGTGCATTGTTACCACATTTTTTCTAATGAATTTATATATTCTAAGAACCTAATTATTGATAATAAATCTTTCAGATATATCAGAGACCTTCTTCTTAACCCTCCATCTTATAGAATTGCACAAGCTATCCAAGGTTAGTTGTTTAAATGCTTGAGCTTGTGCTGACATAGTTGTTTACTGAGAGGATAATTTATGTTCTTTTCTAAATTTGCATGAAAGTTTGAATATTCCACTTTACATCATGTAGTGTCTTTTATAATTTCTATTGGAAGTTGCACATAGATATTCTATTTAGGACAATATAAAGTTCCAGTTTACTAGAAGGAAAATCAATAACATCCTAATCAATCACTCCGGTTGTTATACCACTTGATGTAGAGCTGCATCTATGTTTTTAACATGTTAACCCGATATTCTCAGCACTTAATTATTTTGTCAATATTATACAAAGCATATTGTATTAAGCTTATTTTTGTAAAACAATGAGTTATTACTAGACAATGCTAATGTAGTCAGGACCTGAGTTGTGTAAACAATTTAGCTTTGAGTTTGTTCAAGATACATTTAGGTATTAGTTGACTCAGTGTTAAGGAAATTTGTAATCTACGGATTAAATGTTTTTGGAGATCAATTATCTTGTTGTACATATGTCTCATTTGACTGTTCAAAGGTGATGTACCATGATTAATCCTAGGGCTGATCCATTTTCTTGTGGTGTAACTTAAATCAAATCGATATTGTTGTACATGTTTGTAGTTTAGGAAACTACAAATTTAAATGGGTCTGTTGTGATATGGTTCCTGACTTCCCGTTCAATACACCCTTATTAATTGTTTAACATTTTAATTTCTTTGACAAACACCTTAACTTTATAAGTATAACAAATCTATCTCGACTCTTGAGTGTGAAGCTGGTCCATAAAGGCCTAAAATCCCCCCCCCCCCCCCCCCCCCCCCCCACACACACACACACACACACACACAAATAACCTTCTTCCAACATGACTCCCACTACAGTGTCGTGGGTATCACACCATGAAGGCTTTTGAGTTTGGGTAGCGATCGCCAGTGCCATTGTCGATTGACATTGGTGGTGCTGGAGTTAGAAATGTCTGTGGCATGCATCAATAATGTGTTAATGGCTGTGTGGCTAATGGTGTCGTTAGAGAAACAAGGAAAGGAACACAAAGAGGGTGAATGAAAAGGGGAATCTTAGGGTCTATAGGCTAACTTCTGTGATTAGGACAGAATTATGCTTATTGAAGACTTAATAGATATCTATTAGTTTTTGATATGTAAATATGGTTCCGAGGTGCATGATGCAAGTACCGTGCAATGAATATCGAATTTAGTAGATTGAAATATTGAATCCCTAGATATAATGGAAGCAAATATCTATTTATCATATTCAATTCCAAATGACTCATGATAAGAAACCAACACAACTAGAATGATTGATTAGCTACAAGCCAATGACTTTCTGCATATATATATATATAAATATAATTTTATATATATATATATAATTATATATATATATATAATTATATATATATATATATATATATATATATGTTGTGTGTGTGAATGGACTGTGTTTTTGAGCTTACGACCTGTTGTTTTTTCCCTTCAGTATGCAAAGACTTCAAGCCTA
Source organism: Alisma plantago-aquatica (assembly GCA_963693085.1). Taxonomy (NCBI): domain Eukaryota; kingdom Viridiplantae; phylum Streptophyta; class Magnoliopsida; order Alismatales; family Alismataceae; genus Alisma; species Alisma plantago-aquatica. Next base: position 1,458,027,956 of record OY856411.1, read on the forward strand.
TATAAAAATATAACATACCTAAAGTAAACAGAGATTTTTTTTTTACCTTGGATATATCTATTTGTTGCTTGCTCAATATAGCCTTTGTAAGAAAAATCTCCCACTTCTACGAAAAATCAGGGAATTTTATTATTTTATTATAGGCTCCCGAGTATTCATAAGATTAATAAGTTGGTCGCCAATTTGTCATGACTTTTCAATATTATTCCCACTTTATGTGTAATTTTGTGTGAACATGGACTGTGTTTTTGAGCTTACGACCTGTTGTTTTTCCCCGTTAGTATGCGACAAGACTTCAAGCCTATATAAAAATATAACATACATGAAGTAAACATAGTTTTTTTTTTCTGAAGCTTGGATATATCTATATGTCACTTGCTCAATATATCCTTTGTAGGAAAAGTCTCCCACTTCTACAAAAAATCAGGGATTTTTGTTATTTTTAGGCTCCCGAGTATTCATAATGATTAATAAGTTGGTGGCTGATTTGTCATGACTTTTCAATAGTATTCTCACTTTTTTCACGATTTATATAATCTTTCACAATATTTTCTGACTTTTCACGATTTTCTCTTTGAAGTCGATTGCTCCTTTTTTATACAAATTCATGTACAAAGAACTCCCAAAATACATTAAACCCCCAACCCCCACTCTCCCAGCAGTCCATGTTGTTCCATCGTCCTTTCCCCCCTTCCTCCCCTTAGGCCCCATTTGGTTCATTGGAAAGGATTAACATGGGATGTGAATAGAAAAAGGATGGAAAGGTACATGAGTAGGATGGAATGTATGTTTTCCTATCCTAAATTTGGATGCACCTAAAGACAGGATTAGTAACAAAGTCTTATTTAGCATGCAAATTTACTAGTTATATGTTTTGATCATCATTTGTAAAGCATATATTATTGGAGTATTAATTAGCAATAATCAAATTGAATATTATATATAAGGTAAAATTGTAATTCTACCCTTTTGTAACCTCATAATCGTGTCGAAAACAAAGATGAAATGCATCATGTTCAAGACATTACGATGTTCTCCATATTTTATATCTAAAATTTAATAAATAAACATGTAAATCATGCACATAGGGAGAAATGAAAGGAAGCGATTTACCAAAATAATTTGCCCAGAACCTTACTTTTGTGTCGATAATGTTCGTGTTTTTGTAGGCTGATATAGAACCTATATGCAAGGAAAAGTTAACACAGATGCAAGAAAATGCCCGACCATCACATAGATAGAAGTTGTTGCTCCAATCAATGGGTAAAGCCCGGAGCAGAAACGCAGGGAACGACGTTAAATGAAATACTGACGTCACCGTGAGTGAATGACCTCCTTTCTGTGTGAAATGAAATAACTGTCGACAAATTTTTGTGTATATAAAATTACTTGAGACAGCAGAATATGACGGAGGAGAAAAACTAGGCGAGGGTGCAAGAACAAATCCTAGAATCTGCTTTGCAAATTGCTGCTTGCGTGTAAATATAGAGTAGAATACAACGATGTGAAAAAAAGGGAAGAAGGGAAAAAGGTAGAGAAGAGAAGAAGGAAGGGAGAAGAAGAACGAGAGGGGCCGGAGAATTGGAGAAGAAAAAATAACGATAGAAAGGAAAAATGAAGAAAAGAGAAGGAAGAGAGAAGAACGGGATGGACCAGAGAAGTGGAGAAGAAGAAATAATGACAACCGGAGGGGCCGACGACAGCTATCAAATTTGCGACAAAGGACAATGTTGTGAAGCCCGGAACTAGGAGTGGAGAGTCGGGAAGGGCATCAGCCGCCTAAAGAGTTTTGTACCACGCAAATACTTGGGGATATCGAGGAACTAAAAGTCCCTTGGGTTTCTGAAATGGATCCAATTCATGTTTACTTTTTTAAGTAAACAAACATGAGATTCCAGTTACCAACATGATTAGAGTTCTATCCTACCTATAATACCACCAGCCAAACGGGGCCTTATTTTTAATGCTGTCTCCTCATCCTTTTCTTCTTCCCAACCATAGCCTCCTCTTTTTTATCCCCTCTCCCCTATTATTGATGTGATGCTTCCTCTTTTTGTGCTCTTTTTCTTCCTTAATATTGTATGTGTTGCGACCTCTTTTATTTGTCTCCCCCTTCTTCCCAGTTCCTACTCCCTCCCCCATAGTCCATTCCTGAAACTCCCCTTCTTGCCTACAACTCCACTTTTTCTTCTTCCTCTACTTCTCTTACTATGTTCTGTCATGTTTCTAATTTCTAGGTCGTGGTGACTTGTGCTTCATCAACCCAAAAGCATCAACTCGAAGTAACTACTCATGGAAGACTTCCTTCTTCCTCCTTTTTGTTCCTCTTTTTTGCTATGAAATCTTTCTTGGTCCACCCTCTTCCCCTCAGTCACCTTCATATGTATCCTCAACTCTCGAGCCACCGTCAAGTTAATATTCTTCTCTTCAAATAACAAGCAGACAATTCTCTTAATTTTCATAATTTTTTTTCTTTCAACTTTTCCTGAAATCTTTTCATACCTTTTTTTCACTCAATAAGATTGGGCGTCTAATGACCTTACCAATTACATGTACTTTATATATATGCGTTTTTGTCTGTGTATACAACACACATATATATGCATATATATACATACATATATATATATATATATATATATATATATATAAATATATATACACACACACACATACATATATATATGTATATATGTATGTATGCATGCATGTATGTATATATACAAATATGTGTGCACACACAAACACACACACGCACGCACAGATGTAGGCATGCGTGCACGTACACGCTCTCTCTCTCTCTCTCACTCTCACACACACACATACATGCGTGCACACACACACACACTCTCTCTCTCTCACTCACACACACACACACACACATATATGTGTGTGTGTGTTTGTGTCTGTGTGTACATATTGATAGCTACATGAATATAGCGCTATAGCACGTGGTCAAGTGCTTAAGGCAAATGCATTCCTACCTGAAAGATGCAACACAACATGTAATCAACAAAGCATTGATTAGCAAATGAGAATTGGACAACATGGCAGATGAGTGATATTCTATAAACAAAAAGTTGCTAGACATGCCATAGACAAACTTGCACACATCAAATTGGTCCATAAAAAGAACATATATTGAGACTTGAACATTAACGTGAGTGTGATGATTGATGACATGTCTTCCTCTCTTCTTCCTCTTCTCACATGAGCTTGTTTTCTTCTAACTTCATCTCCTCTTTATTCTCCCCTCACACCAACCATTGAGAACAAGATAGTGCTCGTGGTGGACAAGTTTGAAGGGGACTCACCCTCGATTAAAAACTCGATAACCCTCTAATAAATATCGCCAATTGAGGGAATCACATGAATAGCAGGACATGCATAAGAAGAGTTTGCAATCAAGAAGCATAATACTAACTTCAGAGGTTGGGGGGGGGTTACTGCCCTCAATGGGTGATAGTCGAGGAGAGGTTGCCTCCGTCCCTGAGAGAAAAGGTATGCAATGATTTTTAGCACGCCTACCTACTCGTCACACTCAAGTCACATGTCTATTTTAATAACTTGATTAACAAAGTAAAACCTACACCATCATGACCAACACCAACATGCCACAACCATTGATAGGTGGCCAACTAAAATTTTATAGATTAGTTAAATGTTGCTGCTTGACATGGGTGAGGCCATAGCCTCAGGCCTGTATCTGCATCCGTCGCTAGGTTTAGGCTCTTATAGCACATGACCAAAATATATATGCATTGAGATAGATAAATGAGGGGGCACTTACAACATTGGCTAAAACTTTAATGGACCAAGCGTACCTTTTTTGTCGACATGGGCCAAACATACTTAAGCTTATATATTACACAATAAACACAATAACTAATAACTCTCAATACACGTATATGTATATGTGTGCGCATACACACACACACATATATATAGTTATAGTTATAGTTGTACATATATACATATAGATATAGGTACACATATACGCATATACATAAATGTAAATACACACACATTTGTTGATATATATGCACGTTTATTGACACACATAGTTATACAGTTATAGATGTAGCTATAGCACTCATTTATATGCATATACATATATCGTAATGAACACACATACCCATATAGATATGTATGTATACACACAAACATAGTTATCAAAATACACACACATTTGTGTATATCGGATCTAAGAGAAGGTTCCTTCTCCCTCTCTCCGACCCATGCAGCAAAGCCCAGATGCTCCCGAGATGGGTAAATCAACTTTAGTCCCCCGTTGCAATTCGAACATGCGATGCTTCATGAGGCGTATATCGAAATCAGGTAAATATATTCCAACTTCCACCTACAAAAATAGGAGGTAAAAGAGTTACATGTAGGCCCAACGCCATACATCCAGAAAGATAGAGTAACAACTCACTCATGTAACTAATGTGCAACTTACGTTTAACACATTTACAAATTTTTACAACAATGCTCCTCTCATTAGTGGCTGCACCTTGGCGTCTTCTTGCATTTCGTTCCTCCCAAATATGGTAGCATAGAGCAGCAGATACAATCTTCTTTGTGCCATCGTTCCCGCATCTTGTCATCATTGTTATTGGGTTCGCTTCAAGCATAATTTGCAGCTGAAAGTCCTCACATAAAAACCTCTAGACCTTTTTTTGTGAAGTTGCAGCCTCCCACCAGATGATCATGGGACTCTTCCTCCTTGCAAAGCAAGCACTGCGCTGAGACATCATAGTTCCATCCACACATTTTGTCAAGGGTGGCCAATGCACTATGCAGAGTTTTATAGACACACATTCTCCATTTCGGTACATGAACACCCATCCAAATCTTCTCTACATACGTGTATATATATGTCTATATGTCAATACACACAAGTATGTATATACATACATACATACATACATACATACATACATACATATCTACATGTATAGACACACATAACAAAGGCGGCAAGGTAATCCGCAGTTAGCAAATTCAAGTGATCTCCAATTGAAGGGACCCATGTTTGAAATACCATACAATCATTTCTAGATTTAATACCCCGTGGGCGTGCAGCCTCTGCTATAGGTTGTGGAAGAGGAGGGAGAAATATTTCTCTCTTGATCCCATGCACACACATAACTATAACCATAAATACACACACATATAGATACATATACAAGAGTGACAACTGCTAGTACAACACAGATGCAAGTACAAAAGTAGAGCTTTGATCGAGATGAATTCTCTTTAGGGGCAACAATATACAACAACATGTAGGCACAATAGATAACATCTTAGTTGTGGATGTTGTTGAGTTGTCTATAGAGTGTTGGTACATAGATAGTTCACAAGTCTCGGGGGTGTTGGCTCATAGTGGTGGACATTGTAAACCAGTAATCAGTCAATTCGCAAAACATAGCTCAAACATTGGTAGTAGGGACATAACCGGATAATATATTGTTGCACATATGAGCAAATAGACAAACTATTGCTCCAAGATACACAAATAACAAGTAATTGAAGTTCCATAGGAAAATGGTACCACATGCAAAAGGATTAATCTCCCAAAAAATTTTGTTTCTTCTAGTCTTCCCCCGTTTATATATCCCCCTCACTCCAACTACAAGAAGCAAGTAGTTGGGATATTATAAAATATAGAGAAACCCTGTTCACTTTTTGTACTAATGTATGCAGATATACCATTATTGTCTCCATTGCTATCCGAAAATCATAGTTCGATTGTCACCTCAAAACCCTTTATTGCATTTGTCCTTTAGTGCATTAGTTGAACAATAATATCATGATAAACATGATGACTGAAATAAGATTCTCTAGGTTGTCTAGGCGGCTAGGCGTTACGTAGGGACACCCAGACTGCTTAGGCGCCTAGGAGACCTAGACATTTTTTGTTGTTTTTTATATTTTATATATATAGACATACCTAGGTTTTTGAAAGCGCGAAGCGGGAAGCGTGCGGATTGACCCGCTTGAAGCGGAAAGCGGGACGCAGGTTTTAAAGCGGACTAAAGCGGGCGCTTTTTGAAAAAACGGTTTGCATTGTTTTAAAATTGTTAAAAGTTGAGTAACCTTCATACTATTAACAGAAAGAACCATTACTCAACAATCAAGCATTATGAATGATATTTCATTGCATAAAATGAATTTCACATATTAAAAAGGGCCCTAATTATAAAAATAAAGGATTACAAGTTAAAAAAATACTCAAACATCAAACAAAACCCATAGTCCTCGCTCCCAAAACGAGTAAAAACAGAATCATCATGTACAAATGCATTGAATAGGTATGAATCATATTACCTTCAATTAATAATTAGTTTTAATCACCAATTTAGAACATACGAATTCATTACAAAATTCAGAAGAAATGAGAGTATGTACGCACTAGGCACATAGACAGTTTGTTACAACACAATGAGAATTATTACAACCAGAAGAAGTAATGGAGTGTGGTACATGTGTACTAAAATGAAGCGTGTAGTCAATTACGTTAGTCACAAACATTGATTATTAATCACTAACATAGAACTAGTACACATAAGCCGTCGTTTCATATAAAAATCCAAAGCTAGATGTTTAACTTAGAGAAGCGACCAGTTGAAATACTAACTTGTTGACGTAGAGAAAGCTTTGTAAGCTCTATTCTTGGTCCTTGCTTCCCCTTCATTAGCCTTGTTGTCTTAATAAGGGGTGACCGAGCGCTTGTCAAACTATAGGCGGACTCCAGGGATGCATCTCCTCCTTTCGAGATACTTTCCCTTCAGTCGCCAAGGATCGACTTGTTTAACTCCAAGTGATTGTCGTTGTTGGTGTGTTTTGTGCAGTCATTGCTTCTCCTTTATGAACAGACGACGGCGCCAAGGCTAGGGATGGATTCCCACTCCCAATCGGTAGCCAAAAGGCCCGTAAATACCATTTCCTAGCGACATTATTGTTGTCGGCTTCTTACATTTTCTATCGGGAAGTCGATGGGGTGTTGGGGTTTAAGGGGCTATGTAATCATGTAATTAGATTTACAATAGATCCACACTTTGCCAGAAAGCGGCTGAAGCGGGCCTAATTAAGCGGGTTGAGGTGGGAATTTTTGCAAAAAAGCGTCCGCTTCGGTTCAAAACGCCTCAACACCCGCTTCAGCTAAAAAAAAGCGGATGCCCCTTCCATAAGCGTGAAGCGGGCCGCTTTTTTAATCACTGAGACATACATATATATAGTTATACATTAACTTATGAGCAATATATGAATCAATGGGAATTACTAAGAGGAGGAAAGAAAAGGAAAAAAGAACATTGGCCTACTTGAGGATGAACAACAAATTTAAAAAAGAATTCAACAAGGAGATTGGGGAAAATGATGAACAAAGAAAGAATGAAAAAAGAAAACAAGTAGAGCATCATGCAACGGGAACCTGACGTATGTTGAGATTGAAAAAAAATAAAGCAGAAGAAGATTGGTAGAGGAAGAACAAACAACAAAATGAAAGTAGAAAGGAGATTGAAAAGATGAGAAACAATATAGTGCTTATATGTATAGATATGAATAATTGAATCTAATATAAGAACACTGGACTAAGAAAACTGAAAATGCAAGCAAGAAATTTGCATTGTATAATGTGAGACTTGTGAGTACATTCATAAAAGAGATTTATAAACAGATAATAGAATAGGAATGTGATGAAGCAAAAATCATGTAGTATATAATAAATCGGTAAGTGGAGCAGCAGTAAATGGATAATATAATAATCGTGCAGCAGCAGTAACTCCATAACATATCAGCATTCAGCAATTTGCTGCTCGGTAATGCAAAATAAGAAACGAAAATAAAAAGGAATGCAGTAACATTGCATCAACTTTGCTGCTTGATGAAGCTGTAAAGGAAAAGAAAAAACAGGAGGACAGATTAAGGAGAAAGGAAAAAAAGAAGATAATAAGGAAAAAAAAAAGGTCCAGATTTTAGGCCCAGTAGGTGCCTAGGTGCGCCTAGGTGGCCGTCCAGCCCGCCCAACAGCCTAGTTAGAATGGGCGTCCAGGTTCTGGAGGCCAGGTGACCGCCTAGGTGGGTGCCTGTATAACTAAGATTGGCAGGCACATATAGAAGGGACAATAGCAGCACATAACAAATAGACTACTCGGAAGTGAGGAGAGGACAACGCTATTGTGGTCAAATACAATACGTTGACACGCAAAAAACATAGAAATAAAGGAGGGAAAATTCATGGCATCCAATTTTGATAAACATATAAGAGTTTTTCTTCTCTTAAAAATGGCTGAAAAGGATGCACTCCCATTGGTATCTTACTAAAGAAAAGGCAGTTCAAAAGGAACTGTGAACTGGACAAACATGAATTGCTTAAATGCACACACTCACAAACTAACAAACAACTTGCTTAGGATTCTAAAAAAGACAGTTTGCAGCATTTGACGGAAGCATACTGACAAATTCAGGATTCAACAATTTTTCAGCTTGCTTCAAAAGGTCGTAATTTAACCAAAGTTTTGAAAACTCATTAAACTTTCTCAACTATTCGAGAAAAAAATCAAGAACAAGTCAGCTATATACATTGTGTGTACGTGTATACATAAATGTATGTATATATTTTATCGTTGTTGTAAATATTGAGATAATATATTTACAATGTGTTTGATACAAGAAACCCTCTCCTATGTGCATGGTTTAAAATCTCAACTGAAATTGTGAAATTTTGGTAGCTACTAGACATCGAAACCTACCTTCGAACTGCCGAAATTTCTGCTATATAATTTCATTCAAATTAAAATAAAAAAATAAAAATCTGCAAAAATGTGAACTGTTGCATCAATGAATTGAATGCAAGATATAAGATATAACATGCTATTGCATAAGATATGTATATGTGTACATTGCATAGCCGAATCCTGATCAAAACAGTTTTGCATTTTTTCACTTATACATGTAAGAGCCCCCCACCCTTTTATCAACATATAATATTACCACATAATTAGGTCTATTTATGTATGTAGACCATCAATATAAAATTTTATGACTTAATTCCTTTATTTGGTCATTGGAACTGTCGAAATTTGTGTTGAAATCATGTGTCGACAGGAGCAGAATTATCGAAATTTCTGTAAACTTCAGTTTTAGGACCATCGGAAACGTGACGAAATCGACACTTTAAACCATGGAACAGGACATTGACTTCAAGTCGTCTTCGATAGGTGTGGAAGTGGAAGTTTGTGGAAATATCGCAGAAACTTGAGGATTTTTACAATTGAACTTCGACGCATCTTTGACAAAAATTAAGCAAAAAATAGTGATTTCATGATGAAAATTGATGCATTTCATCAAATCTAGCTTAAAAAAATATGTTTATATTTTTCCATCCATACAAGTTTACATATGTAGAAAAACACAATCACTTGCAAATGTACATGACGTCATTTTTGTGTCAACTTCGAAAAACACGGAAGTTTACCAGGTTTCGACATTGACATCGAACATCGACAGGTGTAGACGTAACATCTAGGATTAATCGCCAGATGTCGAGGATGTTTAGTACCATGCTTTAAACTATGCCTATGTGTAGGAGAGGTGGACACATTTCTTGACATATCCCAGACCTTACCGAAGTACCTGCTCTGTTGGACCTACTAACTTATTGGACTCTGTCTTGATTGGGATGTAGATACATGCCCATATTATTATATACGACCATTACTTGTATCACACAAACACACACACACACACACGCACACACACACACACGCACACAGAGAGAGAGAGAGAGAGAGCTCCTTTATGGGAACAATCAGATGTGAGTTCATAGAAAGTAGCAATCAGATGTTCAAACCATGCCGGTTATCTGTCTAATAAGATTCTGTATGGAATGAAGTAGGGCTGCAGATACTACAAGGGGACTCAATATCTTAGAAGAAATCACAAGAAAACAAGTCTAAGACATAAGCAACGAGTTTGACTCTTGTTTGTGCTGCCTTGGGTATATAATCCATAAAAAAAGCAACAATACAGTGTTGTGGATTCTCATAAGTCTGGAAAACAACTTTTGTTGAGATCGTTATGGAAGTGGAGAGACGAGGAAAGACTTGGAAAAGGGTTCCTTCATGGGAAGGTATTGGTGTTTACATGAAAATCCAAGATAGACATGTACACGGGGATGAGGAATGCTGTCAGGCCTACAAGCTTGGCAAGTAAGTCTCACATTTTTTAATGTGTGTTTCTCTGTCTATATACATTAGTTCCTTCATATTTTTTTTGTAAACTTCATACAATCAAGCTACGATTTGCTATATGGATTCGTTTCAATTCCTCAATCTTGTCTTTTTTTTGTGAGCCTGAAACAATTTAAGAAATCCTAGGTGAATTTTCAATGAATGCACTTGTGTTCTGTTTGTTTTGCAACAAATTTTACATGCTTTGCATTCAATCCTCCCCCTTTTACTGAGAAATGCTTTATTCTTTTTTGTATTCCTAAATTTCTTCTTTTTTCGCAGAAACGTGTAAGCTAATGGGCAAAGTGACATGCTCAATCCCTGAATTTACTTGCATATCCGCCCCCAAGGTTACAATGTTATTATTTCCAGATTTGTGAATAGTTGTATGCAAAGCACATATCAACTTACTCTCTTATGTCTAGCTTCATTTTATGTTACATCTCAGATTGCTTTTAACTCTCCTCAACATATTAAGTGATTTCAACTTTTGCATAATGTGCATTTACTTTCTTTTTGAAGGCGGAGAAAGAATAGACAATGCCCATCCTTCTTACTAAAATTTCAATTTTGTTGGTCTGTTTGAGTTGATGAGATATTCTATTGATGTAGGAGGGGTCAATTTCCTCCCACTCCATTCAGAATGTCTTCCCTCATTATTTTTTTGTATAAGTCTTTTGAAGGGGTCATGATGTCGTATGGTCCTTTAAAGTGTATCAACAACCATTATAGAAGTGAAACCTAATGCATCAACATAAAGGATTAATCAACACTCTTATACATCCATCGGCGGTCAACTTTCCTTTTTCCACACCCAAGGCTTCTCAGGGTGGGGAGGGGGGCTTGGGCTTCTCTTAGGCTTTGACTTCTTCCTTTGTCTTGGTGTTCATTACCTCCTCCAGTTATACGACCGTCCACCTACCCTACTAAACTTGGGCGCTCGACCTACTTAGACTGCGAGCGGCCGCCTAGGCGCCTACTGGGCCTAAAATATGGTCAGTTTTTTTTTCTTATCTTCTTTTTCATTTCTTTTGATATTTATTCTTCATCCTTATGGAATAGTGAGTGGTTTTCTATTAAGTGAGTAATACTGAGCATAATGCCTTCTATTTTATAGAGAAGAGAATAAAACACTAAACACAGTTAGGCAATATGGGATAAATAACACAAGTAACATGTAGAGTAGAGCACATGTAAAAGCATCTCTATACTCCCCCTCAAGCTGGAGCATAGATGTCAAACATGCCCAACTTGCCCACTAGTCTTGAATCGAGCTTTAGGTAGAGGCTTGGTGAAGATGTCTGCCACTTGATTTTCAGTACTGAGATGAGGGGTACAGATGCGGGCAGAGAGGACTCATTCCTGAACAAAGTGACTATCTCTATGTGTTATGTACGCTCATGAAAGGTAGGGTTGCTTGCAATAAAAATGGAAGCTTTGTTGTCGCAGAATATAGGGATAGGGCTAGTATCAAATATGTCAAATTCTTTGAGGATTTGAACCCACATAAGTCACATGTAGTATGAGCCATAGCTCTATATTCTGCTTCTGCACTTGATCTAGCAACCACCGTCTGCTTCGCTATGCCAAGTAACTAGGTTGCCATCAACAAAGGTGCAATATTCAGATGTAGATTTCCTATCACATCTACTCCCTGCATAATCAGAATCTGAGTAACCAAAAAGATAGCAATGTCCATGTTTTTTTGTATAATAGACCTTTCCCTAGAGAGCTTTTGAGATATTTCAGAATGTGACTAACAACGGCTCAGTGACACTGTCGTGGTTTATCTAGGTACCTGCTCACAAACTCTACAACAGTAGTAATGTTAGCTCTCGTGACAGTAAGATGAATGAGTTTAGCAACCAATCTCCTGTATTGGTTGCTATCATCATAAGGTGGAGAAGGTTCATATCCCAGTTTGTGTTTGAATCTAGAGGGGTATTGGCCGGCTTGCAACCAAGCATACCTGTCTCCTGCAAGAGATCTAGAACATATTAGTGTTGTGAGAGAGATACACTCGCAGATGACCTGGACATTTCAATGCCTAAGAAATATCATAGTTTGCCAAGGTCCTTGGTGACAAAGTGCTGTTCTAGATAGGTTTTAGTTGCTTGAATGCCTATGGTGTCACTGCCAGATAAGATAATGTTATCAACATAGACAATAAAAATGACAAGACCAGCCGCAGTTTTCTTGATAAACATAGAGTGATCTGAATGAGAATGAAGGAAGCCAAATTTTATGAGAATCTGATCGAGCTTGTCAAACTAGGCGCGAGGACTTTGTTTTAGTCCATAAATTGCTTTCCATAACCAGAAGACTCGCGAAGAATACTCCCCCTGAGCAACAAAGTAAGCGGTTGCTCCATGTAGACTTCTTGATGCAAATCTCCATAAAGAAATGCGTTTTTGACATCCAACTGAAATAATGGCCAATCTTTGTTTATTGCGACAAAGACGAGAATTCTAACAAAATTGAGTCTAGCTACAGGAGAAAATGCCTAAAAATAGTCCACTCCATAAGTCTGAGTATATCCTTTTGCCACCAGGCGTGTTATCAGATGCTCAATCGTGCCATCAGGCTGATATTTAATAGTGAAGATCCATCGACATCCAACCGTAGGGCAAGCAGAAGGGCGATACACAAGATCCCATGTCTTGCAGTCAAATAGAGCCTTCATTTCAACTTCCATTGCTTGTCGCCAGGCAGGAATCTGAAGTGCCTCTGTAGCATTTTTTGGGATAGACACAACAGAAATTGCAGCAGTAAAGCAAGCAAAGCTAGCACCCAAATTAGTAGAGGAACAAAAATGACTGATCGGATGTTGAGTACAGGAGCGGACACCTTTCCGAAGGCTAATAGGAAGGTGTAAGTCAGAATGTACCTGAATTGTGCTGTGATCTTCTGCCAAAGGAGGATTTAGTTGTTGAGGGGCCATAGAGGGGATAGTAGAGTTTGGTCTTCTCTTGTATACTTTCAACTGTCGTTCTTCAGGTAGCAGTTTAGAGGGCGGATCAATATCCACAAAATTGGGTAACAGAGTGGGTGTTAAGATCTCACAGGATAAGGAGACCCCTTTATCAAAATAGTATGGTAGATGTTCGATGAACACTACATCCGCACTAACATACAATTGTCTCATGATAGGGTCATAACAACAATACCCTTTTTGGGTTCTGGAGTAACCCAAAAAAATGCATTTTGTGGAGCGAGGGTCAAGTTTTGTCATCCTCGGTCGAAAGTTTTTAACAAAGCAAGTTCACCCAAAAATGCGCGGTGGAATAGAAAAAAGCTGCACATCTGGAAAGAGAATGCTGTACCAAATCTGATTTTGCAGAACAGAGGAAAGCATGCAATTGATAAGGTAGCAAGCCGTAAAAACAACTTCAGGCCAAAAACGTTGGGGAACATGATAGTGAATGAGAATGGTGCGAGCAACTTCTAGAAGATGGCAATTTTTTTGTTCAGCTACCCCATTTTGTTGTGGGGTATAGGGGCATGAAGTTTGATGAATTGTCCCACAGGATGAGCAAAAACAAGTGATAGATTTTTGCATGAATTCAAGAGCATTATCGATGAGAATGATTTTAATAGGTTTATTGAACTGGGTAAGAATTTCAGAAAAAAATGTGGTTATAGTGTCCATAACAATGCTGTGATCTTCAAGTAAATATAACCACGTGGCACGAGAAAAATCATCAATGAATGTCATAACATATTTATCACTAAAATGACTTGTGATAGAACAGGGACCCCATATATCAGCATGAACAAAATAAAAATGCATTTAAATCCGATTTTTTTCTTTGCAGGAAACACAAAAGGAGTTTGTTTGCCAAACTAGTAAGATTCACAGGAAAAAACTTTATCAGCTAAAGTAGGAAATAAATGTTTTAGTTTTGAAGCAGACGGGTGGCGAAGACGGTATTGCCACTGAAGCCCAGTCACATACAAAGAGAGTATAACAGTCACTGATGTCGGTTCATCCAGGTAGTAGAGCCCATCCGGTCCCTCATGGCCCTAACCAACCCTCGTCTTCGTGCGGAGATCTTGAAACACAACCCAAAGGGTCAAATGTAATAGAGCACTGAAGGTTCTTCACAGTTTTGCTAACAAAAAGAAGATTAACAAGAAATTTAGGAAATATATAAGACAAATTTCAGATGCAAATTGCAAATAAAGGAACAGTCCCAATGTAGAAAGCAGAAGCAGATAGAAGAAGGCAGGAAGTAGTCAGGAGATAACCAAAATAACCTGTGGTACATGCAGATGAAAGCCCGGATCAATAGATCCGTAGAAACCCGCTACGGGGCAGCAGATGGCAGCAGTAGATCTGACACATCAGATCCTAAAAACCCTCGAAAGGGGCAGTATTGATGAAAGAAAAACCTACGCAAGTAGATAGCAAACATAGACTATTTAGAAAGTCAACATGCTATTTTAAAATCTTCCCGGAGTCGAAGAGGGGCAAGGAAGAAGGGAAGGAAGGAGGTGAGAGGCTAAATGGTGGGAATTATGGTGTGGGAGGGGGACAACAGTGGAGAATGGGCTGTGCGGGTGAGGAGATGGCGACAAAGGGCGAGGAGAGGTGGAGATGGTGGCAGCAAGTTTGGGGAGGGTAGGGAGGTGGTGGGATGGCTGGAGGAGAGGAAGGGGAGGAGAGGCAGGGCGGAAGAGGGGAAGTAGAGGAATAGTGGCGGCGAAGAGGGAGGGAGAGGAGGGCGAGGGCAGGGCGGTGACAAGGTAGGAGGGAGGGGGGCAGTAAAGAAGAAAGGGAAGACGGCGGGGGGGGGTAGGGTAGATGGGGAGGCATTAGGGTTGGGAGAGGAAGGACTGAGGGGATCGACTTGATCTTGATACCGTATGGAGTAGTGAGTGGTTTTCTATTAAGTGAGTAAAACTGAGTACAATGCCTTCTGTTTTATAGGACGAGAATAAAACACTAAACACAGTTAGGCAATATGGGATAAATAACACAAGTAGCATATAGAGTAGATCACAGGTAAAATCATATATCTATAGTCCTTAATCGTTCTTTTTCCCCCTTTACAGCTCCACCAAGCAACAAAGTTGCTGCGATGTTACTGCATTTCTCTTTATTTTGGTTTCTTATTTTGCTCTACCAAGCAGCAAACTGCTGCTATGTTACAAAGTTACTGCTGCTATACTATCCTCTTATTGATGCTCCACTTACCGATTTACTACATACTCCATGGTTTTTTTCCTTCTCATCCTCTTATTTCTATAACCTGTTTATAAATCTCTTGTATGAATGTACTCACATTAATACCACGCTTATTTCTGGCTGGCATTTCCAATTTTTGTACTCTAGCGTTCCTAGATTATATTCACTTATTCATATCCATACATACAAGAAGTATATTGTTTCTCGTCTTTTCTACCTCCTATCTACTTTCATGTTGTTACTTTTTCTTCTACCTCTACCTATCTTCTTTTGCTTTATTTTTTTCTACAGGGTTTCACCATAAGGTTCCTGCTGCATGATGCTCCACTTTTTTATCTTTCTTTCTTTGTTCTTCATCTTCCCCCAACCTCCTTGTGGATTTCTTTTTGACATTTGTTCTTCCCCCTCAAGTCTACCAAAGTTCTTTTCTCCTTTTCTTTACTCTTTCTAATTCCTATTCATTCATATATTGCTAATAGGTTAATATATAACTATATATATGTATGTCTATATATATTTATATAAATGAAAAAAAGTAATAAAAAGAGCCTAGAAACGCCTAGGCTGTCTGGGTGCCCCTAGGCAATGTCTGGCTGCCAATTGGTTTCTTATATTATTGTTGAAGGGAATCATATTGGGAGGCATTTAGGGAACAATCTTCACAAACCGCTTGGTGTATAAGGAATGATGGATTTATTCACTCAAGCTTGCTCATGCCAATTACTAGAAATGGCTAGTCGTAGTGAGATGGATGTTGCTATCCAACGATTAGTGTTCAGAATATCAGCTGAGCAATCGGTTTGGTAGGTCTACTACTTTGATATGCCAAATCAGACCTATAATCAGTCTTGTAAAATGGAGAAGTGTTGTTTATTGGATGATTTCAACAGTGTACATCGTAGTCTCTTATATAACAACTAGAGACAGAGACTGGTTAAGAAGCAGCCCATATGGGACTAAACAACATAAGAAACAACATAAGTAAAGCACATGCTAAGCACATGACGCTCAAGACAACACATATCTCTATACTCCCCCTCAAGCTGGAGCGTAGATGTCAAAGAGGCCCAGCTTGTCAGTCAATGTCTGGAAGCGAGTCTTGGGTAGCACTTTGGTGAAGATATCTGCAAGTTGTTTCTCCGTGCCGATATATGGAGTGTGAATCTGTCCGGACATAACTTTCTCCCGTACAAAGTGGCAGTCGACTTCTATATGTTTCGTTCTTTCATGGAAAGTAGGGTTGCTCGCAATAAAAATCGATGCCTTATTGTCACAGAACATAGGAATGGGGCTAGTCGGAGAGATGTCAAATTCTTTCAGAAGGCTTCGGACCCACAGAAGCTCACATGTAGTATGAGCCATTGCTCTGTACTCTGCTTCAGCACTGGATCGTGCAACAACTGTTTGCTTCTTACTGCGCCATGTAACCAGATTGCCCCCTACAAACGTACAGTACCCAGAGGTGGATTTTCTATCAGATCGACTGCCTGCATAATCGGAGTCAGAAAAGCCAGATAGATTACAATGCCCATGCTTCTTGTATAATAGTCCTTTCCCAGGAGCACTTTTGAGATATCGAAGAATATGACAGATAGCATCCCAGTGACATTGTCGAGGTTTGTCAAGGTACCGACTAACAAACCCAACAGCAGCAGCTAAATCAGCTCTAGTGACAGTCAGGTAGATAAGCTTGCCTACTAATCTCCTGAACTGGTGTCGATCAGCATATGGGGGAGAAGAGTCACTATCCCAATCCATATTGGGATCCAGAGGTGTGTTAGCTGGCTTACAGCCTAACATGCCTGTTTCATTTAGCAAATCCAGAACATATTTCCGTTGTGATAAGCACAATCCTGCAGAAGATCTAGCAACCTCAATGCCCAGAAAATATCGCAATTTACCAAGATCCTTCGTGATAAAATGTTGTGCTAGGTAGTTTTTGGTTGCTTGAATCCCTGCACTATCACTGCCAGATAAGATAATGTCATCTACATACACAATGAGAATAACAAGCCCTGATGTGGTTTTTCTGATAAAAACCGAGTGATCTGCCTGTGATCGGCGAAAGCCAAAAGAGAGTAAGATTTTACTTAGTTTATCAAACCAAGCTCGTGGACTTTGCTTTAAGCCATAAATTGCCTTGCGAAGTTTACAGATTTTTGAAGCAGACTCCCCCTGAGCAACAAATCCAGGAGGTTGCTCCATGTAGACATCTTCCTGTAGATCGCCATATAAAAAGGCATTTTTCACATCCAGCTGAAAAAGAGGCCAGTCTTTATTGATAGCAACAGAAATCAGAATACGAACAGAATTGAGACGAGCAACTGGAGAAAAGGTTTCAAAATAATCGACACCATAAGTCTGGGTATATCCTTTTGCCACGAGTCGAGCTTTTAGACGCTCAATGGTACCATCGGGCTGATATTTAATAGTGAAGATCCAGCGACAACCTACTGGATGGCAAGAAGACGGTTGATCAACCAGATCCCAGGTATGTTGGTCAGTCAGAGCTTGCATTTCCTGTTCCATAGCATGTTTCCAGGCAGGATGACAGAGCGCCTCCTTCGCATTTTTAGGAATAGTCACAGCAGATATAGCAGATGTGAAACAGGAAAAGTCATTACTGAGATTGGCAGATGAGCAGAAGCGACTAATAGGATGCTGAGTGCAAGAACGAACACCCTTCCGTAAACTGATAGGAATATCCAGGTCAGAAGGTACCTCAGTCGATGGTGGATCATCCGCAGACGAAGGAATTGGTTCGGCCGAGGCAGTGGCAGGCTTCGAGCGGCGCTTGTAGACCTGTAGAGGGCGTTCAGAAGGTACCGCAGCAGGAGGTGGATCATCTACCAAAGGTAGAGGAGTGGGAACCAAAATATCAGGAGTCACTTGTTTCCCCGGGGCAGAGTAATAGGGCAAGTGTTCAAAAAAAATCACATCCGCACTAACATACCAATGTTTTGTAATAGGATCAAAACAACGGTAGCCTTTCTGAGTGCGAGAGTACCCCAAAAAAACACACTTCACAGATCGAGCATCCAACTTAGTGATACCGGGGCGAAGATTTTTCACAAAACAAGTACACCCAAATATACGAGGTGGCACAGAGAACAAAGGTTTATCAGGAAATAAAAGGGCATACGGAACCTTATTTTTCAAAACAGAGGACGGCATGCGATTGATAAGATAGCAAGCCGTAGACACAGCATCAGGCCAAAAACAGTGAGGAACTTTATAATGAAAGAGGAGGGTCCGAGCAACCTCAAGAAGGTGGCGGTTCTTCCGTTCAGCTACACCATTTTGTTGTGGTGTGTAAGGGCAAGTGGTCTGGTGGAGAGTCCCTTGGGACACACAAAAAGAAGTAACAGCTTGTTGCATAAACTCAAGAGCATTGTCAGTGCGAAGAATTTTAATAGGTTGACCAAATTGGGTTTTAATTTCAGCAAAGAAAGTACGAATGCAATCAAGCACAGTATTGCGACCTTTGAGAAGAAACAGCCAAGTGGTACGAGAATGATCATCAATAAAAGTCAAAAAATACTTCACACCAGAAATACTAGGCACAGAACAAGGTCCCCAAATATCCGCATGTACTAATTCAAAAGGTGCTTTAGAAGAAATAACTGTTTTAGCAGGAAAAACAGAACGAGAATGTTTGCCCATAACACATGTTTCACAGGAAAATTTATTTTCAGATATATGTGGATAAAGAAATTTCAGTTTCGCAGCCGATGGATGTCCAAGCCGAACATGCAACTGTAGACCTGACACAGAGGTGGAGATCATCGCCTTTGAAATAGGTGGCCCATCCAGGTAGTACAGCCCGTCTGGTCCTTCACGGCCCGAACCAATCTTCGTCTTCGTGCGGATATCCTTCACAATACAACCAGAGGGATCAAATTTGACAGAGCAGTGTAGTTGTTTAATCATTTTGCTGACTGAAAGTAAATTCACAGGAAATTTTGGAATGTATAAAACAGAATTGAGATTCATCTTTTGTGACAAAGGAACTGTGCCAGTGCCGTGAACAGCAGTTTTCGAGCCATTTGCAACAGTAACAGAAGATATCGGAGATGTGGAACTAAGTTTTGAAAATAAATGACGTGCACCAGTCATATGAGTGGAAGCACCGGAGTCGATGCACCATTGTTTGTTACCAGAAGACGAAGAGGTGAGCATGGCAGACGAGCTGGATGCAGAGGGCAGTTGTGCAAGACGTTCTTGAAACAACTTCTCGAACTCTGAGCGAAGCCAATCAGTATTAGGTGGCGCAGGTGTCGAATCGGTAGGAGAATCAGTCACAGCAGCATCATCAGCAGTTTGGTTCGCCCAAGCAGGTTTCCCGTGCTTTATCCAGCAGCGGTCCTCATTGTGATTGTCGCGGCCACACCAGTTGCAGTGACGTGGTCCTTGAGACAGACCTCGACCCGGAGTAGAAGAGCCTCGGCCACCAGCAGGAGGAGGTCGACCACCACGACCGCGACCACGGCCACGGCCACGAGTAGAATCAGAAGAGCGCGCAACAAGCGCAGGATGCTCAGGAGCAGGTGCGGGAGTCAGAGAAGGCAGTCTCTGAACTCTTTTGAGGACATCACGAACAGTGGGTAGCGGATCACTTGATAGAATTTGATCAACAACCCCCGAGAAGGAGGCAGGAAGGGCAGCGAGAAAGTGCACAAGTTGAAGCTCATTTCGTTGTTTCTGGGCAATCTTGATATCAGCAGTAAGAGGATGATACAACTCATATTCATTCCATAAAGCAGAACATTGATTATAAAAATCATCAATAGATGTGTCAGTAGAGAACTCCTTTTTGGCAAGTTGTTTGAAAATTTCAAAGACCCGCTTTGGATTCTCCTGATGAGAGTACACATGTGCCAAATGATCCCACATCGCCTTGGCATCATGGTGGCAGAGAAGAGATTGACTGATCCGGGGCTCAGAGCTGTTGAGGAGCCAAGACATGACGCCTGAATCATCTTTGGACCACTGGATGTAGCTTTGTTTAGTTTTATCATCGGAATCCGCCGTAGGAGCATCAGGAGGGTCGGCCGTCAGATGGTGATATCGGCCCTGCGCCTTGACATAAAGAACAAACGACGCCGACCAAAGATGGTAATTGGACCCGCCGTCGAGTTTCACCGTAGTGACACACAGAGATCTGGGGGGTTCAGAGTAAGCCATAGCAGATGATGATGACGCTTTAGAAGTAGTACAGACCCGTAATGGGCAGAGCAGAGGAACCCGAACCGGGCAGAAGGGATCTGACGCAGCAGATCAGAAGGACCCGAAACCGGGCAGAAAAAT
Source organism: Alisma plantago-aquatica (assembly GCA_963693085.1). Lineage (NCBI taxonomy): Eukaryota > Viridiplantae > Streptophyta > Magnoliopsida > Alismatales > Alismataceae > Alisma > Alisma plantago-aquatica. Next base: position 1,458,048,686 of record OY856411.1, read on the forward strand.
CATAGAGACCTACGCCAACATGAGAAAAACTCAACGTTCTCCCATGAGGCGCAGGCAAAAATCCCCAAGAACAAAGAGGACTCTCAACTTAGATGTCCAGCAGAGACCTGAGCAGAAACTGACGGAAGCCCGGTCGTAGACGTAAAAGAATTAGAAAGTGTTCAGGCCTTACGTAGGAGTGGAGAGATGATTATAGGTGGAGAAAATGGCGGAAGAAGATAGGAATAGGTACAGAGGATGGATAGGAAGAGATGGGGGGGGTCACAGGATGGTGGAGGAGGCCGGTGGGGTGGTGGTGGACGGGCAACCTGCTGCTGCAAGCAGCGGCGGCAGGGGGGGGCAGCGGTGGTGGTGGTGGAGGGTGGGGTTGGGGGAGAGTGGGGGGGGTGGCGGCGGCTGCTGGAGAGGGGAGGGAGGGCGTCAGCGGCTGGAGAGAGGAGGGGTGGCGGCGGCGGCTGGAGAGGGGAGGGATGTTGGCGGCGGCGGCGGGGGGGGGGGCAGCGGCGGGGGGGGGGAGAGGATTAGGTCATGGGTGGGAAACTAGGGTGGGAGAAACAAAATAGAACCTGCTCTTGATACCATGTAAAATGGAGAAGTGTTGTTTATTGGATGATTTCAACAGTGTACATCGTAGTCTCTTATATAACAACTAGAGACAGAGACTGGTTAAGAAGCAGCCCATATGGGACTAAACAACATAAGAAACAACATAAGTAAAGCACATGCTAAGCACATGACGCTCAAGACAACACATATCTCTATAAGTCTGAGGCCGATTAATGGGTCACTTGGGTTTATATTCGGCCAATTAATCAACAATTTTTGAAATCCCATGACTGTAATATTTTTTTCCAATAACTTTTTCTGAACCACTATTGGTCATTACAGTTACATTCCCTTTTCCCTCTTCACATATTTGATCTTCTCCCCATATTTTCTCGATAAGTACACAGTTTAATGTTTATTGAATTGACTCTTATTGAATAGCTTCCTGCTGTTGATGTTATCTTCTCCAATATCATCAATGTTTCTGATTACTTATTCACTGCAATCTTAGTCTATTGCTAATTGTTGTTATTAGCTCCTCTACATTGAATATTGATTTGGATGCATATACTTTATATTGATTACTTGTATATATAGTTCATTTTGTTTGTATCTATTCTTAGTTACAATCCAAATGAAGTTTAATTACTACCTTTAGGACATGATTGATCTCACATTACAATAAGAATCTTATTATAAAATTTTACTCAAATTTAGATGTACAATATTAATATATGACTTATATGACTAATATAAAACTTGTATCTGATTAACATATAACTTTTATATTTATAATTGTTATTGAAATAAGTTTGGTTATAATCGATTATACTCCCGCTTATACTCCCACATACCATATACTCTATTCGTCCGCCTGTACACCAATTACCGCTTTTTAGAACACTGCCAATGACAAATAAGTTTTTCAAGGATAAGATGATAAAATGTTGGATCTCAATGGTTATCTAATTATTGGTTGTAGGATAATGAGAAAGATAAAAAAGAGATTCTAGAAAAGTTAAGACTTGAATTAGAATCATCCAATTCTTAGTTATTGTTGTTCTCGACTTTCACTATATTAAAACTCAGATTTTGGCTCAATACCCACTCCTTTTATCAAGTTTACAGCAATGTGGTATTTGAAGAAATTTGAAAACATGTCATAAATCCTATCTAATCATCCTTGTGGGAAAACAAAGATGTATTTCAGTTACTTCTACTCCTGCATATATCAAGATCGATACTAAACCACCTTATTCTCTATGACAACTGCATGATAGATTCTTGTTGGAAGTTATCTCCTCAGACAACAGCCTAAGCATTCCTCTCATGGTCCTGTAGGGAGACACAACAACCATCTAGAGCATCCTCAGATCAAATAAGCAACTAGTGGCTCCTGTGCTTCTGTCATCCAAATAATAGAGAGATATCTCTAGCCGTTACTTCTACTATTGCTACTTTGTTAGAGGAATATATCCTATGAAGCACGTAATCACGGATGCTGATACAAACACTAGCATGAAAAGGGTACGACTATGGATACGGGGTACAATGACTTCTGAAAATTTAGGATACGGGTTCAATGGGGGATGAACAAAAATATATATAGATTAATGGATACCAATGTTTTTATTCATAAACATGCAAATTAAGACCACCTAATTGCATTAAAAAATAAATATATATTAAGAGAGATCTTATGGACTTGACATTTTTCAGTTTATGTTCAACCTCATGAACAACCTGTTGCATTTCACTTAGGTGGTATATAGTGACTATTGGGCAAGTTTGATCCCATTGGATGGGATCTTTAGCAAGTGCGCTTCTGCCCTAGTATATGATTCATGTACTCGTTGTTAATATAGTTCTAACAACATTACTATTGCAATCCTTTCATGCTTCCGATAATATAATCACACATTTCTACTAAGGTGTATTTTCTTCACACTCAGTTGCGAGACATGTGTCTTTTAATAAGATAGATAAAAAATGGATAATAGAGAGAGAACGATTAGTGCAGATTGGATACCATATGTCAGAGACAAATATACTGTTTAAGGAGATGCATTATATATCACTTAAAAACCCTAAGAACTAGCCAACAAAAAGATCTAAGAATTTGAACAGGAGTGAGACTGCAAGAAATATTCTTATCAACATAACAAAAGATATTGAATTAGCATCATGATGGATCAAAATCCTGACAAGCACCCTAATGAATTGCTATCGTCAACTTAATATCACCACCATACAATGATTCATAGTCCAGAAGGGTTTTCTTTAAAAGCAACTAAGTTTACAAAATATTTCATCTACAGTTACAACATCCAACCTGATTTTTTGTAGTTACAACTTCTAATGTTATTTTGAGTGCCATAGAGTTCTTAAAAAAATAGAACTAACATTAAGTTACCAAATTAGTCTCAAGAATTTGGAAATAACAATTGTTACTAACACGAAGTAATACTAAGTTACTGTCAGTGACAAACTACCACAACTTGGTTTATAGGACAATGTTGTCAGATCCCTAATTACCATAGAAGCATACACACTAACTTTCGTGGTAGTCATAAAACTCTCAAGTTTTATTTGAGAGCCAAGGAAGAAAATTAAAATAAATATAAAATTAACAGTAACAATTATCTCATGCTTACAAATTTGATGATATTTATGTATCCATCTTTATATAAATAGACCAGGCCGTATCCATGAAGTATCCAAGATGTATTCATGAAGTATCCAACTTAAAAGTGATATAAAACCTGGATACATCTGGAGAAGTTTCAAACACGTATCTTGGCGTATCTGGTGAGTACTAATTTCCAATACATTACCAATACAAGCACACCTATTTGGAGTATCCATGGCTTCCTAGATCATATCTCATTTGCATACCTTTTCTTCCATTCCTTAAAGTATGTCTTCGTAGCGTCTTATTTAAGGACAGTTGCAACCAACATCAAGGATATCGGTCTGAACGTCTCTTTCTCCCATAATTCTTAACACGATATTACTGTCTTGACGGGAATTTCCCATTCAATGCCTAATGCTTCTTTCTTTTCTTATTCTATTGAGTCTGGTAAAGATATAATCATCGTTGTTCATGGTTTATGATTACCATAAGGAGATTTGTTCTATCCATGAGAATCACACTCTGAAAATGCTTTTTATATTGATGACCTTTCTCTAACTCTTCACTTTTTTTTTGGTTCTACTAAAGCTAGTAAGACAATCAAATATTCTATGTTTTAGCAAAAGCACATAATTTTGTGGGACTTGGGCTCCCTTCTGTTGAATTGAAATAACATTGTTCTACTCTACCATCCCATATTCACCTTGCCAAGATTTTACCCATTTTGTGGAAGTTGAGTCAATATATACATACTCTTACTTTATAACCTATGCAAACTTTGATAGAATTCTAATACAAGTTGTAGGCGCACATGGAAAACATTGATAGAATTTGATGAAACTTCAATGTCGTTTTTGTAAGAAAATGTTGAAATTCTAATAGCATCGTTCTACGCTACCATCCCATGTTCACTTGCCAAGATTTTACCCATGTTGGGAAAGTTGAGTCAATATATACATAGTCTTACTTTATAACCTATGCAAACTTTGATAGAATTCTAATACAAGTTGTAGGCGCACATGGAAAACATTGATAGAATTTGATGAAACTTCAATGTCATTTTTGTAAGAAAATGTTGAAATTCTAATAGCATCGTTCTACTCTACCATCCCATGTTCACTTGCCAAGATTTTACCCATGTTGGGAAAGTTGAATCAATATATACATAATTTTACCCATGTTGGAAAAGTTGAGTCAATATATACATACTCTTACTTTATAACCTATGTAAACTTTGATAGAATTCTATTACAAGTTGAAGGCGCACATGGAAAACATTGATAGAATTTGATGAAACTTCAATGTCGTTTTTGTAAGAAAATGGTGAAATTTGATGAATAACCTTTGAGTATGTTATAAACATCTATCTTGTATGCGTTCATAACACAAAATCACAAACACATGACTCCTGATTCTCTAGCTAGGCAGACTCCTAAACCCTACTTCATGTGGTTAACGAGTTACAACCTACAAATATAAGATACACATCACTTGAAAGTGATACTTGATTTAAAACCTATAAATTGCAATTCCACTTTACCATCACACAATTGTAACTATGATCTTACACACAAAGATGTATAAACCATATGTGGTATATGTAGTATCATACATATAAGCTAGCTAGAGCTTTGATCTAGAATAGATTGAATTGAGATCTAGCTTAGATCTACTAGAGGAACAATCCTCAAATATATGTGGTGGTTGTTTTTCTTTATGTTAGAAAATGGTTTTCCCATTTATGTATCTCTTTACTATTTCCTATTCCTGTTGGGTCTACTATGTAAATAGTCTTTGTCTATATAATAAAGGAGAGCACACCCTAATCAGGTATCGCTTTGACCCAAATATTGTCTCATGGTATCAGAGCGTATTCGGCAGCTGCAACCCTAGCCGCCGCCTCTTCCCCCTCCCTCCATCCGTCTCCTTCCTTCTTCGGTTGCATCCGTCGTCGCCGGTGAAGCAGGGCAACCGGCAGAGGCTTTCCTCATCGGACGACCAATCCTCCTTCGATCTGTCAAGACACGGTGGCTGCTTGAAGGAGATGAGGAGAACCACTCGTTCTATCCCAGAGAGAGGAGTGTTAACGAGAGAGAAGGAAGACGAACAACGTTGGCGGCTGCAAGGTGCAGCTCTTATGTGTGAGGGCAATAGCCGTCTCACACCTTTTTATATATTAGGGTAAGATACAAGGTGATACCAAGGAGTAAAACCTAGAAAAACAATAAAACAGATGATATAATAAAAATACAGATAAGTGGCAGATCGTCGGTTTCCGCCTCTGATGTTCTGTCGATACCATCGACATGGATGTCGATGGTATCGACGGACTGCTGTCCAATGCCTGTGATAATCTCGATACCATCGACATGTATGTCGATGGTATCGACGGTCTGTTGTTCAGTAGCTGTGATGATCTTGATACCATCGACCTCCTGTCGATGGTATCGACCGGGAAGCAGGTTGTTTCACACTCCCCTCAAGCTGGAGAGTACACATTGTGTATGCCCAGCTTGCCACATAATTTCTGAAAAGCTGCCAGACCCAAAGGTTTTGTCAAGATATCCGCCAGTTAATCTTCAGACTTGACATATGGCGTCACAATAGTGCCACTTTTGATTTGATCACAAATAAAATGGCAACCAACTTCTATATGTTTTGTACGCTCATGAAAGATAGGATTCCTGGCAATGTGTATAGCAGACTGGTTGTCACACTTGAGCTCCATAGTAGGCATAATAGTGATTTTTAACTCAGATAGAACGGATTTGACCCATTGTAGTTCACAACATGCATGGGCCATAGCACGATATTCAGCCTCAGTGCTGGATCTGGCTACCACATTCTGCTTTTTGCTTTTCCAAGTAATCAAATGGTCACCTAGGAAAGTACAATAGCCTGATGTAGATCTTCTATCAATATGATCACCAACCCAATCTGCATCTGAGTACCCAGTGATAGTCAAAGTAGATGGAGGCACCTTGGGTTTGGAATATGTGATCCCTTTACCCGGAGCACTCTTCAGATATCTCAGAATCCGGCAAACTGCTGTCCAGTGTGACTGTCGTGGTGAGTGCATATGTTGACTCACAACTCCTACAACAAAAGAAATGTCGGGTCGTGTAACAGTCAGATATATTAGCTTGCCAACTATTCTCCTGTAATATCCTGGATCTGAGTACTCAACATCATCAACCGTCTCCTTGGTGTGATAATCCATAGGAGTAGATACCGGTTTAGATCCAGTCATGCCTGTCTCCTGCAGTAAGTCCAACACATATTTCCTCTAAGATAGATTGACACCTGCATGAGATCTAAGCACCTCAATGCCCAGAAAATATCTCAGTTTACCCAGATCCTTCGTTTGGAAGTGGCGCTGCAACCCTTCCTTCACACAAGATATGCCTGCAGAATCACTCCCAGTAATGACTATGTCATCAACATATACTGCCATAATGATAGAACCACCTGAAGAGCTAGAGTAGAATAAGGAGTGATCAGTCATAGAGTGAGAAAAGTCCATCTGGAGTACAACCTCACTGAACTTGGCAAACCACGCTCGAGGAGACTGTTTCAAACCATATATGGCTTTCTTCAATTTACAGACCTTCTGACACCCCCTGAGCAACAAACCCAGGAGGTTGCTCCATATATACCTCTTCCTGGAGGTCACCATGTAGAAAGGCATTCTTAACATCAAGCTGAAATAGGGGCCAATCAAAAGTCGTGGCCAAAGAAATAATAATTCGCACAGAATTTAGACGAGCTACTGGAGAAAAGGTCTCAAAGAAATCAACTCCACAGGTCTGTGTGTAGCCTTTTGCCACCAATCTGGCCTTCAATCTCTCAACCGATCCATCCAGATTATGTTTGATGGTGAAGACCCATCGGCAACCCACGACTTTCTTCCCTGTAGGTAGTGCAATAAGATCCCATGTGTCATTATGCAAAAGGGCTGACATTTCAACCTGCATTGCCTGTTTCCAGCCACTGTCCTTCATAGCATCATAGTGATTCCTCGGTATATCAACCGAATCAATCCCAATAGCAAATGCGCGGGCCTGCTTAGATAAGTGGGACAGACAACACACATTTGTAATAGGATGTCTAATAGTACAAGAACGAGTACCTTTCCTAACAGCAATAGGAAGGTCAAGATCTGATGCTTCTCCAGGAATCCCATGAGTAGAAGACGAAGATGAAGGCTCAGAGACTGGTGTCGCTACCATTTCTGGTTCTTGTCTGCCTCGCCTACTATAAACATGTGGGTAATGCTCAATAACATGCCTGTCTGTTGCTTGCTCATCCGGAATAAAAGTATAATTAGGGATGATAGGTGGCTCTCCCTCACTCTGCACAGATGGTGCCACTCTATCACTCTGAAAAATTGGTGGCACTCCCTCTCTCAATTGCTCCCCCTTACTTATAGTATCAGAGAAATATGGAGTGGTCTCATGGAAGGTAACATCCCTAGACACAAACATCCGACGAAGACTAGGACAGTAACACTTGTATCCTTTGCTAGTACTAGAGTAGCCAAGGAACAAGGTTTTAACAGACCTAGGAGAAAGCTTGTCAGCTTTAGGGTCAACATGATGGACAAAGGAAGTGCAACCAAACACTCTAAGAGGAAGAGAAAAAGGCTTGTCCGTGGGTCGTAACACAGAGAAGGGAGTCTGTCCTTTAAGAACCGAGGATGGTTGTCTATTAATTAAGAAGCAAGCAGTTAAAAGAGCTTCAGACCAGAATTTCTTAGGTACATTGGATTGGAACATAATAGATCGAGCAATATCAAGAAGATGGTGATTTTTCCGCTCAGCCACCCCATTCTGCTGAGGGGTGTAAGGACACGATGTGCGGTGGATCATACCTACCGAGCTGCAAAAATCAGACATAGCCTTTTGGACATACTCTAAAGCATTATCAGATTGAAGAATTTTTATATTGCAGTCAAACTGGACTTTTATTTCAATGTGGAAATGTTTCACAATAGATAGTACAGACTCTCGACTTTTGAGAAGATAGATCCATGTCATTCGGGAAAAATCATCCACAAAGGAAATAAAGTAACGAAAACCATTATAACTCTGGTCTTTGACAGGACCCCACACATCACTATGGACTAACTCAAAAGGGCAAGAAGCCCGTTTATTGACACGACTGGGATAAGATAACCTATGATGCTTTCCCACCTGACATGACTGACACTCTAAAGATGACAGTTGAGACAACTCTGGTTCCAACTTGCGTAGGCTTTCTAAAGAAGGATGTCCATATCTGCAATGCCATAGTAAGGGGGAACCACTCAACAGGACGGATGGAGCAGGAGCAGATACTTGGCGAGGCAGACTGTCACCATGGAAAAGGTAGAGATCACCTTTCCTAGGTCCCCACCAATCGTCCTCATACTCTTGAGATCCTGTAATACAAAACAAGAAGGACCAAATGTTACCGTACATTTTACAGTGTCAATCAGTTTTGCAACAGAAAGAAGATTAAAAGGAAATTCAGGCACAAAGTGTACAGATTTGAGATCAATCTTGGGTGTTAGAGGGACTGATCCACTAGCTAACACTCTCCTCACTGAACCATCTTCCAGTGTAACAGATTTGTGAGGAATATATGAGTCAATAGAGTGGAGCAATCTCCTCATACCAGTCATGTGCTGTGACGCGCCAGAATCAACCACCCAAGATGATGTAGAGCCAGAAGCAATGAGGGATGTAGCCTGATTACCCGCAGTAGATGCCATGTTTGCTGACGATGATGATGATGATCCCATACTCATGTGTTGTGTAGCCTGAATAAACCGATCATACTCCTCTTGAGTAAGAGTGATACCGGTTTCATAAGTAGGTCCCACAACAGAAGAAGAAGAGGAATCTGTAGTAGTGGCATAATGGGCTGCCCCCACAGGTGGTGCAGCAGGTCTACCATGTTTCTTCCAGCACTTCTCCCCTGTATGTCCCAATATGTCACAGAAGGTGCACTTAGGACGTGTCCCACGTCCTCGGCCCATACCAGTGCGTCCCCCTCGCACTGCAACAGCAACAGATGCATGAGACTCCCCAGAAGATATAACAGGATCAGGGGTAGCATACTTGGACTCAAAGATGGATTGTTGTATTCTTGAATAGGCTTCCACAAAGCCGGGTAATTTGTCAGAAGCCAAAATGACACTCCGGGCTGATCCGCATGAAGGGTTAAGCCCGGATAAATTTTTTGCCGTAACCAGATCGTCCCTGTCCTTGATCTGTTCCGCGACAGTTACTGGATGATAATAGCTCAGTTCTTGAGAAAGTGCCTGAATAGCTCCAAAGTACTCCTCTAGAGATTTGTCACCCTGCCTCTCAGCAAACAAACGATCATAGATCATGAATTGGCGAAGCACATTTTTTTCTTGAGAATAATGCTGCTTCATTGCGTCCCATATCTTCTTTGCTGTTGAATAGAACATGAACCTTGCCGCAATAGTAGGTTCCATGCTGTTCCACAACTAAGTCTTTACAAGACTATCATGACGCTTCCATTCAGCATATCCTTTGTCAGTAGAGGCCAAAGGATCGGAGTCGAGTCAACATGTCCCGCCTTGTCACGAGACTCCAGGACAGTGTGGACGACATTCATCCATAGAAGAAAATTCTTCCTGTCGAGCTTGATGGAGGTGATAGGTGACACCTCGTTGTAGATCATAGGTGTCTTGATATCCCCCATTATAGAACGGGATTGTGTGACGGATTGATACACGTCACAAGGAAGACTGAGGTGACGGAGAGATACACGTCACCCAAGAAACAAAAAGAAATGCGTTACTGACGCATTCACAGCCTCTGGATGATTTTCCTAATCACACATGGAGGATGTGTGACTAGGAGAATAACTGTAGAGAGACTAGTCCTCCGGTTTAGACTTTAGATCGCCATTGGATTACCCGAAGATCCTCAAGGCGGCGGATTACGGCTGCACGTCATGTGGCGGCTCAGCCGCAGCTACTGCTGTCGGTGCCGCGGTGAGAAGATCCGGAGGAAGGAAGGAGAAGATCCGGCGGACAAGAAGGAATAAGGAGGAAGAGACGGCGGCCGGTGGAGAGAGACGACGCCCTAGAGCAAACCTTGCTCTGATACCATGTTAACGAGAGAGAAGGAAGACGAACAACGTTGGCGGCTGTAAGGTGCAACTCTTATGTGTGAGGGCAATAGCCGTCTCACACCTTTTTATATATTAGGGTAAGATACAAGGTGATACCAAGGAGTAAAACCTAGAAAAATAATAAAACAGATGATATAATAAAAATACAGATAAGTGGCAGATCGTCGGTTTCCGCCTCTGATGTTCTGTCGTCGATGGTATCGACGGACTGTTGTCCAATGCCTGTGATAATCTCAATACCATCGACATGTATGTCGATGGTATCGACGGTCCGTTGTTCAGTAGCTGTGATGATCTCGATACCGTCGACCTCCTGTCGATGGTATCGACCGGGAAGCAGGTTGTTTCACAAGGAGCACCTTTCTTCTCACCCTCTTTCCTCTCCACGTAGTCCCCTTACATAGATGCCCACATCTCTCGGGGCTGCTGATGCGTCAGTTTCACATCATCAAGTGATTTGTGACGGCGCTAATTCCCGGCACACCTCCCCGACGTGTCCTCCTGGGGCCAACCTCTCTCCGACGCGTCTTCCCGGAGTTGTTCCTCACCGTTTGACGGAGCCAATTCCCGTCAACGTATACGTATGCCGCCGCCAATCACGACGTGTACCCTAGGCGACACGGCGTGTTGTCGTCACAGACTTCTGTTCTGATGACGCTGTCTATGGAAGACACGATGTGTCTCATCCCTGACACGGCGTATCCTAGCTGGTGAAAGTTACGCCTCCGAATCTGGACACGGCGTGTACCCTAGCAACACGAAGTGTGAAACCTCTGTCAGAGGTCTCTGGTAACTCACACGACGTGTGAAAAATCAGACACGACGTGTTGAGCACCTGGAGTTTTCTACTGTCAACTCACACGACGTGCGGAAATACAGACACATCGTGCACTACTCAGACACGACGTGTTCCGTCGTCGACACGACGTGTCATTCACTCTGTCTGCTATTGTCCTCTTGATTCTTCAATATGGCAGATGTCAAGCCTGCTGCTTCCACTACAGTCGTCTACAATAACCAATCTCAGACCACTTCTGTGAAGCTTAACTCACAGAATTATCTCCTTTGGATGAATGCTATCTACACTGTGCTTGAATCTCGTGAGAAGGTGGACATTATTGAGTCGTTGCCTCCTGATGAAGGCAACAAAAACTACCCTACTTGGCGAAAAAACAACGGGCTGGTGAAGTCATGGCTATGGAATAGCATGGAGCCTCAGATTGCATCTAGATTCATTTCTATTCTACAACCAAACAAATCTGGGAAGCTGCAAAGAAACATTTTTCTCATGAGTAGAATGCTCTTCGTCTGTATACAGTTTATGACCGCCTCTTTGCAGAGAAACAAAATAGTCGCTCTCTTGAGGATAATTTTGGTACTATCCAATCTATTTCTCAAGAACTCAACTTTTACCAGCCACTAAAGACTGATGAACAGATGAAGGACCGAGATGATCTAGTGACAACAAGGTTTCTATCCGGCTTAAATCCTGTGTATGCCTCAACTAGGAGTGTTATTCTACCGACGAACAAATTACTAAGTCTTGAAGAAGACTTTATACAAATTCAACAATCTTCTTTTGAATCCTTCTCCGCCACTCCAGTAGACCACCACACTGAGACTCAGGCGTCTCTTGCTGTTGTTGCACGAGGTGTTGGCCGAGGACGAGGTGTTGGAGGCAATTGTCCAAAATGTACTTTCTATGAGAAACTTGGACGTGTAGAAGAAAAATGCTATTCTAAGCATGGTCAGCCTCCAACTGGAGCTGCACATTATACTGCCAATTCATCTGGAGCATCTGCAACCTGAGGTTCTAAACATGTGCAATCAGATGCCACAATCTCCAAGGAGGAGTATGACCGTCTCCTACAAGCTACTAAACAAGCTTCCCTTGGCGCCTCTGTCAATTTAGCTTCAGATGCAGGTAACCTGGGGACTTCACTTGTTGCCTCTCATCCATCCTCTACATGGGTAGTGGATTCTTGGGGCCTCCCAGCGTATGACGGGTATGCACTATATGCTTCTTTCCTATGACTCATACATCCCACATTCCTCTGTGACACTAGTTGATGGTTCTGTCAGAAGCGTCCAAGCATGTGGCACCGTACAAGCGTCATCTAGTTTAACTTTACAATCTGTTCATTATGTTCCAAACTTTCCATTTAACTTAATGTAAGATGCTAAGCAGGTTGATTCTTTGAAATGCTTGGTAATCTTTGGAGCATGGTTTAAAATTTCAATTTCGACGCCGTTTCTGATGGCTCAGAAATAGAAATTTACAAAAAATTCGATGGTAATTTCGACATTTACGGGAATTTCGACACAAGATTTCGACGACCAAATAAAGGAATTAAGTCATGAAATTTTACCAAGATGGTCTACATCCATAAATACACCTATATATGCAATAAAATCATATATTGATCTTGGTGGGGGGGTTCCTACACGTGTGATTGAAAAGAAGTTGAACTGTTTGACTTTCGATGAAGGTTTCCATGCAAATTTCAGTGCCATAAGGAATTATCTCATTCTCATAAATAAATTCAACAACAATCTATTACAGCTTAGACCGTTGAATATTAGTCAATCTATTGTAGATTTGTAATACACAAGAGAGTATTAAATTACCTAATTGAAACTGGAGTGGTGTGGCGCTGATCAAGTCCATGACCCCCACTTGGTGGTTGTTGTCCAAACAACCTTATTTATATTGTTGACATTGATTCCAACTCATGGTATCTTTGTAACATGTATTATCTGTTTGCACATGCTCTTTGTATGCTTATCTCCGACAAATTGCATCAACCCATATGTCGGAAAATACACCTTCAACGCTTTTAATTGGTCATCCTCATTAAGTGGTATATGTCCTATTTAAATACCTTGACCTGGAGGGACCTATACCGTGTCTCTAATGCAATGCCATGTTTTATCCCCATCATTTGTGACTATATGATCTCTATATGCAGCACTAGGACCCCCTTTTGGGTGGGTGGAACTCATAATTTGTGGGATTTACATAGTCATAATTTCCATTATTTAAGACAACTCATTTTAAAAACATTTTATCCATTATCTTGACAAATAAGATATATTTCAAGTTGGATTTGTAAATTAATTGCATTTATATGTAATTTATAGCATAATTTCATAAATCCTCCAATTTAAGTTGTAGTCTATGACTTGCAACTTGCAATTTCGGAGTAATCTTTGATCAGGATGGGGTAAAAGTGGAAGAAATAGATGTAGATGGGAAGGAGGGAGATAAACTTACCTTAGATCCAAAGAACAAGCCTTCAAGAGCAAGAGAATCCAAAAAATTACCAAAGAAGTAACCCTTCAAGTATAACAGGCTTTGGTTCATTGATTTTCGAAATTGTGAACCCATTTCGGTTGTGTTTCGCGAAATGCATGCCCAAACTGACCTTTTTTCAATGAAATTTCTGTATTTTGTCGAAATTTCGCCCCTTTTGCAAAATTTCTATCGAAATTTTGACATTTTACGTATTATTTCTGGACAGTTGCATTTCTTTATCCGATACCCGTCAAAATCGAAATTTCGAGCGAAATTTCGAGATTTCGATCGAAATTTTGAACCATGCTTTGGAGAATCTTTCTTTGTGTTACAAGATCCCAGGAGTTGGAAGACGATTGGTGGGGGATCTAGGAAAGGTGATCTCTACTTCTTTGAAGGTGGTCGCACAACTCGCCAGATTCCTTCCACCTCATCCACCGTTTTCAGCTGCTCTCCCTTGCAATGACATTATCGCTATGGACATCCCTCTCTACAAAGTCTTCAGAAGCTTGTCCTAGGCTTTGCCTCTATTAAGTTGTTAGAATGTCAGTCATGCCAGTTAGGCAAGCATCATCGCCTTTTCCGAGTCGCATTGTGAAACACTCTAAGTGTCCTTTTGATCTTATTCATAGTGATGTTTGGGGGGGGTCCTGTTGAAGAGCCAAGTTATAATTCTCATAATATGTTTGACGCTGTTGAAAGCTAGATCCACATGAGGTGTGTAATGCATAGCTAAAAAAACGCCAGTCACTATCTGAATGACTAAACAAATACATGTTCACGAACCAAAACCCCACGCTTTCGATATTTTGTCTTTCATTTATGATTTCTCCCGCATGACTTGGGTTTATTTACTTAAGTCTCACGATGAAGTCCTGTTTGTTATTCAAACTTTTCATCAGTTAACAAAGATCCAGTTTGATGCTCATATTAAGACTCTCCGTACTAATAATGCTCTTGAATATGTTCAAAAGGCCGTTTCTGCGTTCTGTAATTCTGTTGGCATGATTCACCAGACGACTTGTCCTCATACACCCTAACAAAATGGGGTTGCTGAGCGCAAAAACCATCACTTACTTGATGTTGCTCGTACTCTGTTGTTTCAAATGTCTGTGCCCAAGAGATATTGGTCTAATGCTTTTCTCACTGCTTGTTTCTTGATTAATCATCAACCATCTTCTGTATTACAAGGGGCTACTCCCTTCTAAGTTTTACGGCCTGATGAGCTACCCTTTCCTATTCCTCTTCGTGTGTTTGGATGCACTGCGTTTGTTCACATGTTTGATCCATGAACTGACAAGTTGTCTCCTCGCACAGTTCACACCGTCTTTTTGGGATATTCTCCCACATAGAAAGGATACATGTGTTATTGTCTTTGCCTTCGTCGTCTTTTTGTGTCGGCTGACGTTTCGTTTCATGAGTCTACTCTGTTTTTTGGTGACTCTGTTCAGAGTGGGGGGGGGTACAATCCTGAGAGTGACTACATCTTTGAGAATGAGAGAGAGCCACCTCTTCCTGTACCGTGTGATGAGAGTGTTATTGATATCACCCTACCATCACCACCACCACCACCACCTCCACCACCGCCACCATCCTTTCCCCTAGTTTACACTAGGCGAGCAGGGCATCGCCAAGAGGATGTAGCGTCATCAGTCCAACAACATGCCTCCTCATTGTCTGCTGCTCCTGAGGTACCTGTTTCTACTGAGAGTTCTCTTGATGCTTCGGTTTTAGATTTACACCTTTCAGTTGTAGCTCGAAAAGGTGTCCAGTCCTGCACTATTCATCATCCTTTGGCGAATGTGTGTTGCTTGTCTCATTTGTCGACTGCAGCCTGCACGTTTGCTCTTCAACTAGACTCTACGGCTGTTCCTCGTTCTTATAAGGAAGCAACCCGCCATGATGGTTGGGTCCGGCTGTAGACAATGAGAAGGCAACACTTCATGAGAACTCTACCTGGGACTTGGTGGATCTTCATCCTGGCAAGTCTGTTGTAGGTTGCCGCTGGGTTTACACTGTCAAACAAAAACCTGATGGGTCTATTGATCGCTTGAAGGCGCGTTTGGTGGCAAAGGGGTACACTCAGACACATGGTGTTGACTTCTTTGAGGCTTTTTCTCCAACGAGCCAAATTCTGTGCGAATTCTTGTTTCTGTTGCTACTCATTTTTCCTGGCCTCTTCTTTAGTTGGATGTCAAGAATGCCTTTCTTCATGGTGATCTTCTTGAGGAGGTGTATATGGAGCAACCTCCTAGGTATGTTTCTCTGGGGGAGTGTCAGAAGGTATGCAAACTCAAGAAATCTTTGTATGGTCTGAAGCAGTCACCTCGGGCATGGTGTGATAAATTTAATGCTGCACTTATACAGTTTGGGTTCACCCCGTCTTCTACTGATCACTCACTCTTTGTGCATAAGTCTACGAGTGGCACCATTATTCTAGCTATTTATGTAGATGATATTGTCATCACTGGTAATAACTCTACTGGTATTCTACAACTCAAGACATGGTTGCAAACACAATTTTAGACGAAAGATCTTGGTAATGTTCGATATTTCATTGGCATAGAAGTCTTACGCTCCAAGAAAGGAACAAATCTCTCTCAGCGAAAATATGTCCTTGACCTACTTGCAGAGACAGGCATGACACAGTGTAAACCTGTCTCCACGCCTATGGACTATCATACCAAGACTTGTATTTTTGATGACAGTGAGATATATGATCCAACAAAGTATAGAAGGATTGTACGGAAATTGATCTACTTGACAATTACTCGGCCTGATATTTCTTATGCTGTTGGAGTGGTTAGCTAGTTTATGAGTGTGCCTAAGATGTCACATTAGATGGCAGTCACCTGAATTCTTCGGTACATCAAAGGATCTCCAGGGAAGGGCCTTACCTACTTTACGGGGCAGAACTTCACACATACATCCTTAAAACTCACTGGGTTCACTGATGTTGATTGGGCTGGTGATGTTGGAGATAGACGATCCACTTCTGGATATTGCGTGTTTATTGGGTCACATTTGGTGACTTAGAGGAGCGAGAAATAGAATGTGGTAGCACGATCCAGCACAGAAGCCGAATATTGAGCCATGGCCCGCACATGCTTGTTGTGAGCTACAATGGGTTGTCTGTTTTGTCAGAAATGGGCGTGTCTGTTGAGACCCCTATTTCTCTCATGTGTGATAACTAGGCAACCATTCATATTGCTAGCAATCTGATGTTTCATGAGAGGACCAAGCACATAGAAGTGGACTGCCATTTTGTTCTTGATTAAGTGCTCTCTAAGAAGATTCAGACTCCTCGTGTTAGGACTGGCCAACAAGTGGCAGATATCTTCACCAAGCCACTTCCATCTTCAGCTTTCAAGCATATGACTTCCAAGCTGGGCATGCATGATGTGTATGCTCCAGCTTGAGGGGGAGTGTTAGAAAATAGTTTTCCTATTCCTGTTGCTATGTAAATAGTCTTTGTCTATATAATAAAGGAGAGCACACCCTAACCGGGTATCGCTTTGACCCAAATCCTATCACACTTTACATCGAGATTTTTGATGGAAGTGACACATACCTACATAATCTCTTCTATTCTCCAATTTAAATGGCAAACATGAGCAAAACCACAAGTATGATGCCAAGCAAATGAGTGACAATAGGGTTCTTCAGATTTACATGTAGCAGACTTAGGTATAAACATGGTTGTCAATGGGGAGGGTAAGCCTTTACCCTTACCCTTACCCATCTCATAAATCCGTTTGCGCTATGCTTACCGTTACCCTCTTTTCATCGGGTAATCTGAGAGGGTATGGGTAAACAAGTAATTTGGATGCATACATGTTCTAAAAATATTATGTTGGTCTATGAAAAATAAATCAATGTTGACAATACAACATTATCTACCCAACAAACTTCCATTTTCAAAAAATGTATATTTATCATACAATGTACAAACACAACAATAACTAGTTTTTCTATAATAAGAACTAAGGGTCGTTTGGATGAAGTATTTATTGACGGGTTTTGTGTTTAGATGTTGTACTGTATATACCAATATCTATAATTCTGGCGTTTAGGTATTTCATAGAATTTATTGGTAATCAATTGTATTCTTCCAAAATAGTATACCGTGTTAAAAATGGGACTTTTCCAATTATGCACACCAAAAGCACTGACACATCTCACGACAATTTGGATGGCCACTCTCCATATTGAGTTGCTGATTGCTACGTAAGATGAACCATGCTCCATTGCTACGCCCAATCTGATGTTCAATGCAGTGTTTCAAAAAATGGTTCATACAGCCGCATATGCAGTTCGGACCCTTTGTAGTGTTTCAAAAAAGGGTTCATACAGCCACATATGCAGTTCGGACCCTTGGCCGGACCGCATATGGGAAATCGCTGCCTAAAATGGACCATGGCCGCATATAAGGTCGATTAATCCTTGATTTTTGAATGGTCAAACTGCTAAGCTTGCAATTTTTTAAATTCACCCCTATTCTTCATGTAACTAAACTACCATCTACATTCAGCCTACATTCTGCTTCCGTTTACTCTTTTTTTACACATACATTCATCTATGGTTGTTATACATTTAGCTCATTATTGCATATTTGTATATATTTAAGTTGTGTTTGATTGCATATTTGCATTATTGCATCTAAAGTATGTAACTCTACAGTTTAAATATGTAAATGTATGATTAATGTATATTTATATAGATATTGTTACAGTATATGTTTTCTGTGGTTTACTTATTCTGTTATTTATTTTGTTATTTGTTTATTCTGTATGGACCTCTCTGTAATTGTTTCAGTATTATATATATGAGGGTGCACTCTTTGTGCAACCCTATGCTCTCTGCAACCCTGATTCTTAACATGGTACCAGAGCAGGTCGAGACCTAGGGTCTCTCCCTCCCTCCCTCTCCACCGCACCCCCCCCCCCCCCCCCCCCCCGCGCGGACCAGCTGCCGGCCCAGCAGCAGCAGCCAGCGGCCGCCGCCGCCGGGCAGCACAGCCGGCCGCCGCCGCCGCCGCCGGGGCAGCAGCAGCCCGCCGGCCGCCGACGCCTCCGGGCAGCAGCAGCTGCTAGCCGGCTGCCACAGCTGGTCTAGCCAGCCGTCTCCCGCCGGTCACAGGTCCGCCTACTCTCCTGGCGCGGTGCTCCGCTAGTGCTTGAGCAACCGTTGTTGTTGTTCGCACAGCAGGTGCGCTGCCGGGTTGGTAGATCTGGACTAGATCAGTCTTCCGGGGGAGATCGGTACGTTGTTCGGCTAGAGCCTACTTCGGTTCGTGTTTGTTTGTGACTGCCTGCCCGTGTAGGCTTCGGCCTCCGGGTCTTCTACTACACTTTGGTGTAGTCCGTATGTGAGAGGTCCCCTGTGATCTTCTGCCTGCCTGTCTTGCCTGCCTGCTGTGCCTGCCTAACTGATGGCGTCCTTGACTGATGATCTGCGTCGTCAGGTTACTACGGTAAAACTTGACGGGCGCAACTACCAGCTGTGGGTTTGCTCCTTTGTGATATATGCCAAATCACAAGGGAAGTATTCCCATCTCACTCGTGCCGGTCCGCCACAGCCTGCTGACGATGCTGACTTGAAGGACGTCAAAGCTTACGATGATTGGGTCCGTGACGACTCAACAGTGATGACTTGGATTCTCAACAGCACAGTTGAGAAGATTAGTGTGACCATTCTCCGTCTGCCTACAGCAAAGCAGATGTGGGATCAGCTTGCTCGCACCTTCTCCCACAGCCAGAATCCGAAGAAGGTGTTTGATATCAACAAACAGCTTAGTCGTCTCACCTTTACTGGCACTGATATCACCGATTACTTCTCTACGTTCACCGGTTTGTGGGGTGAACTGGAGGCGTATCATCCTCTGTTCACGGATCTGGTGATTATGCAAAAGCAGCGCGATGAGCTACAGCTGGTCCAGTTCTTGAGTGGCTTGCCTGACTCCTATGCTGGCGTTGTGGATCAGATTCTGGCCGGTGATCCACTGCCTACCTTCAGAGTGCCTTCCAGCGACTTCAACGCCTTTCCTCACCGACACCACATACTACTACAGATGTTGGCGACTCTACTGCCTTAGCTGCCTGGGGTGGCCGCGGCCGTGGTCGCGGTCGTGGCCGTGGCCGCGCTTCTGATGGACGTCCTCCCCTTGGTGTAGGGAGAGGTCGTTCTCCTACTGCTGGGCGTGGGGCCCCTCCTACTGCTACTACTACTGCTGCGCGTCCTCCGCCCGGCTCGCGCTTGTGTTCTTACTGTGGTCGTACGAACCACATTGAAGAAAAGTGTTGGGAGAAATATGGCAAACCAGAATGGGCGAACACTGCTACTAATTCTCCCGCCACCGCATCCGAGAGTGCTGCACATCCTACTACACCGGACACTGCGGGCGCTACTGCTGACTACATCAGGGCTGAAGTCGAACGTCTCTTTCTGGAGCGTGCTGGATCATCTTCTGAAGCGTCCACGAGTGGAGCACATGCTGCCCATACTGGTTATGATACTGCTTTTCCGAGTTCACATTTGCCACCCCCATCTGGTAATAATAAATGGGTGATCGACTCTGGTGCATCATCCCATATTTCTGGCAATAGGGCTTTGTTTAAGTCCATCTCTAAACCTGCTCATAAATCTACGGTTATGGTTGCTGATGGATCTAGATCTCCAGTTTCTGGCATTGGGGACATTATTTCTCAGTTCCTTATCAAATCTGCCTTATATGTGCCTAACTTCCCTATGAATTTATTATCTGTTAACAAACTTGTAAGGAATTTGAACTGTAGCCTGACTTTTCTTCCTGGCTCCTGCATTTTTCAGGACCTTCTCACGAGGATGAAGATTGGTGGGGGGTATGAAGGTGCTGATGGTCTCTACTACTTGGACGAGATGCCAAGGTCTGCCAAAGCTGCTGTGGTTTCGGCCTTATCTGCCTCCGTTTCTACTTTACAGTGGCATTACCGGCTGGGACACCCTTCTTCTGACAAACTGCACCATTTACTTCCAGACATGAGTAGTTGTACTTTCCAGTGTGAGTCTTGTCAACTGGGTAAACAAACTAGATCGGTATATCCGAGGCGTAGTTCTGTGAGCAGCAGGCATATTTTTGATGTAGTGCACTCTGATGTGTGGGGACCTTGTAATGTACCGAGTGTGTCTGGCTATCGATACTTTATTTTGTTTATTGATGATTTTTCGCGGACTACTTGGCTATTTCTGTTGAAAAGTAGATCCGAGGTGATATCCACAATAAAGTTCTTTTTTGCTGAAATTAAAACCCAGTTTGGTGTGCCTATTAAAATTTTTAGAACTGATAATGCGTTGGAATTTGTTCAGAAAGATGTGGAACTCTTTTGTAAATCTGTTGGAACTTTACATCAAACCTCATGTGCCTATACACCACAACAGAATGGTGTAGCCGAAAGAAAGAATCGTCATCTGTTGGAAGTGGCTCGAACTATCATGTTGCATTCGCATGTACCTCGTACTTATTGGCCAGAAGCGGTTCTGACTGCCTGTTTTCTCATTAATCGTATGCCATCGTCGGTTATTGGTAACAAAATCCCTTTCCAAGTTTTACATCCGGAGGCTCCCTTGTTTTCTGTCCCTCCACGGATTTTTGGTTGCACGTGCTTTGTACGACTCCTTGGCCCTACATCTGATAAACTGTCGCCTAGAGCAGCCAAATGTATTTTCTTGGGATATTCAAGGACTCAGAAAGGCTATCGCTGTTATAATCCTGCTACGCGAAAGTGGCTGACTAGTAGTGATGTGGTGTTCTTTGAAGACACTCCTTATTATTCATCTGCGGGAGAAAATTTGCAAACGGATCTTATTGCACCACCCTTGCCTATTCTGTCTGACTGCAGCCCTGAGACGGATGATACTGTGATACCAGATCCTCCTCAGCTTCGTGTTTATCAGCGCAGGAACAGAGCACCTCCTTCACATGTACCCCCCCCCCCCCCCCCCAGTCGACCAATCTTCACCTCAAGAAGGTTCTGCTTCACCTGAGGTACAATCTGATTTACATATCCCTATTGCACTTCGCAAAGGGACCCGTTCCTGCACGTCTCACAGTATTGCTAATTTTGTATCTACTGATCATCTCACTGCTCAGGCGCGTGATTTTGTATATGCCTTGTTCCTAAGACTATTCAGGATGCCCTGCGGAGTACAGCTTGGACTTCTGCTATGCAGGATGAGATGACCGCTCTGACTGATAGAGGCACTTGGGAGCTGGTGGATCCTCCTCCTCAGTGCAAGCCTGTAGGTTGCCGCTGGGTGTACACTGTCAAATTTCAACCAGATGGTACAGTTGAACGGTTGAAAGCTCGGTTAGTTGCCAAAGGATATACTCAGACCTACGGCATTGACTACTTTGAGACTTTTTCTCCTGTTGCTCGCTTAAATTCTGTCAGAATCTTACTATCTGTAGCTGTAAACTGTGACTGGCCTCTTCTACAGCTTGATGTGAAGAATGCTTTCTTATATGGTGATCTATAGGAAGAGGTTTACATGGAGCAACCTCCTGGGTTTGTTGCTCAGGGGGAGTCTCACAAAGTATGTCGGCTTAAAAAATCTATTTATGGGCTCAAGCAGAGTCCACGTGCATGGTTCGATAAATTAAGCAGGATTCTTTCTGACTTTGGCTTTCTACGGTCTCAAGTGGATCATTCTGTCTTCACAAAGAAAACTTCTGCAGGAATTATTATTCTGATTGTCTATGTAGATGATATCATTATTTCAGGCAGTGATGCTTCAGGTATTCAGGCCACAAAAAATCATTTGGGTAAGCATTTTGCTACCAAAGACTTGGGCAGATTGCGATACTTTCTGGGTATAGAGGTTTCCAGGAACTCTAGTGCTCTTGTGCTGTCCCAGAGAAAATATGTACTTGATATCCTGCAAGAAACTGGTATGATGGGAGCAAGACCTGCAGATACTCCTATGGATCCCAATGCTGATTGGGACGATGATACCTCATCTATGTTTTCTGAGCCGAAGAAATACAGGAGACTTATTGGAAAATTGATCTATCTGACTGTTACTCGTCCTGACATTACTACTGCTGTGGGCCTTCTGAGCAGGTACCTGGACAAGCCTAGACAGTGTCACTGGGATGCTGTCTGTCACATTCTGAGATACTTAAAAAGGGCACCTGGCAAAGGTCTGTATTACAAGAAAAGTGGACATTGTAAACTTGAGGGCTATTCTGATTCAGATTATGCAGGCAGCAGAATTGACAGGAAATCCACCTCTGGCTACTGCACCTATGTAGGAGGTAACTTGGTGACTTGGAGGAGCAAGAAACAGAATGTTGTTGCTCGCTCCAGTGCTGAAGCTGAATACAGGGCCATGGCCCATACTGCATGTGAACTTCTCTGGGTGCGTTCTCTTCTGCATGAACTTGGGATTGAATCTCCTTATGCGATTCCAATGCACTGCGACAACCGAGCTGCTATTTTCATTGCCAATAATCCTGTCTATCATGAGCGCACCAAGCATATCGAGGTGGATTGCCACTTCATTCGAGAATCTGTTCTGGCTGGTAAAATTTGCACTCCTTTTACAAGATCTGAAGATCAAGTTGCAGATGTCTTCACAAAACTTCTGGCTAAGAAGCACTTCTGTACACTGGTGGACAAGTTGGGCATGATTGATATCTATGCTCCAACTTGAGGGGGAGTGTTACAGTATATGTTTTCTGTGGTTTACTTTAACTGTTATTTATTTTGTTATTTGTTTATTCTGTATGGACCTCTCTGTAATTGTTTCAGTATTATATATATGAGGGTGCACTCTTTGTGCAACCCTATGCTCTCTGCAACCCTGATTCTTAACAGATATGATTATTTAAGAAAAAAAATTCAAAACCGCATATACTCCCGCATACAACACATACTCTATCCAGTGGCCTCTCCGAACGTATAACACATACCGCCTTTTAAAACTATGGTTCATGGAACATAGGAAAATGGTGCCAAGAATTGCCAATTAAAAGAACTTTCTCTGCTGGATTTGAAATTCTTCACTAAAAATCCAAATGAAGGTGTTAGAATATTGAAATTTATAACTATTACAATTAGACCTTTACAATTTTTGAATGCAGACACATTTTTGAATGCAGAATTCAAACGACCCTTATCGATTCTTACAAGCCACTGTAAAATGACTGTGAACAACTTTACCATCACAAAATCTAGACTTGCTACGTTCCCATTATATACTTGCAAGCAAACTGATACAGTAAGTTTCTGGAGAAAAAAGGATGAGTACATAAAACCTAAGAAGATCAAAAGATGAACTTGTGTATTAAACTGCTATTTTTGAAAGGGAATACAAATTTATAAGCCTCCTCTATCCATTCCAAGGCGGTGATTGTTGTACAATAAGCCTAGAGTTGGCTGTCGTTGGCCATCTGAAACCCGAAATGCTGAAGGTCGTGATGCCTCCTTTTTGGATCCACAATCAGCCAAGGTGTTGGCTGTCACTGGAGCGTAGTGCAACGGTTGCTGCAGTGTGCGACTGTGGAAAAAGCATGTGACATGGCAGTGGGACACGGTCACCTTTGGTATTGTCACCCATCACTGTTGGGGTAGGCTAGAGCACCTGGAGTAGGGTGCATTTAGGAGGCATCATTGCGGCAGAGGATTTCTTAGAGGGATGGATGCTCTCGCTGGGGGCCTAGAGCCTGGATGACTGGATGAGTAGCTGCTTCCCTACTGGTATACCTGCTGGAGCCTGGACGACTGACGAGCATATGTGGATAGATCAGTGGAGGGAGTGGTCCACGCACGCATGGCGATCAGTGGTTGGGTCGTGGAAATTGAACCCTATAAGCTCTCACTCCTAGAGCCGGACTGCCAAGAGTAAGTGCTGCGATTGGGAGACGGGAAGCTGTTGGCTGCTTGGGGGTATTCAGAGAGGGTTAGATTCATAAGCATAGGGTTGGGATATTTATCATGTCAACCCTATGGTATATATTTAGTATACTTTTTTTCTCTAACTCATAGCGTGGTAAGGGTAAACAGGCATGGATGATGCCCTCCCCTTTTACTAGAATGGGTAAATGGGTAATGGGTAAGTAAAATCCTTACCCTTACCCTTACCCTAAAGGATATTGATAAAGGGTATAAACTTTTCCATGTT
Organism: Alisma plantago-aquatica; assembly: GCA_963693085.1. Taxonomy (NCBI): domain Eukaryota; kingdom Viridiplantae; phylum Streptophyta; class Magnoliopsida; order Alismatales; family Alismataceae; genus Alisma; species Alisma plantago-aquatica. Next base: position 1,458,073,468 of record OY856411.1, read on the forward strand.
GTCACCAACTTGGTAGACTTTGCCACAACGTTTTGTAATCCGTAAGAAAACCCTATTTATTTAAATTCAAGTTCAAATACATCATCCGAACTTCGCTAGTAAGCTTATACCAAGTCGAAGTTTTGGAGGTTTGACTTGCCAAGGGTTGAGGTCCATGACCAATGCCAATTGGGCAGGTTCTGTTGAAGATAGGTCAGCGAACATGTTTCATTTATCAGAGTGTGACTTTGTTACTTGGAGTAGTGAAAGAAAACAATGATGGCTAGATCTAGTGCATAATGAATACAAGGACTAGGGCTCATGTAGACTATGGGTTAGTGTTATTACAAAAAATTCCTATGAAGTTGTATTTTGATGCCAAAGTTGCTGTTTTTATATTTAATTTCTTGTTTAGTTCAGTTCCTCGTGATCTCTTCATTTCTCTAAAATTCCTCCATTGGTTCGTTCTTCTTTGTTCTTCTTGTGACACTGCAACTACGATTTTCCTACCTTCATTAGGGTGCATAATTTCCCACTTACAGTGTGGAATATAGATCGGTTATTTTCAGTTGCAACTTGCAATATACTTGCTAATACAATGATCAACCTCAACATGATAGAATAAAGCATGTTTAGATTGACATACATGTTATCAAACATTAGTTTGATAAAGAGGGTTCTAGCTTACATAAAGTTGAAAGATCTATCTGCTAATGTATTTGCCAAAAGTCTAAAAGACTCTCCTGTTGCAAATTGTATATCTATGGCGTTCATACAAAGCTTGGTGCAATATTGGACATAAAGATGAATGGGTCATGTCAGGCTGACCCAATAAATGAGGGTTTTGTAGATAATTGTAACATGGTAAGCCGTCATAACTTTGGGTGCTTTGTAACCCTAAAACTTGAGATGTGGGAAAAAGTCTGTTTGGTTTCCATTCTAGTAAATGTAGGATCCTACACTAGGGTGTTGCTGATCCATGTTAATTTTTTTTCTTCTGTTGTGTGATTGATTTGTTTTGTCTATAAATTAGTATTTGCTCGATCACTAATGATTATTATGTAAATCACCCTGATGCTTAAGACTAGTTGCACAGCTGTTAAATATGAAATAACTCCTGTAAGTTTCAATTCATGCTATTTCCTCGATGTTACTGCAACATGATTACTTAGTCTAACTGGTATATATATCCCCGGAATCTTTGATGCTGTACACAGGCTTTAACCCTGAAATCGTAATTGCTGTATACAGGTTTTAACCCTACCACATAAGACACTAAAACTATAGTGCTGACCTCTGTAATTCGGGATCAGAGAGTGAATTAGTGACTATGATCCCTTAGTTACACCTCTCCTACCTGTGGAAGGTGTTGACAACAATAAATACTTAATAATGTCAATTTGAGCATGGCTCTATACTTATTGCTTTTTTCATGCACTGCTGACAAATTTCTGTAGTTATTTTTAGTCGGGGTTATTGAAGACTAATGATGATTAAGCTTGTGCCACGTCGGTGGGTAATCTAGCTGTGGGAACAGTCTGATGCGTTTCATTAGTCCTTTGAATGAAAATGGTTCTGATGTTCAGTCCTTGCCTTTAAATGGAACCTACAATTGCCACATTTTAAGCAGAGTAGAATATTATATTTATAAGATGTCTTATTATTTATTTATAAATGTCCGTCTCTGTATCAACTTCCTTTTATTATATCGAGTGAGGGAAGACTGTTAGTTTGTTGAAAAGTTAACATTTCTTGATTTTTTCTGCTTCTGTTGTTGCAGCTTGTGAAGTTGTTGGAGTCAAAGGAGGTTAATCATCTAGAGTTTTGCAGAATAAAGAATGTTTCTGATGAAATTTTGCAATTGTATAACGTCAAGGATCTTTCTCCTATTCTCCATGCACTACTGGATCCCACTTGGATGGCAACTGGATTAAAAATTGATCCAGAATTACTGGTGCATGCTTGTCCCCATTTTCTTAATTTAATAATAAGTTGTCAGATTTACAGATTTCGCTTTTTTTGTGCTTTATTGATTTAGCTTATTTTGTGTTTATCCGATGCTGGTATACGATATATATTTTTAGGTTTCCTGATTCGTCATAAATTCTAATCCATGTTGGAGACACTTGGATACTTGAGAAGTTATGATGGTAATCATTACATCATTTAGATGACGAATATATCACTTGTCATGCTTTTATTTGAGGTCTGATAATTATTATGATGCTTGAGACAACAAATGTATTGTTTTTGTCATAAACAACTTATATTTGGCACAAGGCTGTCGCGAGTCTTGATTATTGGTTGATGAATTGCTAGGGCTTTTGGCCACCAGGATGCTAACCAATAGCTATCCTGATCTTAATATCTCTGATAAAACTACATATCACATCCACTTTTCACATCTACCTTCTTCTCACTAAGGCATGAGTTAGTGGGAAAATCAAACATGCACTGGTTTAAGAACTGAAGCTATTATGGGTGACACTCATCAGAACATTAGGGGATTGAATGATCGGTCAGATATAGGAAATTGCCTAAGTCATAGGCTGCCCTTTCTCTGAAGAAATCATTATTCTCATTTTTTCCCTCATTGATTCAACTTTAGAAGGAAGAGACATCACACTCTCTTTCCAACCTCCACAAGGTTTGTCAGAACAATTTTGATGAGCCAACCTTTTTGGTTTTTCTGACCAAAAAATGGGGGTTAGGCTTGGCTCAAGTTTGCGGTTCTTACTCTTATCTCAAACCTTGCCTTGAGAGGGACAAACTGCTGACACCCCATTTTTGTCTCACTCAGCAGAAAATCATGCTTAAAATGTTAATTCTCTGGCTAATTACAAAGTTTATCCCAATTTCCACATTTTATCCTTTTCCACATTTGCACATTTTCCACATTTTTCTGCCTATTTGATCCATCAATTTTCACCCACATTAACCCAGTTCGGGGCTTTCTACAAAGAAACCTTCTTTTAGACTGAAAGTGCAATTATTCTTTAGTTCTGCCTTAATAATAGACTATTTTTCATAGGTTGCGTAGTTGAATTATCCGCAATAAATATTCCCTTTCCCAATTGTCATTCCTGGAAAATTAGAGAGATAACTCTGATTTATCTTTCTGTGCGCAATTGTCCTTCAATTCTGCCTTAAATAGGCTATTCACAAATTGCCCAGTTGAATTATCTGAAAATAAATATTTAATTTTTCAACTGTGTTTCTGAAAATAATTCAAGAGATAACTCTGACTTATCTTTCCATGCAAATTTTTGACAATTTTCTCCAGAACATCCCAAAAATATCCTTAAATTGGGAAAATCAACTTTATCATGCCCATGCCACGTAGTGAATCACAACAATCTGCCAGTGACACGTGGCAGATTGTTTTGATCCGCCCGCCACACCTCGCGCACATCAATGCAATCTGCTGCCTCTCAGAATCTTCCGGTTGGAAACCCCGAACCCTAAGATCTACCTATAAATAGACCCCTATACCCAACGTATTCTAGGCCCCTCTCGTCCCTCCAGAGACTACCTCCCCTTTTATTTTTTGCATGTGATTAAACACCAACTACTATGCTAACACTGATAGGTCACAACGATAACTGCTGCTTGCTCTGATTTGTTCATGTCGGTTTATAACCACACGCTCTTTCTCAAAGATCTGATCTTGCTCTACTGAATCTCTCTCTCTCTCCCTCTCTCTCTCTCTCTCTCTCTCTCTCTCTCTCTCTCTCTCTCTCTCTTCCTACGCATCAGTCCTAGCCGCCAATGATGGATCTCCGCCATGGGAGGTCCTCAGGCGATTGGGACTACAACACACCTAAAAACTATGACTTTTAGGGCTATGATAGTAAAGTCACAGACATCTCCAGCCCCAAAAGGTCCTCCAACAATAAAAATTACCTTTTTTTATCATTTTTACCGCCTTTTGTATTAATAACAACCTCAATCACCGCTATTTTTATCCGAGATGACTAAAAAGGCTACAATACAATTATCGGGCGAGATGGGGATGCTAATATTCCCACTTGTAATAGAATTGTCAAATCCGATCTCTGCACCACCTTTTTTACCCGCCTAAGAGTGGAGTCAAAATTAGGTTTTTATATGTTCTCCCGCTGATTTAAACGCCTATCTTTATTTTTTCATTATTTTACGTATAAAATCGAGCGATGACTCTGAGGCTTTATCGATTTATCATTTTCTCCTTGTTTCTTCGTTGTTCCCACGACCGTAGGATTTCAGGTCGGGTACAACACCTGGTAGGCTACTTCAATGCCAATAAAGTAGCATTTTTCATAAATCTTTAGTCACAAAGTGAATTGATAGGTACTTTTTGTAGACAAATCACTACCAGAGAGAACTATATCATCAACATATACAATCATTATAACATCCCCCCATATTTTTTTTTCACAAAGACAAAGTGATCGGCTTGTGATTTGGAGAACCCAAATTTGATAAGAATCTAACTGAGCTTATCAAACCATGCCCCTTAGGCTTTGTTTAGACCATAGATTGCACTTTTCTATTTACACTTTGAACTCCCTTGAGTAATAAAACCAACAGGTTTCTCCCTGTAGACTTCCTCATGAAGATCACTATACATGCTAGCATTCTTGACATCTAGCTGAAAAAGGGGCCAATCAAGATTAAGAACAATTGAAATGAGCACACATACAAAGTCGAGGCATGCCACGGGGAGACTGTTTCAGAGTAATCAATTTCATAAGATTGAGTGTAGCCTTTTTCCACAAGGCGATCCTTAAGATTCTTAATAATACCATCAAGATGGTATTTGCTAGAAAATATCTATCTACAACCAACACGAGAGCAGTCAAAAGGGGGGCGGTCAACAAGATCCCATGCGTGACATTCTTGAAGTGTAGAAATTTCACCATCCATGGTTGCCTCTAGCCAAGATGGGCTAGAGCCTCATCAATACCGGACTCAAATTGTCTTAGGAACATTTCTTGATTTTTTTCCCACTTCTGTTGTTGCAACTTGTGAGTTGTTGGAGTCAAACGAGGTTAATCATCTAGAGTTTTGTAGAATAAAGAATGTTGCTGATGAAATTTTGCAAATGTATAACATCAAGGATCTTTCTCCTATTATCCATGCACTACTGGATCCCACTTGGATGGAAAAGGGATCGACCAGAATTACTAATGCATGCTTGTCCATTTTCTTAATTTAATAATAAGTTGTCAGCTTTACAAATTTGCTTTTTTTATGCTTTATAGATTTAGCTTATTTTGTGCTTATCCGATGCTGGTATACGATATACATTTTCAAGTTTCCTGATTCCTCATATATTCTAATCCATGTTGGAGACACTTTAATACTTGAGAAATTATGATGCTAATCTTTACATCATTTAGATGATGAATATATCACTTGTCATGTTTTTATTTGAGGTTTGATGATTATTATGATGCTTGAGGCAACACATGTATTGTTTTTGTCATAAATAGCTTATATTTGGCACAAGGTTGTCATGGGTCTTGATTACTGGTTGATGGTTTCAATTGCTAGGGCTTTTGGACCAAGGTGCTAACCAATAACTATCTTGATCTTAATATCTGTGACAAACCACATATCACATCCGCTTTTCACATCCACCTTCTTATCACTAAGGCATGAGTTAGTGGGAGAATCAGACATGCACTGGTTTAAGAACTGAAGCTATGATGAATGACACTCATCAGAATTTTAGGGGATTGAATGATCGGTCAGATATAGGAAACTGCCTAAGTCATAGACTGCCCTTGCCCTGGTGAAATAATTATTCTCAATTTTTTCCTCACTGATTCAACTTTAGAAGGAAGAGACATCACACACGCTTTCCAACCTCCATAAGGTTTGTTAGAACATCTTTTACGAGTCCAACCTTTTTGGCCTTTGTGACAAAAAATGGGGATCAGACTTGGCTTAAGCCTGCGGTTCTCACTCTGATCTCAAACCTTGCCTTGAGAGGGGTAAACTATTGACACCCCACTTTTTTTCACTCACCAGAATATCATGCTTAAATTGTTAATTCTCTAGCTAATTACAGAGTTCATCACAATTTCCACATTCTATCCTTTTTCCACATTTTTCACATCTTCCCACATTTTTAATAGCCTATTTGATCCATCGATTTTCACCCACGTTAACCCAGTTTGAGACTTTCTGCCAAGAAACCTTCTTTTAGACTGAAAGTGCAATTATTCTTTAATCCTGCCTTAAATGAACTATTTATCACAAATTACCTAATTGAATTGTCCAGAATTAAATATTTACCTTTCCCAACTGTCTTTCCTTAAAAATTTGAGAGAGAACTCCGATTTATCTTTCTGTGTGCAATTGTCCTTCAATTATGCCTTAAATAGGCTTATTCTTCACAAATTGCCCAATTGAATTATCTGAAAATAAATATTTCCTTTTTTCCAACCGTGTTTCTAGAAAAAATTCGAGAGAACTCAGACTTATCTTTCCATGCAAGTTTTCGACAATTTTCTCTAGGCAATCCCTAAAATATCCATAAATTGGGAAAATCAACTTTATCATGCCCAGACCACTGGGCAAATCACAAAAATCCTCCGGTGACACATAGCGAATTGTCTCGATCCGCCGGCCAAACCTCACGTGCATCGATGTGATCCGCCACCTCTCCAGAATATTCCATTTGGAAATCTCGAACCCTAAGATCTACCTACAAATAGACCCTCATACCCAACGTATTCTAGGCCTCTCGTCTCTCTGGAGTCTACCTCCCCCTTTTATTTTCTATATGTGATCAAAGGATCCTTCCTCTGACACCAACTGCTCTGCTAACGCTGATAGGCTGCGCAACAATAATTGCTGCTTTTTTCTGTTATATCCATATCAGTAATTGCTGCTTGTTCTGATATGTTCATATCAGTTTTATATATGCACACTCTTTCTCAAAGATTTGATCTTGTTCTACTGAATCTATCTCTCTTGCCTCTCTCTCTTCTTACGCATCGGTCCTCAGGCGATTGGGACCCCAACACACCTAAAAATTAGGACCTTTAGGGCTTTAATGGGAATGTCACATACATCTCCAGCCCCAAAAGGTCTGCCAACAATAAAAATTACCTTTTATCATTTTATCGCCGTTTTTGTGAACAACAACCTCGATCACCGTTATTTTTATCTGAAATGACTAAAAAGGTTCCAATACTGTTATCGCGCGAGATGGGGGTGCTAATACTTACCCACTCGTAACAGGATCGTCGAATCCGATCTGTGCACTATCTATCTTATCCGCCTAAGGGTGGAGTCAAAATCGGGTTTTTCTTACCCACTCGTAACAGGATCGTCGAATCCGATCTGTGCACTATCTATCTTATCCGCCTAAGGGTGGAGTCAAAATCGGGTTTTATATGTTCTCCCGCTGATTTAAACGCCTATCTTCGTTTTTCCTTGTTTTACGTATAAAATCGGGTCGCCACTCTGAGATTTATCGATTTTCTTCATTGTTCCTACGACTGTAGGATCCATTTGATTTTTCGGGTCGGCTACAACACATGGTAGGCTACTTCAATGCCAATAAAGTAGCATTTTTTCATAGATCTTTAGTCACAAAGTGACTTGATAGGTACTTTTTGCAGATAAATCACTACCAGAGAGAACTATATCATCAACATATACAATCATAAGAACATTCCCCCCATATATTTTTCCCAAAGATAGAGTGATGGGCTTGTGATTTGGAGAACCCAAATTTGACAAGAATCTAACTGAGCTTATCAAACCATGCCCCTTAGGCTTTGTTTTAGACCATAGATTGCACTTTTCTGTTTACACTTTGAACTCCCCTGAGCAACAAAACCAGCAGGTTGCTCCATGTAGACCTCCTCATGAAGATCACCATACAAGCTAGCATTCTTGACATCTAGCTGAAAAAGGGGTCAATCAAGAATAAGAACAACTTAAAATGAGCACACAAGAGTTGAGGCGTGCAACAACGAGAATGTTTGAGATTAATCAATTTCATAAGATTGAGTGTAGCTTTTTGCCACAAGGCGATCCTTAAGACGCTTAATAATACCATCAAGATGGTATTTAATAGAAAACACCTATCTACAATCAACACGAGAGTAGTCAGAAGGGGGTGGTCAACAAGATCCCATGCGTGACATTCTTGAAGAGTAGAAATTTCATCATCCATGGTCGCCTCCAGCCAGGATGAGCTAGAGCCTCATCAATAGATTTTGGAACCAAATTTCTTGACAGAGAACTTATAAAGGCTGAAAATACCATACTCAAATTGTCTTAGGTGTAGTACTAGGCAATATAATGAGTAGTACACCTCTTAGGCTTGCACAAGGCTATTGGCTTGTCCAACTCAAAAGGATCAAAAGCAAGAGTGGAGATTGTATTACCTTCATAGTGTAGAGAATCTGCACTAGGATTAGAAGAGTTGGGAGGGGCAGAAGTCGTAGCAGGTTCAAGTTTCCAGAGCTGAGATACTTGTAGAGGTTTGGAAAGGGTAGGAGGAGGAGAGGATACCATGGGAAGAGAAATTTCACCAATCAAAGAGACAAGCTCTGGTCTAAAAGAGTGACCTTGAGCAGAGAAGAAAGGGGTTTTCTCAAAGAAAACATCTTGAACACCAACAAGTACTCTTTGGTTAACAAGATCAAGACATTTGTAGCCTTTCTGACCACGACAATATCCAAGAAAGATGTATTTTCTGGAGCGGGGCGTAAATTTGTCACACACAGGTTTTACATTTTTCACAAAAAATGCAATAAAAAACACGAGGTGGCAGGGAAAAAAGGTGAATCTAGATACAAATTTTGATATGGAATTTTATTATGGAGCTCAGGAGAAGGCATGCAATTAATTAGAAATGTCATAAAACAAAAGAAGGCTAATCGATATATTTGATAAGAGGAATCCCTCTCCTTTTTATAGGAGAAGGGGGAAGCGTACAAACTTTAAACTAAACCCTAATGTGCCAAGACACACTTATGCCCATGTTACATTATATATTTCCTGTTTTACATAGCCTGTTATTTGTTTTGTTATTTCTCTTTTATATATGGACCTCTCTGTAATTCTTTCAGTATTATATATATGAGGGTGCACACATTGTGCAACCCTAAGCTCTCCAAATCTCATTGTATTTCACATGGTATCAGAGCAGGACGATCCACCTTAAACCTAATCCCTATCTCCACCAACCCTAGCCGCCACCACACTACGAAATCTCCTTTTTTTGCTGCTACAGTACTACTACAGTACTGCTACAGTACCGCCGCCGCTACCGATCGCCGTCCACCCCTCCGCAACCCTCCATCCACCTCTAATTCCCTAATAACCTCCATCTTTGTGGCCTAATCCACCATAGGACCCTTCGTCTAGCTCCGTTTCTCTTTCCGAAATCTCCGAACAGCCTCAGTAACTTTCCAGTTTTGGCACGTTGACGGCGTAACGGGCTTCATCCTCTCTGTCTGCCTGCGCCTCATGGTGGAGTGATTGATCCTCCATGTTGGCGTAGGTTTTTTCTCTTCATCTGCTGCCCCTACGTGGGTTTTTTTTAAGATCCATGCGTGGATCTTCTACCTTCTACTACTAGTCCATGTGTTGGACTTCTGCCTCTGACTGCTGACTACTCCTGCCTGTGCCTGCCTTCCTGCCTGTTCTCATGGCGTCTTCTGGAGATGACTTCTGGAGAGACTCGCGCCGTCAAATTACCACTATTAAACTTGACGGGCGCAATTACCAGCTTTGGGTGTGCTCCTTTGTGATATATGCCAAATCACAAGGGAAGTACTCTCATCTGATTCGCACTGGTCCGCCTCAGCCTGCAGCGAACGCGGATGAAAAAGACGTCAAAACTTTTGATGATTGGGTCTGTGAAGACTCGACTGTGATGACATGGATTCTCAACAGTGCCGTTGAGAAGATCAGTGTTACTTTACTTAGGCTTCCTAAGGCGAAGCAGATGTGGGATCAGCTCGCCAGTACCTACTCTCACAGTCAGAATCCCAAGAAGGTCTTCGACATGACCAAGCAACTAGGGCGACTCCAATTCACGGGATCTGACATCTCCGACTACTTCTCCACCTTTACCGGCCTGTGGGGTGAGTTGGAGACTTACTATCCACTGTCTACTGATCTGGCGACTATGCAGAAACAGCCGACAGAACTACAGCTGATACAGTTTCTGAGTGGCTTGCCAGAATCCTATGCTGGCGTTGTGGATCAGATCTTGGCGAGTGATCCGCTCCCTACTTTGCAGAGTGCCTACCAGCGTCTCCAGCGCCTTTCTTCATCGACACCGTCTCCTGAGACTAGAGAGTCTACTACCCTAGCTGCTTGGCCGGGCGTGGCCGTGGCCGTTCCACTGATGGCCGTCCTCCCCTGGGTGCAGGACGGGGACGTGGACCTGGTGCTGGATGAGGAGCCCCTACTGCTGCCTCACCTCCTGCTGCTGCGCGTCCTCAGCAAGGACAACGTGTGTGTACCTTCTGTGGCCGGTCTAACCATATTGAAGAAAAGTGCTGGGAAAAGTATGGTAAACCGGCTTGGGCCAATGTTGCTGCAGATTCATCGTCTACTGCTTCTGAGGCTGTTACTCCGACGCCTGAGCCAGCGACTGCGGGAGCGACCGCAGACTACATTCGTGCTGAGGTGGAACGCCTCCTTCTTGAGCGTGCTGGCTCTTCGACTGCTGCTTCTATTAGTGGAGCACATGCTGCATACTCTGGTTATGATACTGCATTCCTGAGTTCCTCCTCACCTTCTACTTCTGGTAATACCAAATGGGTGATAGATTCTGGTGCCTCTGCAGATATATCTGGCAATAGATCTCTGTTTAAAACTCTATCTAAACCTGTCCGTAACTCTTCTGTTATGCTTGCTGATGGCTCAAAGTCTTCGGTTTTTGGAGTCGGTGATATTGTTTCTCAGTTTTGGCTCAAGTCTGCCTTATATGTGCCTAGATTTCCTCTGAACTTATTATCAGTCAGCAAAATTTTACGAAGTTTGAACTGTAGCCTGACTTTTGTTCCTGGTTCATGTGTTTTTCAGGACCTTCGCACGAGGATGAAGATTGGTGGGGGGGTATGAAGGTGCTGATGGACCAGTTACCGCGATCAGAGAAAGCTACTGTGGTATCTGCTTTATCGGCTTCTGTTTCTACACTGCAGTGGCACTACAGGCTGGGACATCCATCGTCAGAGAAGCTGCGTCATTTAGTTTCTGATATTGGCAGTTGTAATTTTCAGTGTGAATCTTGTCAGCTGGGAAAACAGACTCGTACTGTGTATCCTAGACGTAGTACTGTGAGCAGTAAAAACATTTTTGATTTAGTTCACTCTGATGTATGGGGTCCATGCCATGTACCGAGTTTGTTTGGTTACAAATATTTCATTCTATTTATTGATGACTTTTCTAGGACTACTTGGTTGTTTCTATTAAAAAGTAGGTCCGAAGTGCTGTCTACTATCAAATACTTTTTTGCTGAAATAAAAACGCAGTTTGGTTTGCCTGTTAAAGTTTTCCGCACCGATAATGCTTTAGAGTTTGTTAAGCAAGAAGTGGCGGTTTTCTGTAAATCTGTTGGTACGCTCCACCAGACTTCATGTGCCTATACCCCACAACAAAATGGTGTCGCTGAGCAGAAAAATAGACACTTATTAGAAGTTACCAGGACTATCATGATGCAATCTCATGTAACCCGCTCCTATTGGCCTGAGGCTATTTTGATTGTGTGTTTTCTGTTTAATAGGATGCCATCGTTTGTTATTGGAAAAAGATTCCTATACAGGTTCTGCAACCTGAGACTTCTTTGTTTGCTGTGCCTCCTAGAATTTTTGGGTGTACCTGCTTTGTCAGATTACTTGGACCTGCTTCTGATAAATTGTCTCCTCGAGCTGCTAAATGCATTTTTCTGGGCTATTCTAGAACTAAGAAGGGTTACTTGTGTTATAATCCTAGTACAAGGAAATGGTTTACTAGTAGTGATGTTGTCTTTTTTGAAGATACACCGTATTATTCTTCAGCAGGAGATAGTTCGCAGACAGACATTCTTGCCTCTCCTTTGCCTATTATTTCTGACTGTGTGCCTGACAGTACTGACACTGTGACTACTGAAACTCAAGATCCTCTTCTTATTGTTTATCAGCGCAGGAATAGAGCACCTTCTACGCAAGTACCCCCCCCCCCCCCCCCCCCCCAAGGCAACCAATCTTCTCCTCCAGAAGGTTCTGCTGCACCTGAGGTACACTCTGACATACCTATTGCACTCAGAAAGGGTACTCGTTCCTGCACTTCTCATAGCATTGCTCAGTTTGTATCTACTGCTCATCTGAATACTCATTCTAGCAATTTTGTATATGCTTTATCTGCTGTGGCTGTACCTAAGAATGTTCAGGAGGCATTGGAAAGTACTGCTTGGACATCTGCTATGAAAGAAGAAATGATTGCTCTTACTGACAGAGACACTTGGGAGCTGGTGGATCCACCTCCTCAGTGTAAGCCTGTGGGCTGCAAGTGGGTATATGCCGTAAAATATCAACCTGATGGTACGGTTGAGAGGTTGAAAGCACGGTTAGTTGCAAAGGGGTATACTCAGACATATGGCATTGATTACTTTGAGACTTTTTCTCCTGTTGCTCGCCTTAACTCTGTCAGGATTCTCCTATCTGTTGCTGTGAATCTGAACTGGCCTCTTCTGCAGCTTGATGTGAAAAATGTTTTTCTGTATGGTGACTTGCAGGAAGAAGTGTATATGGAGCAACCTCCTGGGTTTGTTGCTCAGGGGGAGTCTCACAAAGTATGTAGGCTTAAGAAGTCTATCTATGGGCTCAAGCAGAGTCCTCGTGCCTGGTTTGATAAGTTGAGCATGATCATGATTGATTTTGGTTTTCTGAGGTCACAGGTTGACCACTCTGTGTTCACAAAAAAGACTTTAGCAGGTATTACTGTTCTGATTGTATATGTTGATGACATTATTATTTCTGGCAGCAACTCTCTTGGTATTCAGGCTACCAAAGATTATCTGGGCAAGCACTTTGCTACAAAATATTTGGGCAGACTTCGGTATTTTCTTGGCATAGAGGTCTCTAGAACCTGTAATGCCCTGGTGCTTTCTCAGAGAAAGTATGTTCTTGATATTCTGCAGGAGACTGGTATGCTTGGAGCAAGACCTGCGGATACTCCTCTTGATCCCAATGTGAATTGGGATGATGATTCCTCTTCTGTGTTTGCTGATCATAAAAAATTCAGGAGGTTGATTGGTAAATTGATTTATGTAACTGTTACTCGTCCTGATATTTCTATTGCAGTGGGTCTTCTTAGCAGGTACCTTGACAAACCCAAACAGTGTCATTGGGATGCTGTATGTCAAGTCTTGAGATACTTAAAAAAGTCGCCTGGCAAGGGACTTCATTATAAAAAGAATGGGCACTGTGTTCTTGAAGGGTATTCTGATTCTGATTATGCAGGCAACAAAGTTGATAGAAAATCTACCTCCGGTTACTGTACTTTTTTAGGAGGCAATCTTGTTACTTGGAGGAGCAAGAAACAGAATGTCGTTGCCAGATCTAGTGCTGAAGCTGAGTACAGGGCCATGGCCCATACTGCCTGTGAGTTACTGTGGGTACGTTCTCTCCTGAAAGAGTTTGGGATTGAGTCTTCTTCGGCCATTCCTATGCACTGTGATAACAGAGCTGCCATCTTCATTGCAAATAATCCTGTCTATCATGAGCGCACCAAACACATTGAAGTTAACTGCCACTTCATCAGAGAATCTATTCTTGCTGGCAAGATATGCACTCCATTCACGAGATCAGAAGATCAAGTTGCTGATATCTTCACGAAGCTATTGGCGAAGAAACAGTTCTTCACACTGATGGACAAGTTGGGCATGATTGACATCTATGCTCCAACTTGAGGGGGAGTGTTACATTATATATTTCCTGTTTTACATAGCCTGTTATTTGTTTTGTTATTTCTCTTTTATATATGGACCTCTCTGTAATTCTTTCAGTATTATATATATGAGGGTGCACACATTGTGCAACCCTAAGCTCTCCAAATCTCATTGTATTTCACAACCCATATACAAATAGACTCAAATAACTTAATTAACTAAATTAACCAGACTCTCTAATACCCCCCCTCAAGTAGATAAGAGGAATCCCCCTCCTTTATATAGGAGAAGGGGGAAGCGTACAAACTTTAAAGTAAACCCTAATGAACCAAGACACACTTGGGCTCATATGCAAATAGACTCAAATAACTTAATTAACTAAATTAAACAGACTCTCTAATAGAAAGCAAGCTGTTAACAAGGCAGCGGCCCGGAAACATTCAGGAGCACGAGAATAACACATAATAGTAAGGCTAATATCAAGTGAATGCCTGTTTATCTTTCCCGTAGTGCGATTTTGTTGAGGGGTAAAAGGGCAAGAAGTCTGATGCGAAGTACCCATATCAGAGCAAAAGTGGTTTAGATTCTGTTGAACGTATTCTAGTGCTTTGTCAGTGCGTAAGACTTTTATGGTTTTTGAAAATTGAGTTTTAGTTTCATTAAAGAAGCATTTCACAAAGATAAAACAACATATCTATCTTTCAAAAGATACAAACACATGGTTCTATCAATAAAGCTGATAAATTATTGAAAACCACATTTAGTTGAGACTTTGCAGGGACACCACACTATGGAGTGTACAATATCAAATGGTTCTGAACTACTGATGGAATGCTTGTTAGGAAAGGTGGAAGGGGTTTGTTTGCCAAGTTGACATGAGTGGCACTCAAAGGAACTAACAAACTCGGGAAAAATGTGACAAAGTTTGCTGACAGAGGGATGTCCCAGCCATAGATCCCACTGAAATGATGACATAGAAAAGGATAAGCCCGTGTTGTAGTAGTGCGGTAGTGTATTGAGGTAGTACATGCCAAGAAATCCTTCATGCCCCCCATTACTCTTCATCCTTGTGCGTAGATCCTTTAACACACATTGAAAGGGCACGAGGGTAATCACACAATGTAATTTGTGTACACGCTTGCTCACATAACTAAATTGACTTGAAATTTAGGAGCATATAAAACTGAGGATAAGGATAAACTAGTAGGTTTAGCGGTCCCCATGCTAGTAATTGGAGATTGGGGTCCATATACCAGAAGGATGGGGGGGAAGGATTTCTGTTTGGTAATGTTTGTTGATAAATCATCGTCACCAATATTTAGAAATGTAGAACCATACAATCCACTTGCTTTTATTACCATTAGGCAATGGAGTAGACAGGAAGGCAGACTCAGTTGGGGTAAAAGTAGTGGTAGCTGTGGCACTGGTAAATCTGTCCAGATTGGCCTTGGGATAACAAAACATGACTTCCAGGAGCAGTAGACAAGGTTTCATCAATGGGCTCATCGTTAGTCTTGGAAACTTGGTTAGCCCAAGTTTGTTTGCCATGTTTAAACCAACATTTTTCCTCCACATGATTGGTACGTTTGTAGTAGGAATAATAATGACGACCAGTGGGCTGGCCTCTGCCACACCCAAGACCTCCATTAAAACAACCACGACCTCAAAAAGTACCACAAACACGACCATTGCTAGTAGGAAGAGTGGATTTGGATGGAGCCACAACGGTTGACGAGGTAACCTGATCAACTATCAGAAGGGGATTCCTCCCTAGAATTTGATTATCCAAACCAAAAATTGATTTAGGGAGACAACATAGGAACTGAACAGGTTGAAGTTCTTGTCATTGTTTTTGTAAGGTTTAAGATCGGTAGTTAGAGGGTGATGTTCCTCAATATCCCCACAAAGGGATGTGAAGGAGGCATAATGATCTTCCAAGTCAACACATGAAATAATTTTAGTTTTGTTAAGCTCAGATACACTTCATAAACCTGCTTAGGGTTTTCCTAATGGGCATGAACAGTAGCCAGATGTTCCAACTTTTAATGAGGTTCGACACTAAGCATCCAACTTTTACTGAGGAAATCATCCTTTTTCCATGTTGCTTATGCAGTTTTGACTGTGGCATCAGCCTTAGGGTTCGGCATGGCAGGAGAAGCATCAAACAGATGAGAAGCCTTATCCTGAGAATATGCATAGATTTCAAGGGACTTATGCCAAGTGGCTTAGGTTTTCCCTAACAGTCAAACAGAGATTACTTGGTGATGCGAAGTCTCAAGTGACGAAGTCATCTTGCAGTAGCCAGAAAATCATTTTAGAAGTCTTTGTTCCATTTTCTTAACGTTACTTAAACCTAGTTTTACAAGATTTTATTATCCGGATTTAGTTTGTTAAAACATGCATAGCATTGGTATAGAAAAAAAGCCCCATAGCATGGGAGGCGAACAAAAGGATGGCAAGTAGACGTCACAATGTGATTAGATAGACATTTGATATCGGGGGGGGGGGTAAACCTAGGTGGAAAACAAATACCCTTTGGTAGAGAGAGGGATTTAGAAAAAGGTTATTTTGTGTCTACATTTCAACATAGAGGG
The DNA here is from genome assembly GCA_963693085.1 of Alisma plantago-aquatica. Lineage (NCBI taxonomy): Eukaryota > Viridiplantae > Streptophyta > Magnoliopsida > Alismatales > Alismataceae > Alisma > Alisma plantago-aquatica. The sequence goes on from OY856411.1 coordinate 1,458,089,932, forward strand.
ATGTCGGCAAGGAGGATTATGGAAATAACTTTATGATTAATTAGAAGGTGGATGCACACAGGCTAGAGTATTGTAGAGTCAGTATGGAAGTTGTTTGTGCCTAGTTGATTTATTTCCTCTTTCAAAATTATGATAAAGGAACTAGATATATTTATATTTATTACATTAGCGTAAGTTGAGGCAGATTTTTTCCCGTTCTCTATTCTAAATTGTTGCTACTACCTGTCTGTCATGATTTTAGGAAGATCTCCTACATTGTCCTAATGACCTCTATATGCTGGCAGGTTGAAGAATGTAAGTTCATTTCATGCCGAATTGGAGAAATTATCTCCCTTGACGGTGAAACAGATCAGAAAATTAGTTCTTTTGAACCTATACCTAAAGACTTTTTTGTTGATATGGAATCATCTTGGAGAGCTCGCGTAAAAAGGATTCATGTGGAGGAAGCTTTCAATGAAGTTGAACAAGCTGCTACTGCTTTGCACGACGCTGTTGGTTTTTAATGTTTTCTCATTAAATTACTCAAATCATGTTATCTGTACTTCAAATAGCAATGCTTATACTGTCATCATCATCTTAATTGTCATCGTCAGCTTAAATCTTTGTAAAATTTATGCTGTCACACCCAGGATTAACGTGATCATTCACTCCCCAGAGGAAGGACACAAAATTTTCTTTCTTTCTTTCTTTCTTGATATTTTGAGTGGGTGAGGGGTCACATAGTAGATGATAGTTAATGACAGGTTTCACAGATCAGCCATCCATCATTGTCCCACATGCACATTGTATCATGTTCCTGCCACCTTAATTCATATGCACAGGCTGTAGTGCGCAACTGCACACAATCAATCAATACAGCCTTAGCAGGTCTTGGAGGGAACATCACCATATCTAACAAATCAAGCACTATCACTGCTGGCCTGATGCAATTTCAAGTTATCGTGATGAAAGGATGGACAATGTCATAGTTGGTTGGTATGACAACCTTGGCTCTATTTAATTGCCTTTTTTCTACATTGTGCTTCATACTGTTGGTGTGCATGGGCCATCACACGTTAAGCATCTCCAAATGCCAATGGTAATCAAGTCTGGTTGATGCATGCTGAAGCAATAACTTAAATCGCACAAGGGAGCACACCATGGTTCATAGTGAGTAAATGCTACATAGACACATTATATCATCTCAAAAGGACAAAGTTCTACTTTACTGCGCTAAAGAGCTTTTCTAAATTCATGACAAGAGTAAGCACCTAGCACAGTCCTCCAAAGTTCCTCTCATAGGATGGATACACCCACTCTTAAAGTCAAGCTGTGGGTCACACGTGTATATGACAGTAGAAAGTGAAAGAGGTCAACTTATAATGCCAGTTCATGGTCCTAGGACTTGTGAGGGTGCACCATTTGTAAGATGAAGTCTAGATAATCAAAGCCTAAGAAAATTTAAGTATTTTTGGTTCCTTGAAGTATTTTGCAGTGATATCTCGATTCCATTAGTTTTACTGATTATCGAAGACTAGGAAAGTTCTAGAGAATTTATTTAGTACGAAAAACTTTTAAGTAGTATATTTGCATTTTAGCTTCCACTTAAACCCTGAGCTAATTATGCTAAAAGCTCCTAGTTGTGAAAATTTAGATACTATATTTCTAAGCTCCTAAATCCTAATACATCTGTTATCATCTAATCCAGGGAAAAGAAGGATTAGATGATTGCTGCCCTTCAATCTCTGCTAGACAACTGCCAGAGCACGCACCACCGACTTCCCATATATAGAGATAGTAGAGGAATGAAGCTCAACCTATGGAATGAGTCACAACACACCATTCCAAACCAAACCAAAAGAAGCATCCAGTATCATGGCCGATGGATGTAGATGAAGAGTGCCTCATATGGATGTCAACCCTTATAGGAGGAAGAGAAGGCACTCGCCCTCGAACTCTAACAGAGGCTCGCTAAATCTAATGAAAAAGACATAAGGGAAATAAGGGTTAGGTATATACCTCGATTATGTTACACCAACACACCCCCTTAAATAGAAAAATGACAGATAGAAACTTGATGGATGTTTCTCTTGTGTGCACATGAGATGTAAATATCCTTCTTGACATGATCAAATCTTGAAAAAAGTGAGATCCGTCTCGATGCGTCGGTTGCTTTCATGGAAGATGGATTATTTTCTATACGAAAAGTAACCTAATTGTCACATTTCAGGATTACTAGAGAGTGTGCTAGAATTATCAATTGATTTAGTTTAGACTGAAGTCACTGAACCCACTATATGGCACATGTATGAGCCATTGCACACTATTCTATCACTGTGTTTGATCGTGGTAGAATATTTTCCTTCTTGCTTTTTCAAGAAATTATGTGAAATCCAGGAGTAGAATTGTCCAGTTGGCGTTAGTATCTCTAGTTAGGTGAAGAGTCTTACCTATTAAATTTGTTTATAGGACATCCATTAACATGGGCTCCCTTCGATATCAGAGAATCCTTTATACTGCACGCCAGTGCATTTTCTTATGATTAGTCATGAATTCCCTGACTTCACTGAGTACATGTGAGACATTGTGATAGAAAGATAGACGAGCTTCCCAACTATCGATGTTGTTCAGAGTCACTATAGCCTTCATCCTCTCCAATTCCAATTCAATGTAATATTTTAGGGGTGTAGAGATGGATTTGGTTGATGCCATCTAGCCTCTTTGAGAAGACCCAATACCTATATCTTATAGGACAGGCTAATGCCACTTTTTATATAAAACATCAATCTTGAAGAGAATCTTAGGATGCTAAGGTTTTTAGTATTAATATTCGACTGAAGAGTTTGTTTCTAATCAGATTTTCAAGGAGACTTGGAGGTCATTTCCTATGATGACAATATCATCCACATACAACAAAACTACCGACCATTTTGTGTATGGGTGTAGAGAAGAAAATGGTCATCGCTTCTGGTGAACCAAAGCTATTCTAGAAAAATACTTATCTTGTAAACTTGGCTCGTGATGATCTGACACTTCCGTTCAATCAAAAACTTTGGAGGTTGCTTCTTGTAGACCTCTTCAAAAATGTCATCATGTAAGGAAGCTTTCTTGAATCAAGATAAGAGCATTGTCACTCAAAGTGTGCAACTAGAGAGATTATACATTTATATCTTTTATATATATTCTTAGTGGTGCCTTACAAGTATTTGTGTTTTGGCTATTCTTTTCTGTCTTAGTTTAGTCATAACTTGTTAATGGGGGCTTACACATTCACACTTTCCCTATAAACAAATGGGATTACCATTAATACAATTATCTTTTCCTGCTTAACTATTTGGTATCAGAGTGGGATATCTAGCGGCTTCCATCCTTCCCTAACCATTTTTGCCACCTCTCTTCATCTTTTCACCAACCAATACCGCCATCTTCTTCCTCCAGATTTATAGTTGCGTCATCACCTCTCTTTCTACCAACCGCCATTGCAATATCTCTCTCTATCTCTGGGCCTATGATGTTCCCAACAAGATATGCCTTGAAGGTTGTGATTTGGGATGCTGTGCGACACCTTTTATCTTTAATATCATGGTCATCTACTTTATGGCATCTACTATATGGTTATTTGCGTCGAGTGGGGTCATTATTGATCTCCTTTGGATGATTCCCTTCTTTGGATCCCTAGTTGGTCTTTCATAGCTATTCTTGATGATATGCTACTTCATGGCATGTATCTCATTAACATATTGTCTATTAGTATTGTGTAATTCCCCAAATTGTATTATATTTACTTAATAGGTTATTTATTTCATATCAATATTGTACATTTGTAGTCCAAGAGAGGACACTCAAATTGTTAGATCGTTGGTTTGTTGCTAGGACGCCTCAAGTTAAAGCCCAGGCGATGACATGAATAGAAACGTCAAGTTTTGTTAAAAAGAAAAATATATTGTACATTTGTATTAAATTTAAATTACTAATACATCATTTGCCTTTCTCTTTGTTTTCTTTTTGAGTGTTGTCTTTAGAGAGGAATGTCTTTTAGTCAAGCGGCGCTGAGTGTGCTAGGGGTCAAGCCGCAATGACAAATGTTGATTTTGCATGGAGTCACTACAATTTCTTTTCCTAAGGCTAGGGGAAAGATTATTTGTCACAATTGTAAGAAAAAAATGGAGGGGAAATCACGAGATTCAAGCGTCACATTACATGTGGTAATAAAAACGTAGCAATGTGCCAGAATTGCTCTCGAAGTGCTAGGGATGATTTCAAAAAGCTGATGGGTGCAAAGAATGAAAAACTAAAAAAATTGAAGGACATTGAAAAGTCCTATAGATACACACTCTTTAGTGTAAGGCCCACATGTTCTTTTCTTGAGTCTAATGATGATAGCTATATTCACGAGGGTGTGATACAGTGTACTCATGTCGTATATATAGGCGGGCTCATAGAGAATCTCACAAGAGTGGGATAGTTATTAGGGACGACCGGACGAGGCAACTTGACTAACGAGGAGATATGTGCCATTTAATGTGGGTGGAGGCTGCACATATATTCTTGTTGTTGACCTAGATGATACGGAAGATCATCCTGCTCAACTTAAAAGAAAGAATGACACCATTGATAGACCTTTCCAATCTACTAGTGCCAAATTGAAGAATTACATGAGCCAGGGGTTAGGAAGCATGATGCAAGACAAAAAAACCCTAAAAACAATGTTAAGTGGCGCAAAAGAGAAGGTTGGGAAGACAACATGTATGTTCTTTGCTCACGGCTTATTGATACTTGTCACAATTGAACCCTATTTGCAACATATGGTAGGCGTGGTAAGGGAGTTTGGTAGGGACTTCCAAGGCCCCCACTGCATATGAATTAATGAACCAAGGGTTTTCCTTAATAGAAGATAGAGCTATAAGGATGGAGAAGACTAGATATAATTTTTGTCTGAATATGCTGTTGCACTCAAGTGTGGTGGGTGGACCAGTGGGAACATGAAGTAGATAATCAATTTTCTTGCGCATTCAATTTGATACACAAAAAAAGAAGGAACAAGTTAGGGGCAAAGATGTTGAGAGACTGGGTTCACATCCACTACAACATGCACTTGAGGGCTAGAGCCATATGAGATGCCAACTATAAGTGGATTTTTCTGCAGTCCACAATCCCAATGATACCGCATACACATTTAATATATCTGGGCATAGATGCATAGAAATAGTTGGTTTAAAAGATTCTTTAGAGGAATAGATGAACGGGATAGGTCCCATTCTTAGATAATTGACAGGGCTGTCCAGATCCATATGTTGACGAACAATTAGAAGAAGCTTATGATATTAACCATGATGAGGAATAGATAAATCAAACCCCACCGAAAGACTTGAGTCTGAGGCCGAGCATGCAAATGTTGATATGGAAAATCAATAGAGCAGTGCAGGAAGAGTTGGTTAGCACATATTCTTCTTCTTCAAAAACTACATTTACGTCCAATTCCAAGTCTTAACTCTGATGATGGTGGCAGTGATGATAATGGAGGTTGTGAGCAATGTTTAGAATATTCTCAACCTGTTCGGCTGTTCCCCAGCATGATAGATACACTTATGTTTCTAGGACTGCACCTGCTCCGTAATAAAGACTATGCCTGATGGTTAAGAAAACATTTCGAATGAAGAAAACCTAAGTTAGGAAAGGCTATAATAGTGCACCACCACCTAAGGCTACAACTACGTGCTCCACATAACATAATACTACATTGATTATCATTTTGCTATAGCTGAATCAATGAGGGCAAGCATTTCCGATTCTTAACAATCATTTGATGATCAATTGTTTGGGCGAAGACAACCATACTCATCCTATGATGCATATTCTAGATATGATTATCAACTACCATCACAACCACATGGTCAAGTGGCAGAACATTTTGTATATTCATATAGTGCAAATATTTTAGGCTCGCATGGAACATATCCGTACAACTTTCTTTTTTATTGTGATGATGGGGGGGGGGCAAACATGGAGTGGTGCTTCAGTTTTTCCTATTTCTCATGTTCGAAGACATGTTCCTCTTCCTCTAGCTCATACATGGGTGGCACCTACTACTTCTCAACCTCCAACCCTTCCAGCTCCAAGCACGAAATACTATATATCAAAGATTTGGAACAATTTTATCTAAAAGATTGGGATTGTGCAATATGTTAATGATGACGTGTATGAACAACACCAAACATCATGCAATCAAGCTTACAAAAACTACATGTCATGGGCGCAATATGTCAACCATACCAACTCAATGCTGTATGGAGAGCCAACGTGACACTCAACATACAACTAATGTTAGTAAATTACTATGTCATTAAATTTTAAAACTTAATTCCTGCATCTTGTCATCAAATCCTTCATCAAAATACTCAAGGACACTTTCCTTACCTCCCACATGAAGGACCCCCCACATATCTAGTGTAGAATTTTATTACATAATTGCACCTGTAAATATTCATGATTTAATTTAGTCCTTTTGGCGTCGAAACATACATGACATCATCTATCAAAATTTTAGTTGCTACACCGGTAAATGCCTATTTCCACACCGTTGAAATGATGTCAGTATCGGATACCTCATTCCTTGCTTTAGATTGCAATAATAGTAACAATAATACATCACTCTTCCTTAGCACATAGGGGAACACATGAAACATGACACGATGAAGGGCCCTATCCCCAACATATTTGATATAAGGTATTTTTCTATAAATTTATATCTATATATGTGAAATGTTTATAAATTAACATTGAAATATCTATTAAACAATTCAATTTTCTTTGATTTACACATGTAGAAGAACCCCATCCAAATATCAATATATCATTTTATTGATAAAATAAGTATATTTAGTTAGTTTCCGAGATCATGTGTCGAAATTGTGTTGATAAGAGCGTCAAGACTTCTCTAAATTTTTATTTCTAAACCATTAGCAACGACATCCAAGTCAGATATTTTAAATTATGCATGGGATTAAGCATGTAGCATTTGCATCATGTAGCATTTGCATCAGAGATATACACGAGGAAATGCTACATATTTGTGAAGTAGCTCTGGTGTAACTCACCAACAATGACCACTATGACATGAAACACTGGTCAAGAATGCCAAAGCTCTGCATTGCCTACAGGGAGATGTTTTAGAAGAATGACTTCATAAAAGTTGTTGCAACTCAATACGAGAAATAGCTAGATTGTGAGAGCATCCAGATCCAAAAGCAAGCTCTCCATAAGTAGGACAACTTATCAACCCATGTCTGCTTCCTAGTTTTCCAATTTTTTTTCTTTAGTATCCTTGATAGTTCAATATGTGATTAGAAGAGAGATAATCTTTTATTTCTTCTCGCTGAGCGTGTCAAAGCAAGAAGTTTCTTATAAACACTTTTTTATTGAGATCTCTTTGGTCTTTACCAAGTCTAACTAAATAAGGTTCATGCTGACAATGTTTTCAGAACCAGACTAGTGGTCAGACCGTGATTGAACCATACTGGTTTGATCATGGTTTGACCAAAGTGAGTGAATCGGTTTTGAATGGATATGATGTTAGCATGACATCATCCAAATAAGGAACCGAGAAAAATTAGACTAGTCCCATGGTAACAATGGTAATATCAGTCAAACTGATCAAATCAGTTGATTGAACATATATTACATACTTCCTAAACACACACGTAATTGTTTGTATATACATAAACACACACACACAAACATATATATATATATATATATATATATATAATATATGTATGTATGTACACACACACACACACATATATATATATATATATATATATATATATATATATATATATATATATGTATGTACACACACACACACACACACACACACATATATATATATATATATATATATATATATATATATATATATACCATTGATCTTCATTGTCATACTATAATTAGGAAGCATAAAATTTTGAACCCATTTGGATGATTGTAAGTCACTCATCTGAGGGCAGTAAAATCGACGCACGAAACTAATTTGAAATGTATTATTTTTGTTATCTTTATAACATGACCTATAAATGTCCAAATGGGTTCAAATTTTATATATGAGCTATTCACAAGATGTTTAAGAAGATCAACAGATTAGATTTTAGAAAAAAATATTGCATCATGGAAAACTACTTGAGTGTATTCTGCTCCAAATACACGAGCGTATCCTAACCTGACTCTCTCTCTCAATATATATATATATATATATATATATATACGGAGTAATAAGTCTAAACAATATTGCCATCTAACCAAGAGGCCAGTTTGATTTATGTTGGTTCTTTATTTTGATGATGTCATGCTAGCATCATTTGACATTGGCAAGACATCATTAAAATTAAGAATCGGTAAAAATCAGACCAGTTCCGTGGTTACAATTGAAATATCGTGGATCCAGTTGACTCTGTGTGTGTGTATATACACACATACATAAACACACACACATATATGTATTATGTATATGTGTGTCTGCCTATGTATATATAGATATTATGTATTTGTACAAATATGTACACACCTCTATATACACACACAATATTCGTGGTAACCTAGGTTGTCAAGGCGGCTAGGTGGTAGGTTTCAGCCTATGGGCGCCTAGCCCGCCTAGGCGCCTAGGCTTTTTTGGGCCTTTTTTTTTGGTTTATTTTAAGTTACATATTTATTTATTTATACACATGATACTACATGCAATTTTGCAACTATTTGCTCATTAAATGTTGTCTTATGCCTAACTTCTATAGATAACTGTTGGGACGATTAGAGGAAGGAGAATTAAGAGGATGAATAATAACAGGAGGAAGATATGTAGGAACAGTAGGAGAAAAAAAACAGGAAAAAAGAAAGCAAAATGCTAATGACTTGTAGGAAGTCAGAAAATGAAATGAACAACAGCATTAGAGGAGATTTGAAGGAGGAAGAAGTTAGATAAACAAAAAGAATCAGCTGTAAAGGGAGTTGTTGGAGGAGACCGGGGGACGAAGAAGAGATAAAGAAAATTTAACACATACATGCAACAACACTAGCTGTTGGAGATGTAGGAGCAAGAATAAGTCAGAAAAAATAGAAGAAAACATGCAAACAAAAGTAGTACCGTAGTGTAGTAGATGATGAAGAAGGAGATGTTGTACGAGTGTGGAATTCTGAAATAAGTAACATAGAGATAGCAGTAAGAGGGAACACAGGAGGAAGTCACAAAAAATTAAGAAGCAGCAGTAGCAGGAACAGGAAGTACAGGAGCAATTGTCAGAAAAAGAAAAGAAAAGGAGCTAGAATAGGAGACACAAGAGGAAGTAAAAAAAGAATAGAGAAACAATAGTATAAGGAGTGACCTGTTTGCAGCAGTTGCAGCACAATCGCCTAGGTTGTCCACCTTGACTGCCTAGGCGACCGTCTAACCCACCCAGTCCGCCTAGTTTGCCCAGCTGACCTATGATCTCTAGGCGCCTAGATTTGAGAGACATGTGGAGCGCCTAGGCGCGCGCCTTGATAACTATGATGGTAACAAGCACAAGCGTAGAAGTGTGGATATCTATGTTTATATAATGCCCATATTATATGATTTTAGAATATAAACTAGCGAATTAATAATTTTGTTATATAAATGTATGTGTTTAAATTTGTGTATGTTAGTGATGTATACATATTTATGTATGTATGCATACATACATGCATTTATTAGAGCTAGTTTAAAAATATTAAAATATATTTTTATGTTGTTAATACAATATGTATATATCTTCATGATAATTGCAAAATCAAAATTGACCAGTTTATCTTGTTTTTAAACAAATTCTAACTACTTATATTTTATGTATCACCATAATCAAATATTAGATGAATATATTATGTGTGTAGTTGGCTTCATATATTTAACATTATGGGTTGTTAATGGAATAGTCAAGTGCTTAAAATTGTTGTTAAACGATCTAGATTCAAGTCTCCTTGTTCCATGGTTCAAAATTTCGGTCAAAATCCCGAAGCTTGAAATTTTGGTTTCGACGGGTATCAGGCATAGAAATGCAACTGTCCAGAAATAGTAGGTAAAATTTCAAAATTTCGATAGAAATTTCGCAAACGGGGGTGAAATTTCGACAAAATACAGAAATTTCGTTAAAAAAAGGCTAGTTTGGGCATGCATTTTGCGAAACACAACCGAAATGGGTTCACAATTTCATAAATCAACGGCCCAAAGCTTGCTGTAGTTGGAGGGTTACTTCTTTGGTAATTTTTTGGATTCTCTTACTCTTGAAGGCTTGTTCTTTGGATCTAAGGTAAGTTTATCCCTTTCCTTCCCATCTACATCTATTTCTTTCACCTTTACCCCATCTTGATCAAAAGATTACTCCGAAATTGCAAGTTGCAAGTGATAGACTACAACTTAAACTTGAGGATTTATGAAATTATGCTATAAATTACATATAAATGCAATTAATTTACAAATCCAACTTCATATATATCCTATTTGTCAAGATAATGGATAAATTATTTTCAAACTGAGTTTTTTTAAATAATGGAAATTATGACTGTAAATCCCACTAATTATGAGTTCCACCCACAAGGGGGTCCTAGTGCTACATATAGAGATCATATGGTCACAAATGATGGGGGTAAACCATAGCCTTGCGTTAGAGATACGGTACAGGTCCCTCCAGGTCAAGGTATATATATAGGACATATACCACTTAATGAGGATGACCAATTAAAAGCGCTGAAGGAGTATTTTCCGACACATGGGATGATGCACTTTGTGGGAGATGAAGCATACAAAGAGCATGTACAAACATATAATACATGTTACAAAGATACCATGAGTTGGAATCAATATGTCAACAATATAAATGAGGTTGTTTGGACAACAACCACCAGGTGGAGCGTGGAGGTCATGGGCTTGATCAACCACCACGCCTCTCCTCAATTAGGTAATTTAGTACTTTCTTGTGTATTACAAATTTACAATAGATTGACTGATATTCAACGGTCTAAGCTGTAATTGATTGTTGTTGAATTTATTTTTGAGAATGAGATAATTCCTTATGTCACTGAATTTGGATG
>OY856411.1:1458111007-1458113507 GCA_963693085.1 Alisma plantago-aquatica
CCATCTTCCCGTCGGAAGGGTCCGTAAGGGTGCTCAAGCTTAGCTAACCCTTTTATACGAGAGGGACCTCAAGGATGTAACCAAGAGTTAACCCTTTATCAACAATATTATAATAGAGTTCTATCTATATATGTGTTCAAGTTATAAAACTGGCGAGGCAAACATCGAGTAAGACATAGCAATATTACATGGCAATATTTGAGCAAATAGACAAACAAGCATACAATATATGTCTTTTCAAGCAAGAAAGCGATAGTCATATAACTAGATAAGGCCCATACCTGATTTAGAGATTCTTAACTTAACACGTCCATTACCATCTAGATCATAAGCCAAACCTGATTAAGAACAAGATTACATATATGCATTAGATTCTCATCATTAACCCTAATTAGATGCATTTTAGGGTTTTGGCCAAGGTGGGTTCCAAGTTGCCTATTGGTTCATTATATGATATTGTACTGATCTAGAGGTCATCATGATGGTGTGGTTCTAGTTTCATATCATTCTAAGGTTCCACGGATTACATATGACCATTTCAAGGTTCAAGTCCCTTAAGTATATTAAAGGGTCAAAGACTCATAATAGAGTAATCAAGGTCAAAGATCATCAATGAATAAGAGCCCAGCATAAGGGATGGTTTTGATTAGCAATAATAGACACATTCAAAGTAAGGGGATGTCTACTAGTGTCTAGGCGCCATAATCCAACATGGGGTAGCAATACTCAATTATACATGCAATTATGGGTCAAAAGAATCAACCATATCAAGGGTCATATTATGGATTGATATTAGAGTCAAAGAGAGACATATATTACTGATTTGAAGTTGATTAGGCATTGTTCCATCATTAAGTAGCAAGATTAGCATCAAAAGGGCAATGTACCATCATTATAGTCCAATGTGGTCAAATATGTACAAAAGGAGTCATGTATAAGCATTAGGGGGAGTATGGTCTCCATTTAGTTCAAGGGTGCATAAAAGATATTGATTTAAGGATCGGGGTAGATTGAGCATCGAGATCCAATCATTAATCATAATCATGTGTTCAGCATATTCAAAGTAGTCAAAGGTTACATCTTTAGCAATATAAGGAAACTAGAAGAAGATTCAGGGTCTGGAAATAAGCTCATTTTGTAGGTCTTTTCGAGAGCATAGAATTAAATGTCCAATTTCGATGCTGTGTCCGATGGCCCAGAAACAGAAATTTTTCAAAATTTCGCACGAAATTTCGATATTTACGGCCCTAACGATTTCGACGACCAAATAAGCGAATTAAATTATGAAAATTTACCAGGACGATCTAAACACCAAGATCTACTCAAATATGCAATAATATTTCATATTGGATATGTGGGGTGGGGGGTCTCCTACATTTGTAAGTGAAGGAAGCTGAACAATTTTGACAAAATTTCGATGGCAATTTCGATGACAAAATGAAGGAATTAGATTATGAAATTTTGCATACACAATGTTTAGTCAAAGATACACTAGATTATATATTAAAGTTATATGTTTAGAGGTTAGGGTGGGATCCATGTCTTAATGAGTGAGTTCACAAATGAACAGAATTGTCAAGTCTGTTAGACTGTAAACACCTTATAAACCCACAATTTATCACTTAGACCTTAAAACTTACAGTTGCAAGTTACAAACTTACATGTTACAACTTATATAAGTCTAGTGTTCAAATTTAGTTAGGTTACATGGGTCATGTATACATAGATCAAAGAAAATGCATTATTTTTAAGTCATTTTATGTATACATATGTGTAATAATAACAAATTTATTGTAGAATTGCAGACTTAATACTATTATTTCATAGATCCACAAGTTTGTTTGTAGTTCATGTGATTTTCGAAAGAGAATCGCCAAAATACCTAACATGTAGTAGGTAGTAGCAGCACTTAGAACTTTGTTATTTTTCATAGTATCTCTTCACATCTTTTAGAAGAGTGTAAACATAGAAAGAGGTATACATGGGCTAGGGATAGGGGAAACGTACCTTAGAATCAAAGAAAATAGCCTCTATAAGCAAAAGATACAAAGAGAATCGCCAAAATACCTAACATGTAATGGCAGCAGTCTTAGGAACAAATATTTCGAAATTTCTATCGAAATTTTCTGCCATTTTGCGAAATTATGGCCCAAACTGGGCGAAATTTGCACTGTTTTGCAAAATTTCGCACCTAAGTGCGAAATTTTAGCGAAATTTCTGCGAAATGACGTCCCATTCTCTGCGTACATGCGTTTCGATGTCCGATTGGAAAAAAATCGGAAATTTCGATCGAAATTTCGCAATTTCGATCGAAATTTTGTACGATGTTCGAGAGGATCAGTTTGATATATAACTTTACCCATTTTGGCCTTAAGATGAGAGAGATATGATTTCTTGAATGGATGCGTTAACACTATATAGAAATTGCACCATCAACCTAGGATGTTACCTCTTTATCATGTGTATCTGGGCCACTAGCCCCTGATCCAACGACAGAGGA